>OX467708.1:99424566-99784566 GCA_950111635.1 Agelastica alni | reverse complement strand
GTGCGTAAGTGTGTGTGTGTGTGTATAATAGTTTTAATAATAATTATAATAATTTTTTATTCTTTTCACTGGAAAGTTAGTCGTGTGGACCTCTCGGGTCGCTATCCCAGACCATTGATATTTATGTGTTTTGTAATGTTAAATTAAAAAAAATACGAAGTAATTAATAATGTTTAATTATTGACAGATGCAACTTTGCTATTTGTTTTCATAGACTACTTGTTTAAATCGTGACGATTGCGAATTTTTGATATTTTTTTTTAAAAATTTGCTTATAATTTCATAAAAAAAGAAAAAGATATCAAAGTTTTTTCTTTACAAAAATTTGTTCAAACAATAAGCTCTTTTATAATTAAGATGAGACATCGAGTTTCGCTCATCCTGTACATTTATAGTTTTAAATAAATAAAGTTTTATAAACGTTACCATACAAATTTCTCGAGTTTTTTGGTAATCAATTTTAAAATTCCTGCACCAACCCTTTTACATTTTCCCTCTTAATGTAATACAAAAAGTTAAGTAATGTTTCAAATTTTTGTACCTAGTATCCATATCGAATATATCGCCACCAACTCACGGTACTCACTTCGTAAGAATATTAATTATATTAAAAATAAATATTTACAATATCGATTTAAAAAGTTTCTTTTTTATATGCAGTCGAATTGAATTTTGTATTACCTAAAAATGGTAAATACCCCGTAGAAAATAAGTACAAAGAAACTTACCGGTTTGAGATCCGTCATTGCTAATTAGAATTGTGTGATAATTACGAATCACCTCCCTCGAGATGTGGGGGCTAATAACGGTGACGTTATGGCCCTTTGTGGCAAGCTCTTTCATTAACGTTTCCCCCAAAACGAACTGACTTCGTGCTGGGGCAGTGAAAATTCCCAAAATATTCTTTGAATCGACGCTCCAACTCGACAGTAACATCAACACCAACACGATCATCATCTCTTTGACCCGAAATACGAATGAAGTATCTTACTCGTCGGCTGGATGCACACTTAGTGCGGTAAAAATATAAAATTACTGTTATCGAACCAGCATGTATGGGAAGACGCGACCAACCTTTGAAGAACACGTTCGGATGACGAGATTAATTATTAGTAGGTCACCGTGTATTTCTCCGTGAAAGGCAATTAGCGTTGGAAATTCGCCATCAGTAATTTTTTTAAGTGTTTCGAGACACTAAAAAAGACACGTGAATGCAAAATGAATTTTTTGTGAAAATAAAAGAGTACATTTTGACATTCACACAACCGAAAAATGAGGACAGCGTTAAGGACAATTTTTGTTGTGTTTTGTATCTAATCAAGATATAAAATTACTAAAAGTGATTTGATAGAGCCACTTTATTTAACAATGCTCCCCTTTAATATGACATTTGCATCTATACTATAGACATTAAGTCATAGATTTAGTACTTTCACTAACTTGGAAACTATTAAATGGCCTAGATGAAATCCCTTTGCCTTTAATTAAAAACTGTATTTTCACTCTAGCAAAACACATTCATTCATTTCCTGTTTAACCTCTCTCTCAAAAAAGGAACATTCCCTAACTTCTGGAAACACAGTTTTATAAAACCCATAAGTCTGATATCCTTTCAATCCAGTCCCAATTTCCTAAGATATGATATGAGGATATCGTGTTTTACATTGTCAAATGCTTTTTCGTAGTTAATAAAACACAAAAAGACGTCCTTTCTCTGATCCTGGCAATTCTGCACTAATGTTTGGAGACTAAATATGCCTTCTCTTGTTCCAAAACCGCTCATAAATCCAAATTGACTTACTTCCTCACACCTCCTATACAGTCTCGTGTGTAGAACTCGAAGAAAGAGTTTAAGGAAATGGCTCATTAGGCTAATGAGACGGTAGTCTTTACATACGGTTGCGTTGTTTGATTGCGGAAGTGTGACAAATGTAGAGCGGAGCCAGTCCTCGGGAATATGTCCAGTGTAATATTTTGTGATTTTAACGAAACATATGTACTTTCGATAAAGATTCAAGTACATCTGATTAACTACAAATGATCCTGATTTGTTGATCTTCCAATCAGGTATGCTAATTAAAAGCTTAGATTCTAGGTCGTGTAGAGTCATTCGAACTAACTGATCCATTCTACAGGCCCCAGAAATACCAAATAATAAGACACCTAAAAAATGAATAAATGTGTAATCTAAATAGAAATTAAAACCTTGTAAATTACCTTAATTATTAAATTTTCTTTATCTGGAGCTTCCTGGATAAATTTTTTGATTTCTTCCTCAGTTAAAATCTTAGGTTTCTTTGCCCTATAACCTTGATCTTGCCGTTTCAATAAAGAACGAAGTTTTGAATATGTAGATATATCTACATTGTGTTTAATTGCAAGGGTTGACTTCAACATTGAATAATTGGCCCACAATGTTAAAGATTTCATCTTTAAACAAAGATCTAGGAAGAATGCCATTACAACATTTTCCGAAAAAGAACTCGTGTTTTTACTCTTGCGATAGTCCATAAAATGTTTATATGCCTATTCGTGCTTTTCTCTTGATTTCTTTAACAATAATTCTAATGAAGCAGTATTCACTGCCTCAACCAGCTCTGGAAGAGTTCCAGAAATGGACAATTCATCATCACTTATCATTTTACATTGTTTTGTTTTCGAAAACACCAGCAATTAAATTTATATGCGTCAAGTTTGACAATTCAACATTGATACGTTTCCATAGTAACGCAACCAATTTTATTACGAATTTCAAAGCACCATTTATTTATTCGCGATTTTTTCAAAATTAATTAATATCTGTCGAATTTTAAACGATTTGCGGAAAAATAGTATGTTTACCACATTCCTGGACTCGCTTTCTTGCAATTTGTGGGAGTGATTTCGTGAAATGAGACGGAAATGTGTAACAGAAAGTCGCGGAAGCACGCGCAATTTGATTTGACGAATGAGCGCGCGGTGGTAGAGTTGGCCGACAGATAGCCGTCAACCAATTTTCCGAAAGTTCGGTACTGTCAGCCATCAGCTGTGCACTTAAGTTACAGTGTTGTGTATAATGTTTGCTGTTATATGCGTACACTATTTAAATAAATATTTACTGTTGATAAATAATTATTCGAATAAAATACTTCAGTATTTAGCATTTTTTAAATTTTGAGGTTGATTTCTGTCACTGCTTAATGGAAAAGTTGATATTTTTTGGAGCACCATTTAAGCTTTTAGGACGAAAACACCCTGTTTCGTCTAGGCGGGTATAAATACGTCTGAACAGTTTGTCATTGGGTTGTCTTCGATTTGGGTATGATTCTAAATACCTTCTGGCTGCACCAAATCCATTATAATTTGACTGAGCAAAAACACAATTCATATCACGCATTTAACTGTTGAAAAATTAAATATGTCGTGGCATTTTCTTATTTTACTACAAATAATACACTCTTACTTAGTGACAGTAAAATTTTCGAATATTTCTTTACACGAAAAACTAATAAGTTCTGACACAAGCCTACTTGAAAAAAAGTCAATGTAATAACGGTGGCTTAGGAGTCTTTACGTTGAATGTTTAAAATGCAAATAACTCAAAAACTGATAGAGTTACATGAAATAAAAAAGGCAAAAAAGATATGTTGTAATTTACCTAAGTAACAGGGTGTAACTAACGCCCTGTATAAAAACGTACTAAATTCAGCATAAAATTCGTAATTTCCATGACAAAAATCATAAAGTTGCCAATTTTCAAGACGATGCTGCTTAAAACCACAAAATTGTTAAAAATTTCAAATTCCAACTTTAAATACCCTATATCTCGTAAACCAGCAACATTTGTATAAGACATGTTAAGCTCAATCGCCATATTTTGGTGTGTAGTATCTCCAGTTCAGAGATTGCCAATTCTTAATGAATCGCCCTGAGTAACACTAAAGTTACTCATCTTAGTCTTAGATCCTGGCTGAAAGGGCATTGATCTCCGAGTGCCAAAAAAACAAGTTTTGAAAAGGTTCTTTTCCCGCTAGACACAGTCACAGATAATGTTAAAAAAATTCGTATGGCAATCACTAAATTTGGAAACAGATAAATCTTTCTTCTATTATTGAAAATGCAGTGTTCAATATTACAAAGTAAAAATTAATTTTAAGTTGGTCTTTACATGTGTAGTGAAATAAACGTTTTTTTGTTTGGGGTCTACCAATATCACCAAAGGAAATGGAGGATCGCATCATTATCTTTTGCAATATTTTTTGCCTATTTTATCTGACCCAATTTTATATAAATATGTTTTGGTTTGCTCTAACATTAAAATAATATTTTGGATTATAGAGCATCCGATTCCTGCAGCAAGGATTTAAGCCTAGAGCTCAAAGTTAGACTCATGAAATGTTACATACTATCAATACTGTACTATGGCATGGAGACGTGTAAAATGAAAAAGAGCGACATTAAGAAAGTAGAGGCCTTTGAGAATTTCTTCGATGGAAAGAGTGACGAACATCGAAGTGTTGAGACGAATGAAAAAAGACAAAGAAGTGATCCTTAACATTAAAAAGCGGAAATTATTATATTCGGGCCATATAATGAGAGGGGAGAAATACCAGCTACTCCAAAACATAATGCAAGGAAGAATAGCCGGAAAGCGTTCAGTAGGAAGAAGAAGACATTCATGGCTGAAGAATTTACGTGATTGGTTTAGCTGCAATAACAACAATCTATTTAGAGCAGTGTAATGAATTCCTTCCAAATCAAGTTTTATTAAGCACAAAAACTTGACATATACATGACAATAGTATTTGACAACTTCAAACAATAACATTAGAATAAATATGAATGTAATACAGAATGTATCAAACTTTTAAACACATTTAAATTCACACCGGTTTGGTCTAAAGATTTTCCTTCTCGAATTTCATTTAACTAAAATAAACTTCATTAAGCAAATGGATTTAAATAAAAGACTACTTAATTAACCTTCTAAACTTTTTAAAATTTAACCGAGAACTATTAAACACGACAAACATTCCAGCATTATCGCAAAACAAATTCTCTATGAAGCTAGTGTGAAAAGTTAGTAAAAGTAAAAAAATAACTCTAAAACTCGTTTCTAATAAGGTGCCAAAAAATCTATTCTGTTGCTTATCCTTTTTTTAAAAATAGCAAATACTGTTAACTTATACAGTGTATCCATAAATTTATTATTAACTAAATATGTACACAGTAATATAAAAAAAATAAATAGATTTTGTAGTTAGTTGGATATTAATAAAAAATTGGTAAAAGACAGCATAAAGAAAACAATTATTTGGCCATTCCTATAACCAGACGGAGGCGGAAGCTGACAAAGCGTTTATTAATATGCACCGTAATTGTGGTCGATTATCGGACGCCGACAAATAAACAGGGCCGGTTTGTAAAAACACTTTGTTCATAATATTTTAGTAGTTAGTTTTTGTTACTAATACTTTTTTTGTTTTCGCTAAAATAAAGCATAAATAACGTTTATTTAGATATACCAAAGACTGAAAATTGTAAAAAAAATCTTGGAAAAATGAAAACAATTTTTGGTATCTGGTATTGCCATCTCTGACTATAATGACAGCTCTTATTCTTTCTGGTTGCGCTGTTTTTATCTAGTCCCAAACATGTTCCATAAGGTTTAACATTGTACTTACTGCTGCTACCCTAAAACTCGAAGACTAACTTCATTAAAATACTCGGTTTTTATTCCAGAAAACAGAAATAAACGTTGGCACATGTTTTTTAGGAACTCCTCTAATATACCATTCGGGATATTTGAGTGATAAGTGTTAGGAAAATGATGAACAATTCGAATTATTGTTAACTACGTGTATTTATTGAAACGAAAAAAAAACTTGCCAAGAGAGGCTATGCGTGTCAGTGTCGAAGTTTGAGTTTCATTATCACATTGCATTTCTGGACTGCTACTTTTAGTCGGAGCATTAAGCTGTTCTTCTGCTGACTGTGGATAAAGAGTTTCATCGCAAATTTGTTGATTTCCCCGAGGAGCCAAATGTTTTATCGACACGTTGATTTCTCGTCCGTTTGCTAATCGTACCAATGCATATTCAGGGTTTGCATCGATTAGTTCTGCTTCTTTTACTAGAGGTTCATATTTGTTTTCCTTACATGTTTTCTGATTAAGACCAGTCCAGAATTTGCAAGCCAACTAGGTAGTGCATTTCCAAATGATGATTTTCTAGTATGGAAAAATATTCTTTCGTGTGGAGTTCAATTGATTGTAGTACAAAGCAATGACCGTATTGAATGCAGAGCTTCGAGTAGTACTTTCTCCCATTGATCAATTTTAAGACAATTTGTTCTTAGAGCCAAAGATATAGTCTTCCAAATTATACCATTGTATACATATTGTACATATACATGACAATAGTATTTGACAACTTCAAACAATAACATTAGAATTAATATGAATGTAATACGGAATGTATCACTACAAGCAGTAGTTTCGAAAATAAGAATAGCCCTAATGATTGCCAAATTTCCTAACGAAGACGGCACTTGAAGAAGAAGAATAAACTTGCGATGTTTCTAGTTTCCCAGTTTGACGCGCTGCTCGATTTTTTCAATCGGCATTTTTGACGCGGCGCTTGTTTGGACTCTTATTATTTTTATTAACACACGCAAACGTCAAAACTTACCAACTTACCATAAGTGACATTTTAATAGTGAGTGCGTCTTTAAGGCAACAAGTCCGGTATTGATATGTACCCTATAAATTTACTGTATTGGAATTGAAAGTTTAACTTAGTATTCCTATTACATTATATATCCATTAAGAATAATTAACGAAAAGATACCGCAAAAAATAATTAGCCATGACGGTAGCATCATTTGGTTCCCTGATTATATTTAACGACTGAGAAACTTATTTGTTAACAAAGTGGCTCGAAACAAAGAAATTAAAAAGCAGTAACATTGTGGAACTGTTTTTTATTGATTTATGACATCCAAAAAAAAAATACTATAACAAAATGTTGCAACGTTTTATTAAAATATTACACAACAACAAACATCCATAACTAATATTAAATTATCCATCGGAACTTTGGACACTTTGTAATTACAAATTCGCACGGAATAAATTTTGCCATATCGCATTTAGGGCCAATTCTACAGGTCATAATTATGTCATGAGCTCAGTTTAAATTGCTTAAGCTTAACTTAACACATTCCACCAAATGTTAAGCTTTACTTGAAACTCTTATTTTAGTCTAAGAATAAATTCGACTATGGAAATATTTGAAAAGTCTACATTAACAAAATCTACTGTAAAGTAATTTTATTTATTTTTTCTTGCCAACAGCAATATGTAATAGTAATTCAGTAAATAGCCAATTAGCTGCACGAAAATAGTACGCTCTATACTGTCAGGGTTATGTGTTTATAAAGCGATGAAGCTGCCTCGCCTCGACTCGACCGGGGTCCGGTTTGGTCGCGTGCTTGATTTCAACAGCGCGATATTATGTAGGCTTGTTACCATTTTTTGTTTTGATTACTCACTCGTTAGTAGTCGTTAGGCTGCCGATTACAGTGTGCGTGCAATTAAACATGGATGAGTGCCGCCGAATAATCGATCAACAACTTATTCTCCTTGTATAATTTTAAAGGAAAAAGGGAGATTATTAAAAATGGAAGACCAACACCTATTTTAAATCATTTAAAAAAGAAATCATAAAAAGTAGTTCGATATTTTAAATTTAGTTGGTACAGTGGAAACTCTTGGTCATGTGGTTGCAAGAAAAATAGACTGTGTTGTTGGCCGTGTCTTCTGTTTCCTTCAGAAAACCAGCAGCGGAGTCAACGATTTAAATAGTCTTAAAGTTCTAAGAGGAGACATAAAATTTCTCAGTTACATGTGAGATGTGTAGCCAATTTAATTCAGTTTGGCAAAACAAGAATCGAAAGTTGTCTTAACCAAGCTTGTAAGGCAAATAGTGCTAAATATAATAAAATTGTTAAAAAAAATAGATATATCTTTAGCATATTGATAGATGCCGTATGTTATTTAGCCAAACAAATAGTAGAATGGCATATTTAGTTTTTATTTGTTTGTTTGGTGTTTTTACTTTTTACTTTAAAAAATTTAAAGAAAGTTTCAATAAAATATCTTAAATAAGCAAAAACTTATATTTGGGAGGTTCAAAAAAAACCTTTTTTCTTTAATAAGATTTTTCACATCTAATTTTGATAACACTTAAGAAAGCAAGTAACGTTCTTTCATTTTTGGTAAAATTAACACCTGCTTCTGTGCACTGCTTGATCATCTCCTATTTTAAACAAAAAAACTGAATTTTTTAATTCAAGCGAAGGTAAGAAAAACAACAAGTTCTTTGCCGATCGGCGAAGAATACGCATTAAAAATGCCAAGTGAGACCTTGGCGAAACGTCTGCAAAAATCAAATCGGATTTTAACCAACGAACGAACAGTAAGATTGTCTGTAAAAGAGTGGATTGGAGAAAAACACAAACATTACTGGGAAAGTAGAGCAGAAAACAAACACGGGAAAAAATACATCAAAGGACCTTGTCACAAAAGGACGGCAGATCTGTTAGCAATGAACAGGAATTAGCTAAGAATTACTAAGGGCCGGTCACGCACCAGTAATGAAGCACCTCAACAAAATGGGACAAGGATCCGGAAACAGTAAAACACATACTGTGCTGCTGCGGGGCACTGGACCGCAAAATACAGGCAATATTTGGGCAGCCATCCGGCGACCCAGAACTATATTGCTCCCTCCCAGTACAGAACTTGTACAAGGTATGAAAGTACTGGATTGGGTATAATAATATAAAACCACATAGACAAGCGGTCGTGGTGTAGTTGCTAGCGCGCCAGCCTCTGCACCAAGAGATCCGGGTTCGATTCCCAGGTCAAACCAACGAATTATAAGCGACCGCTGCCGTTCGGAAGGCAATGGCAAACCACCGAATGTATTCTGCCTAGTAAAGCCTCTCTAAACTAGCCGTTCGGAACCGGCATTAAACTGTAGGTCCCTTCTATTCATGCAACACTGATTGAGCGTGCACATGAATAGTTGCAGAGAGGTCGCCGACGCCCCCCAGGGGGTATGGCACAACAGGAAGAAGAAGAACATAGACAAGATACAATGGGCCAACGGATCTAAGTGTCACCGGAGGCAATAGCCAGACGGACCTGAATAGGGGTGGAGTTTTTAGTGAGTAGACCTGACATCAGTCAGGGAGTCTCACAGTAGACCTTGATGCAATCCCGGATCGATATTTTATCACATATTTAGTTTTCATTAATTATTTTTTCATTACTTCAATTTGAAATTTAAACAATTTCTGAAGTCTGAAACGGCGGCAAGAGTTATTTTCTTCCATATATGTAAACAAAGTTGAGAACAATTCCTTGTCAACAGTTCTCAAAAGCAAAAATGATACTTTTTTAAAGTTGCCTAAAGTCTAAGCCAAGCTTTATAAAGCTTGTGATTTAAGGATGACCTGTGGAGTTGGCCTTAATCGTAAGTGCAACAGACGAGAAAAGTGTGTCGTCACTAATGTCATTCTTGTCAAAAACTGATATCAAACAAAGAATCTGAGTTTTTTTTCCTTTGTTGATGCTTTGCAGATTATCTTTTTTAATAACTTTAAGAATGTCTTTAATAGAGTTATAAAATCAAAGTTAACACAAATATTTTATGTACAGGCAGTCACGAATCATTAGACATGAAGATGTAACTATGGCAACGTTTTAGCGGAATATACTTGCACCTAGGCGAGGAAAGAAGATAGCGGAAAGAAATTCTTTCAGCAATATTGCCAACTCTTTTTCCGTTCAGTAATTTCCTCTGATTTTGTAACAATTAACAAAAGAAATGACAAATAAAACCACGTTGTATTTAAAAAAAAATGCACTAGTACAATGCAGATTATTTTAACATTTATTTATTCCAGAGAAAAGTAAATATACCTAATGGCCTATTTTTATGCATTGTAACTAGTAATCATGTCAGGCTTAGTTTCATTAATTAAGAACAAATACTTCAACCGGTAACTTTGTTAGACTAAACAAATAACGTCGCTGCTTTAACGATATGTCCCCACTCTGTTGTTTTGACCCAAGGCGATCAGGGCCGAACAGATTTGCAAGGTTGCCGATGTCAACTTTCGCTGCAAATAGATTATATTGTGTAATGATTAGTGACTCTGTATAACACGATAAACACAATCTTCTACCAAACACCTTCACGGAATCAATATCTGACAAGCTGATTTAAATTTGACAGAGATTTGTTTGGAATCACTTTTTGACAAGAATGATCTATGTGACGTCATGACTTTCCTCGTCTATTAGCATGACAAGATTTATGTCACCAACAAAGACGACATTAACTAAACGTCACAAATGAGCGCAATGACAGTTGATGCTGTCGTTTGAACCATAGTATGACAACTCACACGTCACAAATGAGCACAATGACAGTTGATGCTGTCGTTTGGACCATAGTATGACAACTTACCCGTCACAAATGAGCGCAATGAACGTTGATGCTGTCGTTTATATCATAGTATGACAACTTACACGTCACAAATGAGCGCAATGACCGTTGATGCTGTCATTTGGACCATAGTATGACAACTTATACGTCACAAATAAGCGAAATGACAGTTGATGCTGTCGTTTGGATCATAGTGTGATAACTTTTACGTCACAAATGAGCGCAACGATAGTTGATGCTGTTGGATCAACACATTTATGAACCAGTAAAAATTATTTGTTGTGAAGGATGTACCATTCGAGCTACTACAAAATATGCATTATTTTTGATGCCTTTATATTAAAATATGCCTGAACGTTTTAAAAAAGTTCTCTACATTTCGCCGTCAATAAACATATGATAATCTAAAACAAATTGTAGAATACACAATTAACTTACAGATCATTCACTATCCTCTTTCAAATGATCATAACTCTTTGACTTTCGCTGTTTGGATTTTTTAAAAATGTGCTTGAATATGTAGTAGAAAATTAGGAATAAAATTATGTCGAGTAATGTCAACATTAAAACTATATCTATCAATCGTCGCTTGAAAAGAGGCAAACGGACTCCTGGTGATTGGTAATAATTAGCGCCTCCGTGTCTGACGACGTAGGAGACCCAATAGACTGCGACGTCCAGCGGGGATGCCAGCCGATCGTTCATTACCTTCGATCTGGCTAAAACGTTCACCGTATACCTGGAATTAAAGCAAAGAGTTTTTCATTTTAATGACGAAAGCGCATAAAGAATAACAGAAAATAAACGTTTCGACACAAATGAGTGTGAAACTATTCCGCTTGGTTGTTTAAAAGCCACCCGAAATAGTTAATCGTCTAAATTAACTTACTCAAATTTTTCAAAGATATCCTCTATGGATTGGAACAATTCTTTTTCTGTCAAATCATTAAATTTTATATTGATGCCATATCTGCCATATGCAACCCTGGCCATGTTTGATCTTTGTTCGGCCAATATGGGTATGCCAATTATCGGTACGCCAAAGTGGACGGCTTCCATTATCCTTAGCAGGTTGCCATCAGTTATTAGAAGCTTGATTTTAGGATGTCCTGGAATCGACAAAGCAATAAAAATTACCATTTTGGTACGACTGATAAAAAAGGATCTGTCATTTTGTTCAACAAGATGCTTGCAAGGAAGCTAGAAATTAAGAAGGCGATTTTCAAATGGATAGCCACGTCCCGAGAACTTCGAATAGATAAATTCAGTGATATTGTACCAAATTATTTGTCATTTTCCTGGTACAGATACGTTTAATTGTGTGATTGCACCATTGGAAAAGAAGAATGAAGAGACAGTCGTCCAGAAAACCTCGTCGATCAACTTAAATGGTGGTCTACAGAGTTATTTTGTCATTGTCTATAATTAAACTGTCCATTGTCATTTGTCATCCATATTTATAGCTACGGTGGTGATGGTGGTTGTGTAAAAGCGCTCTGTGATTTGCAACGCCAATTCAACTCTGACAGCTCCACATTGCACGATTATATCTCACCATCAGCGCTACCGTGCCCATTTGACAAAACATCTCGGAACGGAGGATTAACGCGTTGGGTACGGGTATAAGAGTTAAAAAAAGGGTTTACATAGACTTCTTCTTCTTTTTCTTCCTTCTTTAATTTAGGCGGATCGCCTGAATCTTTTCATCGTCCCTCTGCTTATTGCACTGCTAAGTTGTCGCTCCATCGTTTTCGGGTGCGTCCTAAACTTCTGCGACCCATTGGTGATTTTTCGCGTGCTGTTCTGACTATTCTTTCGTTGTCTATTCTACTGATGTGCTCATTCCATTTCCTTTTTCTGCCGAGAACCCACTCATTGATGTTTTCTACCTTGCATGTCCTTCTTATAATCTCGCTTCTTTCTCTGTCGAAGATCGTCATTCCAGTTATTCTACGAAGTACTCTCATTTCGGTTGTCTCTAGAAGTTGTTTAGTTCTCGCTGTGTCTGGTCGAGTTTCCGCCGTGTATGTCATAGTTGGTCATACTATTGCCTTGTAAATTCTTGATTTGTTTTCTATTTTAATGTTTTTATTTCGCCATATTGTGTCATGTAGGCATCCTGCTATTCTTTTTGCCTTCGTTGTCTGTTCTCTTACCTCCGTCTCAACATCACCATAGCCTGAGATTTCTATGCCCAGATACTTATATTTCATTTCCTGTTGGATAACTTTGCCTTCAACTTCCAGTTTGCACCTTAATGGCGTTTTTGATGTCGTCGTGCATTTAGTTTTCTGGACCGATATTACCATATTAAGTGATTTGACAGTGCAGTTAAATCGATGAAATAGTCACTGCAGATCGTCTTCATTTTCAGCAACTAGTACAGCGTCATCGGCATAGCATATAACAGTAATTTCACGGTCATCCATTCTGTATCCTTTCAGTAAACGTACTTTGCTTATTACTCCATCCATAATGATGTTGAAGAGCAGATGGTCGAATACCTTGGCCCACAGCTATTCGTTCGGTCGTGGTCCCATTTATTTTTGCTTGAATCTGATTTGCTTTTTATATATTTTCTATGGTTTTAATGAGATTATGTGGGATTTTCCTGTTGTAAAGAAGGTGTATAACGTCTCTTAACCGCACACGATCGAACGCTTTTTCCAAATCAATAAAGTACATGTATGCTGGTCTGTTGTATTCAATTGACTTTTCCGTTATCTGTCTTATGACAAAAACCGCATCTATGCATGATCTGCCCGATCTAAATCCTTGCTGTTCATCTGCTAAGATTGTTAGGTTTACATAGACGGGCCTGTATTTTATACTTTTTGGTAAAATAATGCATACCATTTTATCTTTACATAGTATAAAATGAAGTAGCTTCTGCTGTCTGTTCGCTTAGATCTTTTAAACAATTTAACAGATTTTAATGCAGTTTTTAACAATAGATAGAGTGTTTCAAGAGAAAGGTTTATATGTATAATGCATACATATACAAAAGGCGTGGGAAGCGGATAAAATATAAAAACTGTTAAAAACGCCGATATTAATGTTAAAATAATAGTTTTTAAGGTCGCCGAGTTTGATGGTAACATTCCCAATTTTGTTAACACCCCTACGATGGGGGTGAGAAGGAGGTGAAATTTAAAAACGATCAAAAACGGCTGATATTAGTGTCGAATTTATAAGTTTTGGGGTGGCTGAATTTGCTGAATTTGAATTCATAGTTTTCGAGGTCACTGAGTTTTATTGTGATATTCCAATATGGTTTGAACACCAACAAAAAGGGTAGAAAGGGTATGGAATATTAAATCTTTTAAAATCGGCGATGTAAGTGTCGAATTTATAGTTTTCGGGGTCGCTGAGTTTGATAGTGATATTCACAAAGCAGGCAAGCTATAGTTTGGGCAGGACAACGTCTGCTGGGTCCGTCAGTATTTGATAAATTATTAATTTACTATTTTAATTTTTAAGAAAAAATTATAAACATAAAATTCTTAATTGCATGTCAAAAAATGCGCAATAACTACCTCTTATAACCCACCAAATTTAATTTGTATCTCGACCGGTTTCAGAGCAATAAATAAATTGTCAGTTTTTAAGAAAAACACCCAAAAACTCCCCGTGTCTCTGAAAATTAAGCATTTGCGGGCATACGTTTATATAGCAAACTTTATGCAGAATCACCCCCTGAAGTTTGTCGCACTTATTTACTAACACCCTGTATACCGCCCCGTCGCAGGAGCCTCAAATAGTGAGGCATTGCTTACACGCCTTACTGTACTCAACGTGTTAAAGGGCCTTCTTACCTTCTAGTTTTTTTAGTTCGATATAATTTCAAATTTGTAGGTACCTGTAATGTTGATTTGGTTGTGGAAATGTGTGTTTACTCACCGATAATATCTTGATGAGGAATATTTTCGATTATTTTAAGGTTTTTAATACCGTGAACTAATTTTTCGTCTAAATTCCACAGAACTCTTTGTTTGAGACGTTTAAAAGTATTCAAAAAAGCTTCCAGTTTTGCTGATCCTAGATTACCGACACCTAAATTTGGATCCATCGTAAGATAGATGACCCCATACTCGGCTGCATTTACGAAATTTTCAACATCCGTTGGAAGCTTCTTGGGAGAGGTAATGTGCAAACCACCCACTTCTATCTAAAAAATATTAACTTAAATTGACACGATATCGTTCACAATCTCATGTCGACATCAATTGCCACCAAAACATCGTTCGGATCAATACAATTAAAATTCCTTTACGTTATAATTAAAAAAACTAAAAATACCCACCATATTAGGGGTGTGAGGTACTGGTTCGGTAACGCTGGGATGCGAATTCAACAAAATCAAACTAGCACTTTCTACGACATTATTAATACCCAATCTAGAATCGACGTATTTGTTAAGTAACGTTTCTTGCCGCGGTAGAGCGAGCAAATGTCTATAATATTCTAGAAAAGTATTACAAACGACGTTATCGATCCTCTCGAAATAGCTCATATCCCCAGTGTGTTCCGTGAAAATGTTAGGAACGTAAGCATTTGGCGCTGGATTGGCGAATAGTTCATTCATAAGAGACGAAGACGGCAATGAAGATATGAGAACTATTGGAGATTTAAGTATTTTCGCAACACCCAGTATGGCCTCATTGCCCGAATAGTCTGCAACGATCACATCGAATTTTTGTGGGTGCTGCAACATGGATTGAAGATTGATGTCGGTTAGCAACGCTTCAGTGACGTCGTAAGCGTTGTTGAAGTAGTTTGTGGTGCTGTGGATGAACCCCATCTGCATTCTGTCTGCAAAAGTTGAGTTAAACCCTGCGAAATTTGAAATAAATTCCTTTAACTTTTTAAACAAAAATATTTTACCAAATAAAATAACCATTCTCACTTATTTCATAGATGTCTTAAATACGTAAGATTACTATATGATCTTTAATTGAAGCAAGAAAGAAACTATACATGTTAGAAATAGTTTTTTTAGTTGACGTGCTTGACAAGATAACTGAAAATGATTTCGGTAAGATTCCTGATCTTCATTCGAAGCAAAAAAGAAGCTATATTAGGAATAGTTTTATTTGACGTGCTTGACAAGACACTGGAAGTGATGTCGTTAGGATTCCAGTGTAGTAGTGTGGATTGGAGCTATGGGATGCGATTAAAGTGGGTGAGAATATTAAAAGGGGTTTTTGGTCTTACGGCGGCAGTCCTGGATCTTCGAAAAATTCCAGGATGTTGAAAATGGGGGTGTTGCCAAGCATTTCAGGTTTCCCAAAGTGCCTTTGTCTGCGAACCTAAAGTTCTTCGCAATAGCATAGACAATAAAGAGAAATCTCATCATCCTCTTTACAGAAGCTAGAAAACGGGCTTTCTGCTAGTCCTGTATTGTGAAAGTGGTAATTGATGCAGCAATGTCTTATAGGGATCCTTGTTACATGCATTATTTTCCTTCGCATAAGCTTAAGGAGATGGGCTGGCCATTTGATGAGGACAGATGATAATAGATGGACCAGAAAGACAACTAAGTGAAGGCCCAGAACAACTAAAAGGAATCCAGGATGAACAAGAACGAGATGGATAGATGACTTACAGATACTGGCAAGTACCCAATGGATGAGTCAGACGACCCACAGAAACGAATGGCGACGAATTGGAGAGGCTTATGTCCGAAGATGCACGGAGAGAATCTGAGGATGATGATGATGAAGCTTTAGAAATCGTTTTTGCCGTCTTCCTAAATAGTCCTCAGATAAGAGATTTCGAATGTCTCTTGCCCACCTCCTTGTTGCTTGGGTAACGACAAACGTTTCTATTTACTGATGGCATCATTTTTTAATAGCTTGCAGCCAAATCTTCAAAAATAATGGCTTCTAATTTTTCTAATTGACACTGACATGTACATTTTAAAATATCACTGTTTTTTTACTCAAATTCTTTGAACTGATTCGTTAATTTAATAGTTTAAAAGACTTACTTTTTCCAACCTCTCGCAGATTTTCAATGTACACGTAACTAAAATTATTATTGGGGCGAACTTCCATGCCGGGAACGGTAACGAAAACAACTTCGAATCCATTCTCAGCCAATTTTCCCATTAGTCTTGATCCAATGGCGAAATGATCCGGATCGGGACTCGGAAAAATCCCCAAGATTTTCGCCGATTCCGCCGACCATATCAACAACAAGATCGTAACATATCTTAACATGTTTAAAAGTTAACGTTTGACTAAAACAAAAGTTTAATGAAGATTGTCTTTTTTAAATTGCAAATATTTGCTCAAGATTGTTTGTTTAAATAATTTAATCATGTTAATTAAGAGACAAGACAGCAGGAAAACAAAACTGGTGTATTTAAAAAGAAGTACATTTAATTTACGGTGACATCTGTGGGCACAAGTACGAGCTAGCACACACTAAGTAGGTTTCAAACTATAAAAAAATTGTTACACATCTTCAAGCTTCTTTGAGTTTTAAAACAATAAATTTAGAGCTTCTTTACTATTGCCTAATAATTCTTAAGACAATGTCTTTACATTTTTAAAATTCAATAAAAAATTTTAAAGTAGAGCGACACCTACGAGTGTAGCTACAAAGTTTTATCATCTTCGCATTCCACTTAATTTTTTAATGTAAATGTCACTAGCAGACAAAAGTTAAATCATTGTATACAATGGTTAAATCAACCAAAAAGTTAATATACAACAAAGTCACTGAAAAAATGTTTTCTTAAAAATCTAAATAATTTCGTCTTCCAGAAAATTCATTTTTCATATTTCAAGCTTACTTTACGATTAATCGTATAGATGGCGATAGCATGTCAAATATATATGTAATTATTGTTCATTATTAAAAAAAAATTAAAAATTTGGTTATTTATTTAATAGTATTGCAAAAAGCATTATCAAATATCAAAGTATCAAAATTAATAAACATATTTCTATTAAAAATCTGGTTAAAACGCATGAATTGTAATTTTAGATGCAAAAACATAAAATTCACAGCAATAACAACATTTTTTAGCTAAAACAAGCGTAAATTTATTATACATTTTCTTACCTTTGTTGCAAGACGTTAAGATAACTGTTGCAGTTTTTATTTTATTGTTTTGTTTATTTTTAACTGCAATAAACAATAACATTTGGTAGTGGGGAATCGATAACGATATAACCTTGTGATCATGTGATGAGATCAAACATTTCTTTCTATACGGTTTGAGTTTTGAAATATTTGCACAGCCATCTTTAATCCAAATAAGTTAGATAGTCAAAGTAATTTTTTATGACCAATTTAAAAAACTCGTGTTCAATTTACACTACTTTAAAAATAAAATAAATAAATGTTTATCTAAATACTTAATAAATAAAAATTAATTAATTATTACGTTTATTTAACAGCGCCATTTTTGATCCTTATTATCTAACATTACCTATTTAAAATACAAATAATTAAACAAATATCAGCGAATATAGACGCTTACCTAAATATAAAATCATACCCGTCTAATAGAATTCACTTAATTTTGTTTTTAAATTGATAGGGATTTTTATTTATTTGTAAAATATAGATATTAAAAAAATGGGTCTGGAGCAAGAATTTATTTAATAACAAAAAATTTGATCAATGGTGGATTATTTTAAGTAAATTTGTGGAAATATTAATAAAATCCTATTTATTTTAAAAATACATTAAGTACTTGGTACAAAACATTTAATTATTACAAAATAATTATTTGCACATGCATACAGGGTGATTTTTTAGTGTGATAAAGCTCAGTAGCTCTGTGATTATAAAAGATACCAAGAAAATTGTAGGCGGCTTTAAGCTTCACATTTCAAATTTAGTAACAATGTCACAGGGTGTTTCATAACGCGAAACGTGTAAATCGAAACTTGAGTACATTATTTTCTCAGTAATTTCAAATGGATCATCCTGTACGTTATATCACTGTCGGAGACTACTATTACCATACTTCTATTTTTATAAACCATTTTCTATACCTAAAGTTACTAGTTTTTAAGATATTTCATTTTCTATGCAAAGTATTAATTAGGTATCTAAACGTATCAATTGTTAGTTGGCCATGATTGATTTGTCAGAAACTGGCAATTCACCATTACTTTTGTTAATCCATTGGTGTGTTACACTCTAAACCAGCAAATATGAACTTTACTCGTGAAGAAATAGTAGAAAATCCACTTACAAGTATTACAAATATTTCAGAAGAACAAGATTACTACTGTGTTCAAAGAATTCTTTCTAAAAACAAAATGCACGCTTACCACATTCAATTGCGCCAAGAATTAACTGATAATGATTTTAAAAAGAGAATAGTATTTTGTGAATGGGCTTTACAAAAAGTTAATCAACAAAGAGGTTTTTTTAACTGTACTATTCGTAGATAAAGCTACATCTCATAAATATGGTGTTGTTAACAAGCACGACTAACAATTGAAACGTTTAGATACCTAATTAATACTTTGCATAGAAAAATAGAAATACCTCAAAAACTAATAATTTTAAGTATAGGAAATAAAAATAGAAGTATGGTAACAGTAGTCTCCGACAGTGATATAATATGCAGAGTGATCCATTTGAAATTACTGAGAAAATAATGTACTCAAGTTCTGACTTACCCTGTATGCGATTTAATAAATATTCGCAAATTCGTTCTAGTTTATAAACTTTGATAATCATTTAAAAACTTTACCTTTAATAGATTATTATTCTCATACTACTTTTTAATTATGCAGACCGTTGAACTTGTGTATAAAATACTATAACCTTATATTGTTGTAATGGGGAAGTAACGGGTGTTTTATTTAAAAAACAACTTTGATCTGGCACCGCGTTATGGAACATCCTGTAATATTGTAACTAAATTTGAAATATAAAGCCTAAAGCTGCCTACAATTTTTATACACAATTTTTTTGGTACCTATCTCTTATGATAACAGTGCTACTGAGGCTTATCACACTAATCAGTCACCCTAAATAATTAGGTAATTTTAAAAAGGTGCTTCATTAAATTCTTTTTCTTGCTCCCCAAGCCGACAGTACGGTCTTTCCGGCCTCATTTCAGTCCCAAATAGAAAAAAAACATTAATGGATTAAAAATGGAGCGCACTACACTTGGCGATTTGACCGGGTGGTAGCTCTGAAGCAATTGAGATATCATACGCCATTTTAATAATTTTAATATTATTTATTTTACTTTCGGTTTGGGAAGCAAAAAAAAATTGTATACAACCCACGGCAAGAATATTAGATGCCCTGGCGGATGTAATATATTATTTTATTAAAAATTTTGTTCTAAAATTTGCGTTTTTTTTTTTGAATTTACAAAAAGGATTTAAGTATCTCATTTTTTTAGTATTGATCGATGAAAAAAAAATTGTTTTTAACAATAGGTTTTTTTTAAAAGCGCCAAAAATGCAAGAATTCGAAATCCCACAATCAGTAAAAAGAGGCCTGTGATATCCAACGTAAAATTTTCCTAAAAAAAAAAAAATTACAAAACAATATTAAAAAAAAATGTTAAATATTTAACAGAGAGATAAATGATTTGTGAAAAAAATTAAAGACTGGTGCTCTCTGGTAGAAGAGCACGTAACTACTGTGTGATTGTCACGTTACCAAACTAACAAAAAAAAATGTATTACCTCCGAAAAACTGTACGATTCAAGAACAACGTGTCCGTTTTTGGGACAGATCGTAGAATTATTGATGCATTCGATTTCAGTAACGTTGTTCCATTGGTTGATCATCAAAGCCTCGTTACCCAATTTAAACCAAGACACGTACGACAACCACTTGAAATAAATCGGGATCGAACTAAATATTAAATAAAAAAAAAACAATAAGTTTGATTGAACATGTTTTATCTATATGCAGAGTGGACGAAAAGTCTGGAAACGGACAATTATCTCGTAAATTGCTAGTCCGAATTGTACAAAATTTGGGATAAGTCTATTTTAAGATACGGAGATTCCAGATTTGACATTTGCAATGTTGTCAAATTTGCCGTTTTTCTGATATGATTAGTCACTTTGGTTTTTTAAATACATCACCCCGTATATTCAGTCATTATTGGAATATCCTTTTCAATACGAGTTCAGCCATATGTAACAATTATGATTCTATGTAGTCTAGAAGGTCTTAAATAAATAAAACAGTGCAAAATATGTGGATTTGAAGAAATTTAAATGTTTAAATCTAGAATGCTGTGAGTTTGACATTTGTTCACCATTTACATTATTAAATAAACCTGAAAGTAGTTTGATGTGTTTTGAAAAGTTCTGCAAGGTAAATCGCTTCTCTAAAATGGTTATTAATGAAAAAAATCGAATAACTATTCTTATGATGAGATGGTAAGGCGACAGAAAATTGGAATAAATAAAATAGGAAATATGGAAAAACAAATTGCTTCATACTTAAAACTTCCGAATCCTGAGTTATAGACCGGCCACTGTTTCCGCCGATCTTTAGCTACAATATTGATAGATAGTGGCGAAGATATAACGACATTAAAACGGCATGGTGGCTGGCGCTCTTCAACAGTAGCTGAGGGTTACATCGAAGAGTCTCTGACTAGTCGAAATAACATAGCCAATAAAATATTAGGGTCGATCAATAAGTTGTCAGACCTTCCATCGACATCAGTTACAGAAAATGTTAATAATGTCAACTTTCCCTTAAAAAAACGGATTCTATATACCCAAAATTTGTTTTTAATAATTGTACCAATCTAACATTGAATATTGTTGATAACAAATGAGAAGATATGTTTTTCTATTTATTAATAAAAGTTCATTTCTCATGTTTTTTTTTACTTTTACTGCTACTACTGTATTTTTTTTTTTATAAAAATAGTCGCAAAAAGGGTAGACCTATCGTGTGGGCCGCGGACGGCCCGCACTGCGACTATTAGAAGGGGAAGGGATTTTAGAAAGGAAATGATTGTGGACACGCTTTTTAAAAAGTTGCAGGTCATAGTTCTCTGGAAAAACTGATTTTGGAAGCTTATTCCATTCCGTAGCAGCCCTGTAAAAGAAGGATTCTTGATGAAGATTGGTCCTTGTAGTGTCAAGCTTGAGAGTAAATGTGTGAGACTGATCAGCGTGCCGAGTTCTTCGGCCGAATGTGGCCAATGGTGGTACAAGAGTTTTTATTTCTCTGGAGCATCTGCCATGGAAATATCTGTAGAGCAATGACTGGTCTGCAACTCTTCTTCTATGTTCTAGAGGGTGAAGGGTATCTGTGAGAGTTGAGCTGTTTATCAAGCGAATGGCTCTTTTCTGAATGGAATCTAGAAGACGAAGAGAATGCCTTGGTGCTGAACCCCAAATATGCGAGCAATACTCCAGTAGAGGTAGGATTTGAGCCTTGTACGTCATCAACAGTTGATCAGGAGTAAAAAACTTTCTGGCTTTCCACAGAAAACCTAGCCTCTGGCTTGCCGACTTTGCGATGTTAGCAACATGGTTATGCCAAGACATATTATTGGACACCGTGACTCCCAAAATCTAGATGGAGGGACTTGGTTCAAGGGTATTTCTGGACATTGTGATGGGATGATTTGAGGAATTCACTTTCTTGGAAAATGTGGCACTTTGTGTTTTTTGGGCGTTGAACTGAACAAGATTGTTGGTTCCCCACTCGACGATTGCTTTAAGATCTCTATTGATGGAATCAACCTGTTCCTGCCTGAGTCTATTTGTATCATTCACCGAAAGTGATCGATAGGATGTGAAAGTTGAGACAAGTGTGCTATCGTCTGCGAAACTGTAAATGGGGTTCGTGGTGGTTTTCAAGAGTTCGTTAATGTGTAAAAGAAACAAGGTGGGGGACAGGATGGAACCCTGGGGGACCCCGGCATTGGTTTTAAACGCATCAGAAGAAATACCGTCAACTGCCACATGTAAGGAGCGATCTTGCATGAAGCTCAAGAGACATTGGCGCAGTTTGGTTGGTATATTGGTATATTATAACAGTCGTAGAAAAAGTATAGTGAAAAATCGCACGGAATGACCATTTCCTACTCGTATGATTTGCAGCACGAGCTGCAAGCTAGTTAAACTTTCATACTCGTAGGAAATGTATGTCATTCCGTGCTACCTGTACAATATACTATTTCGCCTAACTTTTGCCAATTGCAGACATTAATTGAAAATGTTGTGCAGAAAGTTTTTTCCGATATTGGAAACAATTACAAAAATCATGATTAGCTTCGCGAACGATCAATTTTGGCTCTCAAAAATAATGATGTAAACAACATTAACCATCAAATTCAATTAAAGCTTCCAGGTAAAGTTGTCAAGTATAAATCGATCGAAACAGTTATAGATGAGGAACAAGCTGTTAACTATCCAACGGAGTTTCTTAACTCTTTGAAACCATCTGGAATGCCACCACACAACTTAAATTTAAAGGTTGGTTCACAGTTGATGCTCATTTGCAACTTAAATCCCCCGTAATTGTGCAACGGAACAAGACTTGCTGCTAAAAAATTATCGCCGAATTTAATCGAAGCCACAATTATAAAGGAGAAGATGTGCTGATACCACTAATTCCAATGATTTCAATTGATTTGCCATTTAATTTCGAACGATTACAGTTTCCATTGCGTCTGGCTTTCGCTATTACCATCAACAAGGCTCAAGGCCAATCTCTAAGTGTTACTGGTTTGATCTTACAAAGTTCCTGTTTTTCGCACAGGGTCAATATGTTGCTTGCTCCAGAGTTGGAACACCAAAAAATCTTTACGTGTTCACACCTACCGAAAAAACTGTAAATATTGTTTATCAGCTGACATTAAAATAAAACATTTGTTAAATAAATAAAATTTTACTATAAAAAATAAAATAAAATTATGGGGTGTAGCAACGTACACCGGGTTCTGCTAGTAAAATATATTAAATGAAAGAATTAGTCAATTTTTACTGGTTTTATTACCTACTCTTGTTCTCTCTTTTTTTTCTCTCTCTTTTTTTTTATACTAGTATTTACTTTATTTAATGTAGTTATATGATTATATTTATATTTTATTTTTTACCTAATTTGTAAAATTATGTGTAACTATTAGTGGATACTTTTATGGGTTTGTCCTGTTTGTATCCCAAATAAATAAAATAAAAAAAAATAAAGACAAATATTGTAATGTACAGTGAGCAACACATCTTAGGACGATATACCATTTAAATCAATCAACGTTTGACAAACCGAGTAAAAATTTTGTGATACAAAAATACGTTTACTTACTTGATATTCATGAAATATCCCCCGAATAGTAAAAACGGTATGATCAAGGGCGCACCCAATGCCAGTGCCATGGAAGTATCTCTTGAAACGCAAGATACCAAATAACCTAAAATTACAAGAGATTATGTAACACTTCCAAACAAATGAATTTAATTTTTCGGCAAATTACCAAAACTGATGGAAACGTTTGCTACCAAAATTACAATGGCGCAAGTGATAAGAAATTTGTAAACAACGGAGTTTAGGCCGATCATGAAATAGCAGATGGCAGTAAAGATGAAGGGCAACAAAACAAAAATCGGCAACTCTGCCAGAGTTTTGCTAAAGAAGTAAATATCTGTCCTGTACATCCCACTTCTATTTTCTCGAAGAAATACGGGCAGTTCCGCAGTAAAAACCTAAAAAATGTCCGTTAAAGTAGTTTTGCTGTTTGCTGCTATGATATTTTTCAAACTTACGTGTATGACGGCGAATACGTTCTGGAAGGTCATGTTGGTGAGGAAGATAAAAAGAACGCCGTTTATGTTGGTTACGCCTTCCTGATTTAATTCTTGACCAAAATAAATCGCACCTATAAGAAGCGACGTGATCTGGAAGCACAACTTTTTTATTTTGAGCTCCGACGACGAAAAAAATTAATACGAATTTATTGGGTCGACAAAAAATCGTTCCCACGGAGCAGTCGTGCTCAATGTTTTGAAAAAGGTTACTTTTTTATTAGATATTCTGAACAGTTTATTAATGACTTCGCGTTTAAAGAATGGGAGATTTGTTAAAAAAAAAAGATAAAATAGCTAAAGCAAGTATGACTGAAGCTTAGAAACAAAAAAATCAAAAAATACTTTATGAATCAGCTCAATGTAAAATTTCAGATGAAAACTGTATAGTTACCTACGTTGAGAGCTAAAAATCTTAAATGTGCCAGCTGCAGAAGTCTTTTTTATGGAAAACATGTACGATTTCCAAAGAGAATATTTTTTACAAAAAAAACAAATGCCGCTTGTTTTTGTTATTTTTACAGAAAAATATTTGTTATATCTTTATTAAATTATTTTCAGTTTCTTGAAATGATCGTAAAAAAATTATTGTTATAAAAAAAAAAAACGGGCGTTACAACATGTTAAGTATGCAAATTTTAATAGTCAATAATTACAAATTTACCACCGTAAGAGCCAAAAGTAATTACAGTGGGGTAGAAAAGTAAGCAAGGAAAGAAAAAATTTCGCTTTGCAGTATAAAATTACAACAAAGTATTATTATACCCATGCAGGCAACCCCCAGAGTTAACAAATCCTGGGCCAGTACTGGAAAACCTAGCTTTAGCTTACCTGTATTGGCCCATGCGTGGGCCAGGCTGCTATACCCAGCTTCAGCCATGCTAATGATTATCCGAGCTTGGGATAAGACTGGCTGACCCAGCCTTGACCATGCCAATGATTACCCAAACTTGGGCCAGGCCTGGGTAACCCAGCCTTGGCAATTCACTGGGGACCCAAGTTTAGACCAAGACTGGATAACCCAGCCTTAGCCGTGCCAATAATTACCCAAGCTTGGGCCAGGCCTGGGTAACCTAGACGTTAAATGGGGAGGCAAGCTGAAGCCGTTCGGTTACATACGGCGTGATTCGAGTGTTTTCGTTCAACGCCCCATCGCCAGCCATACTTGTTTTTATTACGTGTCAGGTCAATCTGAGCTTCAGTTATTCAGCCAGTGAAGTATAGCCGGAGTGACTCGGTTGGATAAAGTAAAAAATAGTAAGATAAGAGAACGCTGTGGTGTAAAAAAATATGTGGTTACAAAGATAGATAAAGGAATGTTTAGATGGTTTGAACACGTAGAAAGGATGGATAAAGGAAGATTGACGAAACAAATTTATAAGGCGAGTGTGAATGAACAAGTCGGTGGAGGTCGACCTAGGCGAACATCGATCTCGATCAGATCAACATTGTTTTGAAGAAAGGCCAGGTCAGGAGTACCAACAACCGACGAGCATGCATGAGAGCCCTGATGAAAGATGTTTGTGAGAACCGTAGCGGAAGTGGAAGGAAGTGGTCTCTGCCTACCCCTACGGGAAAAAGGCGTGACTATATGTATGTATGTACTACTAAAAGTAATCATGTCTGCTGAGTACCTTAGAGTTCAAAGGTGGCGTGCTTTAAATAAAACAGTAAAGGTTTTAAATAAAAAAAACTAATTCAGTTGTTAACGGGCAAAGTTTCAATATTCGAAGAGTAAACTTCAGCTATGTAAGTGAGGTTATGTGTAATAATAATTGAAATATAATACATGTTTTTAAAATTACGTGTGATAAGATAAGTAAAAGTAATTATATAAAATCAAAAATCAGTATAATTAGAATAATATGTGTATATAATAATTATTAATCCCATTGTTCAATTAATGGAAAATACTCGGTTTTTATTATGAGCCAGTATTGGCAATCAAGCATGGCCTAGTCTTGAGAACCAAACCTGGCCCAGTCCTGGAAATTAGGTATGGCCCATCCCTGGTATTTAAGCATGGCCCAGTTCTGGCTTTTACGCATTGCCCAGTCTTGGCAATTAGGCATGGCCTAGTCCTGGCATTTAAGCATGGCCCAGTCTTGGCAACCAAGTCTGGCCCATCGTTAGAACTCCAGACTTCTACCAAGACTGGGCCAAGCCTGGCTTACAAGCTTGGTCCAGACTTCTACATATTTGGGCCAAGCGTGGGCCAAACTTGAGCCCGTGGTACTTTCCTCTATGGGTAAGTTTATAAAAAATCAATCACTCTCAACGTTTATATCACAGTTTTTTAGGTTAGTAAATTAAGTTTTTTAACTCAGCACATTTCACTACGTTTACAACTAAACTCATATCATACACTTTTGCTACGTTAGCGCCATTCTGGTCAGTTTTTGAACTGTTATTTATAGTTCACAAATGGACACTTTCAACTTGTCCCCCATATGAGGTGGTTCTTCTTACCTCTACCCTCCATATTGAAAAGGACACTCTGGAGTATGTGTATGTGTATAAGTTTGAAAAAGATTGTAAGGAAAAAATGTGTGTGTGTGCAGTTCACATGCAGAAAAAGTGAATCTCCTAAAAACAAAATAAAGACGGCAACATTTATCGTGACAATAGTTGGAATTTTTTTTTTAATATGTTCCATGTAAATAAAAACTTCCTCAACGAAAGATAGGTAAGCTCACTCTCACTCTCCAATACCCGAAAAGTGTTATGATATGAAAAGTTGTGAGAAATTAAATAATATATTTTCTTAAAGAGCAGATATTTTTTTAAAATGGCAGATATGTGTTTTAAATCAAAATTGAGTAAAAATGTATTAGTTGATTTAACATTTGTTTGGAGGTATTTATTTATATTAACGTCATTATAAATATATTTTTTAAAATGTAACATATGATTACATGACAAATATGTGTAATAAAGTAAGATTGTGTTTAGAATTCAGATGTTTGAAAAATAAAATTATCAAATTTCTCGCCGATAACTCGCGAATAATAATAAAATAGGTTAGCTTGACGTCCTCAAAAAATGTATAGACTTTTTCGCCAACAATATTTACACTGTCTCTTTGACAGATAAAATTCATGAAAATATACAAATACAGCACGCTGCCTGAACACAGTACATGCAACCTCGGACAACGAGAAAGCGAGACACTGCTTCCACTCTACCCGACACAGTGTTTATCCCCACGAATTTCCATTTACACAAAAAGGTTGAGGTGCCCTCCTATAAGAAGTTTAACTTCAAAATGATTTTTGTGGGAACGTCCTTTAGTATTTAATTTGTAGATTGCAAAATATTGTTCCGATATTTAATCTTGGGTTCAATGATTTTAAACACTCAGTAGCGCCCGCGGCCATAAATCATTATCTTATTGGGGGCGTTTCGGTTGTCTCGATTGTTGTCTAGCCGATCTTTAAAGGTAAATTTTATAGGTAGTAATTTTGAGTAATAAATTTTAGGAAGTTTTTTGCACGAAAAGGTTATAAAGTCCAACTTTAGAAAAAAAAAATTATTTAAAAAAAAGTCATTCTTACGATTGTTTGCAACAGCCTAACTTTAACCAGCATGGGGTTTTTAACGAGGCTAATCCAAGATCTCCACATAAGAGCTCGGAATTGCGTGCAGCTAGTATTTTTGTAGCGTCTATTGCTCGGGTTGATCCACCAGTACGAAGGGACTTCTGGAGTGTTAGCGTCTACCTAAAAAGAAAAGAGAATACCTCAAAATCTACTGAACAAAACCCTAAAAACCATTTTTTTATTTGTGCAGGAAATTTTATTCCCCCCCTTTTGTATAGTTCTTCCATTATCAATTGCACAATATAAAAACTCGTTCCAAACCCTTACCGACAATATTGTTTAATTTGTCATAGGCGAAGATACCTTATTTTATGAATTCATTATTTTGAAAAATACCTACGTGCAAATCTCCATTGTTAAATTTATATCCGTCTTTATTCTTACTTCACTGTGCAATTTCATTATTTTCATTAGCCCATGGTCTCCAAAACGCTATATTTCTATTTATTTAATGAAATTTCTAAATGCAATACACCACGCTACCCCACTGATATCACAGAATATTTTCCTTAAAGATTTTCAAACATAAACATGCGTATATATTAAATGGAGAGTACTCCCAGGAAGAAGTACTCTCTCCCCTATTATGGAATGTAGTGGTTGATGATTTCATACGCCAACTAAACGGCAGATGAATATTTGCTCAGGGCTATGCAGATGACATTGTCATTCTAACCCAGGGCAAATTTTCAAGTGCACTAGAAGAACTAACTTAAGGAGCAATGGTGTCAGGATAGGGGACTTAAGGTCAATCTCGAAAAGACTGCGCTAATAGCTTTCACCAAGAAACGAAACGTAGACCTGCAAGAACACTGCAATACAGTGAGGGTACAAAATACCTCGGGGTCTTTCTGGACAAGAAATTGTCATGGAATACCCACATGCAGCATATCTCAAACAAAAGCAAAATGATGCTTATTGCCACAAAAAGAGTCATTGGAAAGTCTTGGGGACTGAAACCGAGCTAGGCACAGCAAGTTAATGTTGAAAAAACCCTCACCTTAGCAGACAGGGAAGCTGTTCTCGCTAAGTAGGAAAAAACTTAGACCAGTTTTAGGGCATTGTACCGGACACTGGTTTTTGAGGAAACTTCTGCACAATATAAGCGTGTCTGACACAGAACCTATATGCAGATTATGTAATGAGGAGGAAGAAACAGCCACTCATATATCTTCGAATGCAAAGCCACCGCCCAGTGGAGGCACTACCTCGGGTGTATACAAGACCAAGTGAGTGATCCAACTAGGGCAATAGCAGTACATGAGCTTCTACTCCTTAACAGAAGAATTAAAGAAATAGGACCAAACTAAGGAGCTGGAAAGGTACAAAAAACAGACAATTCTGCAGTGCCTAGAGAAAAAAATTAGACCTCTTCCACAACTACTATTTATTCATTCATATATTAAATATTGATTACTGCTTACATAACTGTGTTCTGCAATTAATAATGGAAGAACTATAACTACATTTGGATAAATCTGCTAATTTGAATGAACATAAGTAAGGACTTGAGCAAAAGCAAAAACAATTACGAAATTACTACTTACCATACTAGCATCATTTTTGAGTTGTTTCCCTTCTGAGAACTTTAGAAATTTCTTGCATATTAAATTAATGGATTGTAAACATGAATTCTCCTTGTCCGGTGAAATGGATGTTAAAAATAGTAAATATTCCGCGGGATTGTAGTGTCGTGGACAATTAACATCCAGTCTGGAAAATTTCGAAACTATTAATTTCTGAACTGGTTAATTCAGCAATCTTTTTAACACTCGCCAACGGTATGTCTACACATGTATAAACTTCGTCAAAAATATCATCCGCCGCATTTTTCTTTAAAAACGGTTTTAAAACAATTATAATTTATCCATTTCACTGATAACTTACTGTATGTAACATGCAAAATTTGACTAAGGTTCCTTCAAAATGACCGACGGGACTCGCCGTAGAAAATCGAAAACGTAACAGACGTAAACGTTAAATCTTCCTTCCATGTGGCCCGCGGCTGGTTTTTATTGGTTATTTTATATTTACATCTATTTTTATTGATTGTATTATATTTGACATTCGTATTCTTTTACATTGTTATATTATTTGTTGGCGGAGTGGTAGCGTACCAGACGACTGGTGCAAGGCTGTTATCGTGCCGCTTTACAAGGAAAAATGTTCGCAGCAGGACAGTAAGAACTGCCGAGGTATTAGTTTACTCAGCATAGTCGGCAAACTGTATGCAAAGTTATTGATTAAAAGAGTGACGAATGAAACTGAGAATATGATATGGTATTTGCAAGCAAGATTTAGAAGAGGAAGGATATCAATATGGATCAGGTTTTTTCATTACGAGGTATGGTCGAAAAATTCTTGGCTAATAGTCAGAAGGTCTATTGCACTTTTAAAAACTTGAAAAAGGCCTATGATAGAGTGGTGAGGAGTGAACTTTGGTGGACATTGTCTATGTATGGGGTAAGCGGTAGTTTAATATGAGCAGGCAAGTGTGAATGGAGGGAAGTCGGTAGAGGTCGACCTCGGCAAACATATCTCGATCAGATCAACATTGTTTTGAAGAAAGGCCAAGTCAAGAGTACCAACAACCAACGAGTATGTATGAGAGCACTGATGTAAGTAGAGAAAGCAAAAGATGTGTGTAAGAACCGTAGCAAGTGGAAGGAAGTGGTCTCTGCCTACCCCTAAAGAAAAAGACGTGACTTTATGTATTATGTTTGATATATGTCATGTTAAGTCGTGTTATTATGTAGAATAAAGCCAAAATTCAAGTCTTTTATTCTTTAATTTAGTTACATTGAGGTTCTTGAGTCATGGTATTTTTTTTATTACATAAATTTTTATTTAATTTAATGAAGTTTAAAATATGAAAAGTGGTTCGAAAGAATTAGTGAATCTGGTTAGTAGTCACTGTAACCAGTCTTTGAAACTTATACTCTAACTGACATTTTTAAAAAATCATCATACTTCAAACGTTTATTCTAATTAACACGTAAGAAGTTAAAGCGTAGCTTCTATCGGTAAGTACCGCGATTGCCACGTATTTTTTTTTGTTATCTTTCTACTTACACTATTATAAGACTGTAACAGAAGTGTGTCTGTACAACGATATAGTTTTTAGATCTCCCTGGCACGATATCACCAATATGGGTACACTAATTATTGGTTATTTAAAAATCCCATACGATTTAAACACCTAACCTACAGCACCTAGGTAACGGTAATAGCACTATACAAAATAGAGCCGAAATAGAAGCGGCGAATGAGCATATCGCAAAAAGCCAAAAGAGAATCCTGGAGGAGGTTCTGTCAGAGTATATCAGATCTACCTGCTAGCACAAGAATGCACAAGGCCCTCGCCAGAGATCCGACGCAAGAGATTGGATCGATAAAACGACCAGATGGCTCTTTTACGGACTCTGGTAGGCAAACGTTAGAGACTCTCTTGCAGACCCACTTTCCCGGCAGTCTGCTTCTGAGGGACCAGGAGCAAATTCCACTCTCAATGGGATCGACATCGCGACCCAAAAGGGAGGACTGGAGAAATATTTCAAAAGTGGTCACCCCAACATCGGTACAATGGGCGGTGAATTATATCTCCCCATTCAAGTCTCCAGGGGAGGATGGTGTTTTCCCTGCCCTCATTTAGAAGGGCAGCGAAATTTTACTACCTCTTCTGGTTAAACTATTCAGAGCGAGTTTGGCGTGGAGTTATATTCCGCTGGGCTGGTCAACGGCGAGAGTTGTATACATACGTAAAACGGGTACGGTGAATCATTCCCTACCCAAATCCTTCCGGCCGATCAGCCTTACCTTATTCTTAATGAAAACTCTGGAAAGAATTATTGATAGACATATTAGAGAGGGGAATCTTAGGGAACATCCCTTAAACCCCCACCAATATGCCTACCAAACAGGAAAATCTACGGATTTAGCTCTAAACAATCTAGTAGGAAAGATCAGCTATTCCCTTAAACATAAGGAAATTGCGCTGGCAGCTTTTCTAGATATAGAAGGAGCGTTTAATAACGCCTTACCACAGTCACTCTATACATCAATTAGGGATAGAGGGATAGACAGTAAAATCTGTAACTGGATCAAAAACATGATTGAAAACAGATATATAATATCATCACTGCATGGAGAGTCGGTTAGGTTCAGGGCGGCGAAGGGGTGTCCACAAGGCGGGGTACTTTCCCCCCTAATGTTGTGGTCACTTCTAGTCGACTCTCTGCTGAGCGAGCTTTCCATGCAGGGAGTAGATTTTCAATGCTATGCGGATGATCTGGTTATAATAGTTAGAGGTAAATTTGAAGCGACAATCTCAAACGCCCTCCAAGAAGCCCTAAACACAGTATACAGATGGTGCGAGAGGGAACAGATGTCTGTAATACCCCGAAAAACTGTAATTATTCCTTTTACAAAAAGAAAAAAGATAGATAAGCTTCGGCAGCCTGTCCTATACGGAGAGAGCATTCCATTTGCGACGTGAAGTGAAATTCCTGGGTGTAGTTCTGGATAAAAGACTCACCTGGAACGCCCACTTGGAAAAAACAATAAACAAAGCCAGGTTTTTTCTCTGGAATCTCAGAAGAGTATGTGGCAAATCTTGGGGAATGAACCCCAAACAGATTTACTGGATTTATCAAACAATGATAATATCTATGGTCACGTATGGTTCAGTAGTCTGGTGGACCAAAGGGTTACAACAGACAGCTAGAGCAAAGCTTGCTGGCCTTCAGCGGCTGGCATGCCTGGTCATAACTGGAGCTATGTCCAGCACACCAACGGCAGCGATGGAACACCTCCTACATCTCCCTCCCCTAGATATTCTCTTAGAGAGGGAGGCCAGGATAGTTTTCTATAGATTCCTGTCTTTGGAAAAGCAAATAAATGGAGAGCAACTCGGGGATCACTCCGGGATACTGAGTGAAACAAAAAACCACCAAATTCTCGGGATGGTTCCTGACTTGCTAGCCACAAAAATACACGTAGAAAAGTCGTTCAAAGTCCTCTTTCCGAAGAGAGACGAATGGATGAGGGGGACAAATCCTCTTCCCAGAGACTGAATACGTAATGTACACAGACGGCTCAAAAACCCCAGATGGAGTTGGGGCCGGTGTTTTCAGCAGGAAACCAAAGATTGAAATATCTACCAGTCTTGGCAGGTATGCCACAATCTTTCAGGCTGAAGTATTCGCTATCGAATTGCGTGCAAGAGGGTTGACCAACAGACCTCTAGCAAACAAAAACATAAATATAATATCAGACAGCCAGGCTGCTTTAAAAGCACTGAGCTCCAACAAGATAAATTCTAAACTTGTATGGAATTGCATCGAATCCTTAGAGTACCTTGGTGCGAACAAGAGAGTGACCCTACTGTGGGTACCTGGGCACCAGGGGGTGGAAGAAAACGAAAAAGCCGACACCCTTGCAAAACAGGGTGCCGAATCTGCGTTCACTGGACCAGAACCGGTTTTTGGAGTCACCACAAGTAACGCCAAAACAATTATTTCGGACTGGGCGGAGAGGAAAATACTCACGTACTGGTCCGACATACCAGGGCTAACCCACTCGAAGGCGTTTTTACCGTTACAACCCTCGAGAAACACAACTAAGCAGATCCTAGAATGGAGCAGAAATGACCTGCGTATTCTAACAGGACTTCTTACGGGATACTGTCGTCTAAGATACCACCTCAGAAAGATAAATCTGAACCAACAAACGGACTGTCGGTTCTGCTGCGTGGAAGACGAAACTGCTGAACATATACTATGTTCATGCCCCGGCCTGGGAAGAATAAGGTTCAACATATTTGGTTACACTAACCTAGAACCTACCGATTTTAAAAAAATCTCACCCTATACAACCATGAACTTCGTAAGAAGGGCTGGATTGTGCGGTGAACTGTAGCCTCTAGGGGTGAGCCACAATAGACCTACTAAGGGTCGCGGTGGAGGGGCGTCCACGCCCCACTAACATGAAACCTAACCTAACCCAACCTAACCTAATTAGGAAACTGTATAAAAAGTGGGTATGGTCCGCGAGGACAAAAAATGTGTATAGAGATACCCCAATTAATAATTTATTGACTTACGCTCGCCAGCCATATTTTTCATTTTATTTTTTCCTAAAGTATATCTTATTTACAATCAAAAGACAATAAAATGTAGCAAAAGAATTTTGTTTTTAAAAGCAGTAGTTAACATTTCTTTTTCATTTAAGGAATCACAATCTATATTTACAAAACTGTTATTTTAGTACCAACTTACGTTTTTAAAAACGATTCGATTTCCGTCTTATTTCCCATAAAAGCCAGCCTTCCTTGCGCCAACACCATAAACTTATCTATCAGTAGAAATATTTCCGAGCTTGGCTGGTGTATGGTGCAAACGATGGTTTTACCGGTTGCCGCCATCGCTTTAAGCGATTGCATGACATGCAGCGCCATGAAAGAATCCAAACCAGAAGTGGGTTCGTCACAAAACAGGATTTGTGGATTGGTCAACAATTCCGATGCAAATGACAGCCGTTTTTTCTCACCGCCCGATATTCCCCCTTGGTCTATGTAACCTATCACGGTGTTTTCGCAATTTTTCAGCAGCAACTAAAAACTGAAACATTTCAGAAACGCCCCCGTACTACATAGTTCGCAAAATAATAATTTGCTCTGCTACAAAAAAAAAATGGTTAATGTTATGCATGATGCCCTGAAAATCAAAGGGATGAAAATAAATGTAAGCAAAACGAAAGTAATGGTTTTTGAAAGAAAAGAAAGCATGACAAACTGTGAAGTTTCGATTGAGGGAAAAAGAGTGAAACAAGTAAATGAATTTGTGTACTTGGGTTCAAAGTTTACGAGAGATAGAACGTATGACAGTGACATTGAGCGAATGGTGTTGGCAAGAAAACAAATGAGTGGGGCACTGCATAGCTTTATGAACAGCCAGAATGTGTCAATAAAAGGCACGTCTGGCTGTGCATAGAGGAGTGTTGGTTCCTACACTTATGTATGATAGTGAATGTCGGGTTTGGCAAAAGCATGAAAATGGGATAAATGCTGCGGAGATGAGAAGTGTCAGCCCAAGTTAAAAGTTGACGTGTTTCGGCATTTTCTTCTAATATGCCGCATTTCTGAAGGGAATGGGTGGGTTCTTTTCAAATGATAACAGTGGGATAACTAATCAAGATACAATTATATATTTTCCATAATTTACCTAACACAGTAAGCTTTCATCGTTCTTCCTCGTTCATAGGAGTAAAGAGGTAGTAGAATTGGCAATGCAATATTTGTTATATTTTGAGAACGTTCTATGAACGATATCACTTTATTAATTCAACAAATTTACCAATTGTGTAAAGTAAAAAATACACTTACATCTTGTATAACTTCGTTAACTTTAGACATCTTTTCTTCGTCATCTACTGAGCGATCTATCCTCACTAGAGCCTAAAATAGAGCAAGTATGACGACACGTGGTGCTAAAGCTTTTTTCTGATTTTATAAAATTCTATACTCACATGAAAAGTTAGATGTTCTTTGACCGTCAAAGTCGGAATGAAAATGTCCTCTTGTTGAACAAAACCAGAGACACTTCTTAACTGTTTGGCGTTATTTTGTTTTCCGTTTATGTACGTAACGCCAGTTACAGTAACATTGTCCATTGGTATGTAATTGATGCAGTTAAGAAAGGTCGTTTTTCCTGACCCACTGCTACCGAGGATGGCCGTAATCTCCCCGGACTTGGCCATTCCATCGACTAAAACACAACACTTAGATCGAATTCTGTAGAAGCTATGAGTATTTATGAAACGTCTGTCTGGACTCTCTTACTTCTTTGAAGCAAATTAACATCAGACGATTCGATTTCTTCATAATCTCTGGAACGTAAACATGACCTGCTGGACGATTTGGGTTTAGTAGAAGCATTTATGTTGCACCAGGAGTAATTAATTTTTCTCTCTTCAGGAACGGTCAGCCCGATGTCGAAATTGCTTCCGTTTGTTGTCACTAGACTCTCACCTAACCTTTCGCCTAAATTTGCGATGGGGATGTCTTCCTAAAAATATAATTTGTGTACGGGTCTAACAATTGATCAGTTATTATTATTTTTAACTACTTACTCTATCGCCTACGAAATTCCTATTAGGTCCTGTGATTAATAGCGGTAGGTTTTCTTGGTGCATTATAAATAGTTTTATACCACAATACAGTGAACTTTTCAAAAACAGAAATTTTTTTGTTAAAAATGTGATTTAAAGTTTAAATTATTCAAACAAAGATAATGCTGTATTTGTTCTGGTATTTGTGTTGCTTCATCTGCGACTATTTTCCAACTAACGTTAGATTAAAATGGTTTTTTTTACCTTTGTAAAATGATAGGTATGGACTAGTTCGAATAAAGGCCTATCCGATTACCCCCCTCTGTTCACTTTGATGGTTTACGGTCAATAATCGATGATGATAAAAATGTTATTTAAACATATACAAGGAGTTACAAATTAAAATTTATACGCGTATACAGGGCGGCGTTACTTGTAAACATGAATGTGCAAAAAGCTTCTCCCAACACCCCGTTTAACAACATATTAGTTTTTTTGAAAATTTTTCTGCATTTACGAGGGTCGCTTTTAACATACATACAAAATATAATCACGCCTTTTTCTCGTAGAGGTAGGCAGAGACCACTTCCTTCCACGTCCGCTACGGTTCTTACACACATCTTTTGCTTCCTCTACTTTCATCAGTGCTTTCATACATGCTCGTCGGTTGTTGGTACTCTTGACTTGGCCTTTTTTAAAAACAATTTCTATCTGATCGAGATACATTCGCTGAGGTCGACCTCTACCGACTTTACACTCGCCTTATAAATCTATTTCGTCAATCTTCTTTTATCCATCGTGTTTACGTGTCCGAACCAACTAAGCATTCCTGTATCTATCTTTGTTACTACATCTTCTTTTATACTCCTTTCCGCAGCATTGATTTTACTTTTAGGTTTATTCTGCCAAACCCAACATTTACAACTATACATAAGTATAGGGACCAGCACTCCTCTATGCATATTTTTTTTTTTTTATGAAAATAGTCGCAAAAAGGGTAGACCTATCGTGTGGGCCGCGGACGGCCCGCACTGCGACAATTAGAAGGGAAAGGGATTATAGAAAGGAAATGATTGTGGACACGCTTTTTAAAAAGTTGTAGGTCATAGTTCTCTGGAAAAACTGATTTTGGAAGCCTCCACTTCGTAGCAGCCCTGTAAAAGAAGGATTCTTGATAAAGATTGGTCCTAGTAGTGTCAATCTTGAGAGTAAATGTGTGAGACTGATCAGCGTGCCGAGTTCTTCGGCCGAATGTGGCCAATGGTGGTACAAGAGTTTTTATTTCTCTGAAGCATCTGCCATGGAAATATCTGTAGAGCAATGACTGGTCTGCAACTCTTCTTCTATGTTCTAGAGGGTGAAGGGTATCTGTGAGAGTTGGGCTGTTTATCAAACGAATGGCTCTTTTCTGAATGGAATCTAGAAGACGAAGAGAATGCCTTGGTGCTGAACCCCAAATGTGCGAGCAATACTCCAGTAGAGGTCGGATTTGAGCCTTGTACGTCGTCAACAGTTGATCATGAGTAAAAAACTTTCTAGCTTTCCACAGAAAACCTAGCCTCTGGCTTGCCGACTTTGCGATGTTAGCAACATGGTCATGCCAAGACATATTATTGGACACCGTGACTCCCAAAATCAAGATGGAGGGACTTGGTTCAAGGGTATTTCCGGACATTGTAATGGGATGATTTGAGGAATTCACTTTCTTGGAAAACGTGGCACTTTGTGTTTTTTGGGCGTTGAACTGAACAAGATTGTTGTTGTTCCCCACTCGACGATTGCTTCAAGATCTCTATTGATGGAATCAACCTGTTCCTGCCTGAGTCTATTTGTATCATTCACCGAAAGTGATCGATAGTATGTGAAAGTTGAGACAAGTGTGCTATCGTCTGCGAAACTGTAAATGGGGTTCGTGGTGGTTTTCAAGAGGTCGTTGATGAGTAAAAGAAATAAGGTGGGGGACAGGATGGAACCCTGGGGGACCCCGGCATTAGTTTTAAACGCATCAGAAGAAATACCGTCAACTGCCACATGTAAGGAGCGATCTTGCATGAAGCTCAAGAGCCATTGGCGCAGTTTGGTTGGGAGACCGTAAGCAGATAATTTACTTAACAATGCCTGGTGCCAAACGCGGTCAAAGGCTTTAGATATATTGCACGAGATTCACCAAATTTTTCAATAGTGTTTGTCCAGAGCTGAGTGACATAAGCCAGCAAATCTCCAGTTGACCGGAGTTGTCAAAATCCATATTGTCTGTCATGGATTATCTCAAATTTCTCCAGATATTTGATAAGTTCTGTGTTAATCGCTTTTTCCATAACTTTGGATATGACTGAGAGCAATGCAATAGGGCGATAATTTGCAGGAATAGTCTTCTTTTCTTTTTTCGGAATCGGTTGGACTTTAGCGTTTTTCCACATGGACGGAAATACTCCTTTGCTGTATGATAACTTGAAGAGTCTACAGAGAACTGGGGTGAGCTCTTGAGCACAGGTCTTCAGGACAATTGTCGGAATTCCATCTGGTCCTACTGCCTTATTAGAGTCAAGATTTCGTAGGATTTTCCTGATGGTGCGATGGCGGATAGTGACCTCAGGCATTGATGCGTTTATTCTAGGTATCGTTGGGGGTTGTTTTCCATTGGTATCGAGGGTTGAGTTAGAGCTGAACATTTCGGCCAGCAGATCCGCTTTTTCTTTGGAAGATACGGCTGTCGTGCCGTCGGACCTCTCGAGTCGTGCCATTTTAACACGTTCTGGCTGCTCATAAAATTATGTAGCGTCCCATTCATTTATTTTTCCGCCAACACCCTTTGCTTAATAACACAGTCTTACTTTCCGTGTCTCGTAAATTTTAAACCCAAGTATACAAACTCTTTTACTTGTTCCACCCTTTCTTTAATCCAGCACTATCGCGACGGGGCGAGAAAAAAGGTAATGAAAATTGGAGTGGCTTAGACCTGGTGCCATCCGCCTCTCTGGAGATGTCGCCGTGCGCCTCCATGATGATGGTGAATTACTTCGATAGTAGATGGGTCGCTGATTCAGTTGTTCTACCTACTGCAAGTTGCCGAGGTTTATGTTGGTCATCGCCGTGGTAATTTTGATTTATTACACGTGTATTCGTTTTCATTGAAATAAAACACTATATAATTGCCATTTATAGTATATAATTATATAGTATAATTGAAAATTTATATTAGAACCAAACTTCAGAAATTAGAATAGATGGTGATGATATACCGAAAATAAAGATCAAACGTGGAGTAAGTCAAGATTGCATTTTATCGCCCTTGCTCTTTAATGTATACTCTGAAAGAATATTTAGGGAAGCACTTATTGATAAACAAGCCGGCATTATTATAAATGGCTAAATCATAAACAACCTTCGCTACGCAGACGATGCGGTCCTGTTGGCCTCCAGTCAGAAAGATTTACAACGGATACTGGATGCAGTCATCGAAAAATGCGGAATGGCTGGACTGTGATTAAATGCAAAAAAGACCAAAGTATTAGTAATTAGCAAGCAACCTAATATCATAGCTAACAATACAGTTGGGGGTTACACACAATCACTGATTCAAAGGTCATAGCAGTCTATCTGTTTTGTTTCAAGAACTTTCATTATTTGTTCGTGGCGGACTTTATCGAAAGCCTTATTATAATCTACGAAGCATATGTCCTTGGTAACGTCTAAACATCTCTGAATTAAAACATTGAATGCAAAGAGGGCCTCACGTGTACCAAGACCTTTACGAAATCCAAACTGTGTGTCTTCGATGTCCATGTCCAATTTTTGGTATATACGATTGTGGATGATCTTTAGAAACATTTTTAGTGTATGGGACATTAAACTAATGATGCGGTGATCGCTGCATTCTCTAGCGTTTATCTTTTTGAGGATACAAATAAAAGTCGAAAGTAACCATTCCTTGGGTATGTCACCTGATTGGCTTCACCAAGACGTCGATGTATCTCTCTTCGATTATCTTGAGAATCTCGATAGGGAGTTCGTTAGGTCCAGGACTTTTTCCGTACTGTGTTGTTTTTAGCGCATGCAGTATTTCTTCTTTTGTAATTTCTGGACCTATCTCTTTTGCACCGAAGTATAGTTTTTATTTGTTTCCATTATGGTATTCTCTTTTTTGTCCATAAGTGCAGCAGTATGTTTTTTTCGTTGTAAGCCTGCCATTTCTTTAACCTTTTTTATGTAGATTGAACAAGTCATATTTGTTTTGAAGTTTTTCGATCTCTTTGCATTTTTCTTTAAAGTGTGCTGTTTTGTCTCTCTTATCCTCTTTTTGATCTCATTGTTAATCTGTCTGTATTTATGACTATCGTTATTCTTTGCTTGTCTCCTTTGTTTCATCATATTTACTATTTTGCCGTTCATCCAGTTCTCTTTTTTCGTTGCAAGGTCTCTTAGTATCTCTCTGCATAGATCGAGGAGGCAGTGCTTTAGTGATTCCCATCGTTCGTCAATATTATTAGTGTTAATTTCCAATTTTTCAAGGTTTTCATGTATTTTTTGCTTGAGGTTTGCCTTTATAATGGCTTCTTTCAGTTTTCTCACTTCCAATCCATTGGTTATTTGGCGTCTCCTAATTCGCTTAATGGTAAGTGTAACCTTGGCAATTACTGGATTATGGTCAGAAGAAACATCTGCTCCTGGGCATTCTTTTACCGCTTTAATGGTGTTGCGGTATCTTTCGTTAATTATGAGACGGCAGAATTGTAATAACCTATCACCTCTTTCATTACGTTAAAAAAACAAATAATTATTATTTTGAAACATAAAGTAAGTTGAATAACCGAAACATAATACTTTTTATGCACGATTCACTACAATTGGTGAGCATTAGGCAAAGGAATATACTTGTAACGACTTTTACATTGGAAAATTTTTTTTTCAATTTAACTGCTTCTATAGTATCTAAGGTTAAGATACTCAAATCCTTCGATGCATTTGCAAAGTGTTTCAACCATCGGACCTGAACTCCACACTGGGGTTTCAAAAAGACTCGGATGGAGCAGCAAGATGGAGCACCATAAAAATGTAGATGCACTCAGAAGCTCCGGCTAAATGGAATGGATCCACAGGTCAGAGACACGCGAAAAAGTTTATAAAAGAATCCTCGTATGCGACCACTGCAGACTGAGAGGAACAGTGGGCCTGCTGATGGGACTCCGCAATCACCTTTTTAGGTTAGGAGCTGAAGGAGGAGCTCTAACCACAGGCAGGACACAATAAACCTCATCAGGTCGAAGTACATACTTTCAAAAAGCCCCTCCATTAAAATCTAATCTTAAATGTTACAAGCGAATGTTTTCGTGATGGAGTTCTGAGAATGTTTTTCCATTTATGTGTAAACTCGTCAGAATCGATTGCTTCCACCTGAAAAATAAATTTCACTAAAAGTAGAGCTTCTCTTTATTTTGTAAATCACGACTTTGGTACTTTAACGCCCCCATCAAATCGTGCACCACGTGCCATTAAGATAAAGACTTCGGACTACGTGAAAGATAATGCATTAATTCCTCTTTTCGAGCGATTAAATAATTCGTTGAAAATGGTAGAGGTTTGTCTAGTTGTTGAGATAAGAGAATCCATTTGAATGGATGGTAATAAGTAAATTGTTTCACCTTGGAATACCTTAACAGTTTAAGCATCTCCAGATAAATTGTGGGGAATCCAACATGAGCATTATTTTTTTCAACTTAGTGATTGTGTAAAATTTGTTTAATTGTTTTGATGTTGTTGTTCGTGGTACCACCAAAACGCAAATCTGATTGTTATTGACTCATCAATAAAGAAGTTTCTTAACCCAAAAAAAAATGATTATTGCTGTAAAATCCTCATTATTTAATTCCACATTCCTACGATTATTAAAAGCCTTAAAATTATTTTTCAAATTTCAAATTTAATTAGAATATTTATATTAACACCCTGTTTACATGAACAGGTATACGATTTCACGTGCGGAAACTAGATTTCTACATCTATTTAAGTTACGCCACCTATTTGATGCAACGTTAATCAATATTTAAAATCAGTCACCATTAGCATTGTCTAAAGAAAAACATTATACAATGCCATTTGTATTTTTACCATTTTTGGAACGTGTAGTTCCTCGAATGAAACTTTATTTTAAATGATTAAATTATTTATAATCACTTGGAAAATCCTACAATCATTAAAAAAAATTCCAAGAAATGTTTATAATTTCGGAGTTTGAAGATAATAATATAATAAACATAATGAAATAAACATTTCGTTTTGTCGAAATTTGATATATCATGAAAATTCTTGTATTTATATTTTATAGACCAGTCAGGAGTACCCTTTGATAAAAATATATTTTTCACAATTTTTTTTAAATCGAATGCAGCGCTCCATCTATCGGGCACGTAACACATTTACGAGCTTCTGCAAACAACTGCCAGATGGCAATCGAGGTTATTTAAATTTTCCCAACGCTTCAGCCATTGTATAAAGAATATATACAATGCTTCAGCCTTTAAAACGTATACAGTAAGTAGAGAGTACTGGGCCAAGTACACTACCTTGAGGTACTCCTGTCTTAATTTCTTTTACATCAGAATATGTTTCTTCTTAATAGTTCTGAATATTGACGTGGTAGCGTCTTGTAGTTTAGGCCTTTATGCCAAACTTTATCAAACGCCTGAGCCACATCAAGGAAAGCAGAATATGGGTAAAAAATAGAATATATTTATTGAAAAATTTGATAATTTTGAAATAAAATATTATTAGAATTTTTTCATGTGTTCAGCACGATATAACTTTAAGTAAGTGTAATATATTTTTACATATTTTTTTTTCTGGCAAATAGAAAGAAATAGTTTCTATAAAACACAACAGAAATGAAATTCCAGATAACCTCAGTGATCCTAATATAATTAATAACCACTTTATCACGTCAGTAAATGGGACAGCATCTAATCCTACTGATGAAATATTAAACCATTATAATTCTCACAAAGTCAATTTGGTTTCAGAAGTGGGATGGGAACAAGAGAAGCCTCATTCTCTTTAAATGTCTTAATACAAAAATGCCTGGATATAAATCAGGATTTACATATCTGTTATATGGACTTTGAAAAGGCATTTGATAGGGTCCGTCATGAAACACTGATTCAGATACTGCAGTCACAAAATATCGACTATGAAGGTATACGTATTATTCAAAAGTTATACTGGAACCAACAAGCTGAAATAGATATTAAAGGAGAACTTAGTAAGACAATAAGATAAAATGAGGAGTAAGACAGAAATGTGTTCTATCACCGTTGCTTTTTAATATTTACAGTGAAGCAATCTTTAATAAAGCCTTGGCGTCGGAAAAAGATGAAATAATAATAAACGGAAATGTAATAAATAATATAAGATTTGCTGACGACACGATTATCCTTGCAAGTACAGCAGAAGAACTGCAAAACTATGAAAAATAAGGGGTTAACAATAAACATTAAAAATACTAAGTACATGGTATCTACAAAACAAAGAAATGTAGATACTGACATAACACTTTAGGGAACACAGTTGGAAAAAGTAAAGAACTACAGATACTTAGGGATAACACACAACAACGATCAAACAAAAGAGACAAGAACCAACATTGAGACGACTAGGAATTTTTTTATCAGAATGAGAAAGATTCTCTGCAGCCGAGATCTTTCGAAGCAGCTAAGAATGAGAGCGCCAAGTTGCTATGTATTCTCAACATTACTATATAGAATGGAAAGTTGGACAATCAAGCAAGAACATATAAATAAATTACAATCCTTCGAAATGTGATGTTATAAAAGAATGTTGAGAATATCATGGACTGAAAAAAGAACAAACATCGAGGTAATGAGGAAAATGGAAAAGGATTGTGAACTGTTGACAACTATAAAACAAGAAAACTTCAAAAGTTATGACATATAATGAGACGGGATAAATATGAGTTGCTACGACTAATAATGCAGGGAAAAATAAAAGGAAAACGGAGTATCGGAAGAAGAAGAATATCGTGGTTGAGAAATCTGAGGGAATGGTATCGATGCAGCTCAATAGAATTGTTTAGAGCAGCAGTAGACAGAGTCAAGATAGACAGGACGATATCTAACCTCCAATAGGGGATAGCACTGGAAGAAGAAAAATTCCAATTTCAAAATAAACTCGAAATTAGCGAAATATCCAATGAGTACCTGGAGCGCACTATTAGTTCAATAAAAAGTAATTCCACAGGCACGGACCAATTTTCTATTAAAATGAGGAAAATGTGTAATTTCTAACTCCCATTCTAACTTATATTGTCAATGCAGGTTTGACACATGGAGTTTTTATTACATTTTACATTTTACCAGCATTATCAAAAGTAGTTGAGAAAGCAACTTATAAACAAATATATAGATATGTATAATCTAATGAAATATTACCAGCTCATCAATCAGGATCATGGTACCACTACTGCCCTACTTAAGGTAACGGATAATATTTTGATTGCGTATGATAAACATAAAGTGACTGTTTCTCTGTCTCTAGACTATAGTAAAGCTTTTGATACCATGAATCATCGCCTTTTAATATCTAAGTTGTACTAAAAAAAAGGCACGTCTGGCGGTGCATAGAGGTGTGTTGGTTCCTACACTTATGTATGGTAGTGAATGTTGGGTTTGGCAGAAGAAGCATGAAAATAGGATTAATGCTGCGGAGATGAGTAGTCTGAGAATTGTATAGCCGAAGTGACTCGGTTGGATAAAGTTAAGAATAGAAAGGCCAGGTCAAGAGTACCAACAACCGAAGAGCATGTATGAGAGCACTGATGAAAGTAGAGGAAGCAAAAGATGTGTGTACGAACCGTAGCAAGTGGAAGGAAGTGGTCTCTGCCTACCCCTATGGGAAAAAGGCGTGACTTTATGTATGTATGTATGTACTATTATGAGTTTTCAGAAAATGCTAACAATCTTATGAATTCCTTTTTATCGAAGAGAAGCCAGTGTGCTCTGGTTAAAAACAATTTGTCACGTTACGTGAATGTATCTATCGCATGGCGCTCCACAAGGCTCTGTGTTATCTCTACTATTTATTATTTTGTTCTGCAGATTTTCATCAAGTTTTGAACTATTTTTAAATACACACCTATTCCGACGACACAAACCTCTACTATTCAGCCAGAACTGAAAATCTCCTGAGACATGAAAATTTCCTTAATGATGACATAAAACAGTTGGTTTCAATATCAAAAAAACACTGTCTCAATATCAACCCCATAAAATCTTCTCTGATAGTATTTGCTAGTCAAAGAGATAGGCAGAAGGTTGTAGATAGCGTCTCGATTGTGGTTGAAGGGCAAAGGATAGAGTACTGTAAAAAGATTAACCAGAAATGACATAACCGTTCAAGCAATCTCATCAAAAAGCATATTGTATTATAAAGGGTCTCTATTCTAGTAAACATTTTTTAGGAAAAATTTAAAAATTATTTCTGTCAATTTTCAACTATTGTGACATCCTATGGTGCCCATGTCTTGATGGGATACAATCAGGAAGAATCCAAAAAGTCCAGAACGCATGTGTAAGGTCCCTATTCGGGTTGAGATTCAGAGATCACGTCATACCTTCCATTAACAAACTTGATTGGTTAAAAATGCCCAATAGAAGTTTATTACATAATCTTTTCAAGAAAGAAACACCCTTTTACCTCCTTGACAAACTACGACACCGACAAGAAGCACACACCAGAGACCCACGATATGTTTCTCGATGAACAGCGATAGTTTCAAGTTTACAACTCTGATCATGTTATCATTTTTCAGATTTTTCATTATTATTATTATTATGGTTATTATTATCAATTTGAAAACACATATAGTATTGTTAATTGAAAACAAGCTTGGTTGTTCGGAAGAATAGTTATAAGCTTAACTCCGCCAAGTAAGATAAAGTCCATTAAATATTATTATTATTATTATTAAATTTAGTTAACAATTCAAAGAGGAGGTTAAGCCTAATTAATGGAAAACCAAGAAACTGAAATAATGCGTGCACCTAAATTGTTTAAAAACTCGATAAACCTTCAACTACAAAGAGTTATTTTACGATCATCACCGGTAGTTTGAATTAAACAAACATGGGATTTCCAATTTGCGATCTGCGGCTTGACCGGTCGCTGATCGTCGAGATTTCGACCAGTTTCTTAGGTGGAAGTGGTATTTAAAATAATAATAAAGAAGCAACATATAACCACATATCGGGAATCAACAAGAAACATTTTAGCAATAAAATTCTTAGAGTTAAAAGTTGTCGATCGCTTTATTTTTAGATATTGTTTTTATCGTTTAAGTGGTATGCTTCTTGACCGTTCATCATGAAGAACAACGCACTATTCTTGTGCCTGATGTACCTTTTGCAAGTTGGTAAGTTTCAAAATTATTTACCAACTATTATCAATTAATTTTTTGAGTTTCATTTTCTTACAGGTCGGTAGTCAACTTAATGTTTAACTTGAACTTTATTCGTTTAATGAATAAGATTAACGTATTCATTAAACTTTAATGGATACGGTAATCCGGTTTGTAAAAATACAAGGTGTCAAAAGTCGTCTTTTTTTCGGTTGGTCATTAACATACGAAATAAAAATATTTTTTCACGCGATTTGGAATCAGGGGGGTCGTTTTTAATAAAATCTGACGATGTGAATTATATATTGAAATAACAAAATAGAAAACCATAATTTTAACTATATTTTCAAAATATAGCATTCTACCAACAAATCATTCAAATGATCATACATAAAAGGGACGAAAATAAACCAACTCAAAAAATAAAAACATATTAATAAATGAACAATTCGGCTGAAACTTCTCTCCATTTCTAGCTTTATTTATTCCATCCTGGACGGAATTTTAAATTTATCTTGAATATTAAGACAGTTGTTTTCGCTTTTTGTTAATGTAAATATTAAAAATACTCAAATTTTATGACTGTATATAAAAATAGTATGTAACCAAAAATTCCCTTTTGTTTTTCAATTTATCAGAAGAACGCACTGTATCGCGGAAATAGTTGTTACAATATTTGTAATCTTTTTAACAAAAAAAAATAAAGACTAAATCTATCAACAATTCGAATAAATTTATTTACGTACAGTTTGGGGTTAGGTTAAGAAATGGTCGATTATCACAATCAAGGTTAACACTAAACGATACCGAGAATGTTAAAAATATCAATAAGAAAGTACTCATTTAAATAATTGGCTGTACTTTGCTTCGACTTCGTTGGAAAATACCACAAACATGGCCTCAAATTAATCCATAAATCCAACAAAATTTGATTCGAGTCGGTAGGTTTGAGTTTAATGTCATTTTGCAGGTAAAAACGCGAAAAAGATAGAACTTTGTAATATTTTCTATGAGTGCACTGAAAATTTCGAATTTTAAGCATTCATAGGATTTGTTTCTACCGAAAATTCGCAACAAGTTACTAATAATTATCAATTCGCATATCTGTTTCTGACAGATTTAAACCAAATGAAGCTTAACAGCGGCTCACTTTAGTCATTTATCATTCCGTTTCTTCTTCTTCTTCTTCTTCATTACCCACCCACAATAGGAAAAAATCACGTAAAGCGAGATGGCGCTGTCAATGACAAAATATCGGATCTGTCTGTCATTCGATCACTTGTAAAACCAAAGTTTTTAATGAAGGGAATTTAAGTTATCTCGGAGATTTGCGTTGATTATTTGTGTTAAACTATTGGATTTAAGGTTTGTTTTCGACGTTTCAGTTTTATTGTTGCTGGATTTTTGTTAAATGCCAGTAATGACCAAGTGTGTCCAGGTATCAATTTTGGTTTGTTTTCGAAGTTTTTCAGCTCTGTTGTCCCTGGAATTATTTTTGCAATGCCTATGAAAGTCGAAATATTGATAAAATTACTATTGTTGAAGTCACTATAAATAATCACAAAAAAATTAAAGATCATTGGAAAACAATATCAAACTTTTCAATGAAAAAATTATCTTTCACAAAGTGCTTGCTGCAAACTAACATAAACTTTGAGATTGGTTTTGCTATCTTTATGATCATTTTCCATTTCTGAGCTGCCTTAGGATTTAAAGGAAATTTATGCAAAGATATAATCGAATTGCCATTTGTAGAGCATTGTAGAACAGAGCATATTTTTCGCGATTTTATCTTTATATCAATTTTTTTAATCATTAGCATTTTTGGATTTTGTGGTTTATTAACACCAATTCTTAACAAAATATTGTTCAAATATAACACTTTCAATGATTAAATTGCTCAAAATAATATATAAAGTTCACTTCTCACCCATAAAAACAAATGGAGGTTAGTTTGTTGTTCACTCTTAGAGATGTTCATACGATCAATAATAGATGTCACCCACTTCGTGATCTTTCCCTATTGCTATGCTCGTTTAGCTTGTGCTGAACACGTATTATGGCAAAATGTTCAATCGAGTCTTATTTGTTTTTTATACGATTCATGATATGGTACATGTACATTACATAACATAACATAAGACGTGTTAAAGCAGTGCTTCCCAACGTGGGGCCCACGCCCCACAGGGGAGCAATTTTATTGTTTAAGGGGGGCAATTCGAAAGTGGACTCGACTTGTTATTGTCAATCAGCTGAATATTCTATCGGCTGATTTAAAAAAAATATTTTTTGATTTAAAACTAGAAAGTTAGAAAGTTTTTTACTCCTGATCAACTGTTGACGAAGTACAAGGCTCAAATCCGACCTCTACTGGAGTATTGCTCATTGCACATTTGGGGTTCAGCACCAAGGCATTCTCTTCGTCTTCTAAATTCCATTCAGAAAAGAGCCATTCGCTTGATAAACAGCTCAACTCTCACAGATACCCTTCACTCACTAGAATATAGAAGAAGAGTTGCAAATCAGATATTATTCTACAGATATTTCCATGGCAAATGCTCCAGAGAAATAAAAACTCTTATACCAACACATTCGGCCGAAGAGCTCGGCACGCTGATCAGTCTCACCCATTTACTTCTTTTACAGGGCTGCTTTGAAATGGAACAAGCTTCCAAAATCAGTTTTTCCAGAGAACTATGACCTGCAACTTTTTAAAAAGCGGGTCCATATCATCTCTTTTCTATAATCCCACCCCTTTTTGCGACTATTTGCAGTATCAAATATGATCAGTCAGGAAACAGAAATCAAACACCCAAAGTCAACCAAATGTGCAAGAAAAATATTGCTACCGTTTCCGTCTTCATTTTTAGCTGAATGTGGATTTAGTGCTGTAAATGATTTACTGGTAGAAAAAAGAAATCGGCTGGATATAACACAACGTGGAGACTTGAGAAAGAAGCTAACCAAATTGGAACCTAATATAAAATCTCTGTGCAGCAAGCATCGAGCGCTAGGATCTCACTAAATTAAAATGATAAATTAATATAGAAAAATATTTATTAAAATTATTTGAAATTTGAATTTCAGTTTTTCATTAAATGTTTTGAAAATTTAGTGAACAATTCAATTTTTTAATATTAAAAATTATGTATGTTACATAGTGGGGGGGGGGGCATAAGAATTTTAGAAAGGCTAAGATGGGGCTTGGCACAAAAAAGGTTGGCAAAATACTGTGTTAGAGTGTAGCGGGCAATGAAGCACGATTTCAAAATGTACAGAAGGTACGTTCTAAATGCATATAGGTATATTAATGAAATACTTCGACTTATTGTACTTCCATATACCGCAGCCATTAAAGATAATTTGGCATAATGCATGACAATGCACGACCAAATGCTGCGGGTTGATAACAGTATCGAAATAGATAACTTAATTTTATTCATTAAATAATTTATTATAAATTCATTTCTTTTTTAAAGACAGGTATATGAATTTCGTTTTAACGTCAGAAATCACCACTTAATATATTAACAATAATTTTTAAATGAAATAAGAAAACTAAATAATGAAACTAAAAAAAAATCACACTTAAATTAACATATTATTAAACTAATTTAGACTCTAATCACGTCACCATCACATATAACAGAACTACATGTTGGGAAACAGTCCAACTCTTGTTGGAACGCATCTGAATATAGGTAATACAGACAATCTACAATCTGGTCTTCAACGACCTGTTTCTGACCAATGAGGAAACAAACCTGAAAAGTGTAAAAATTTTCTAGCCGTTTTCATTTTTGCTTCAGGTTTATCAAATTCACAATTTATACCCGACGAAGAGGTAACAAATGCTACACGGAGATACAAAAGAGATAATAGCAGGTATTTATTATTGATTTATTCAATAAATGCCGAGTCAGCAATCGAAGTGTTTAAAACGAGTAACATGTCAGTTATAGATGCACGCTTCCCAAGCATCCTCCCAACGGTAAATGGATAGTAATAAACGGCGATGCTGTACCGGGCGATCAAATTGAAGCGAACACAGTTGTGAAATTGGAATGCAAAGAAGGATTTCGCTTGGACCCTTTCATTCCTTTGATCGCTTGCGACGTCAATTGGGATCATAGCGCTTTTCCGAAATGCGAAAGTAAGCCATAATATTTCTGATGCAGAGTGTCGAAACGCAAAAAAATATGTATCGTCGAATTTTGTTTTCAGAAAAATGTCCCGCGTTCTATTCGACTGCCACTACCACGTTAAAATGCATCGACAAAGACAACAACAATATCAGATGCGATCAAGCAATCGACGGTACTTATTTGACGTTCCAATGCATAGCCTACTACGAAGTTCCTCCTGGCAGCAAAAGCAGTCTTTTTTGTACGGGCGGCACTTGGGACTTCCCGCGACCCGTATGTCAACCAGGTAAACATTTTTGTGATTCAAAACATTTATCTCGTTACAATATTAGCTACAGAAGATTTCTTCGGTACTGGTCTATGGAAGCAACCAACAAAATTCAATTTTATTTGTTTTTTTGAGTGTGAGCATTATATTTTTAATATAGATAATAAAAAATTGGGGTAGAAAGAAGAAAAAAACTTCACAAGCAAGTGAGTTCCTCAACTGGAAGGTCCTGCTTACGCCATGACCTTTACATTTGAAAAGTGCTAGATGAGGAGATGCACGATGCATGTAATCAAAGCCACCACTGTGGTTTTTACTGACGAAATCAGGAAAGGAAGAATTCTTCAGAGTACTGTCCTAGAAGGTGACTGCTCCACATGGTCCGATAAAGAAAGATTCCTCTCGTCAAGCCTGGTACTTTGATCAGTGGAATGGCTATCTTTTGGTGGACGTCTAGTTGGTTTCTTTTCTAAGAATAAGTACTTTCTGAGTGGGGGTGTCCAGGTCACATGACACTGTACAAGCATTTTCATCGGTTGATCATACAAATATCACGAGACGATTACAGCAGTCCCCAATAACTACCACGTAGAGTGATTGCTTCTTACTGCTAATGATGAAGTTGTAAGATGTGCATAAAAGACTCTGGACGTCTCAACGTTTTTGTGGTGTAGTACCAAAATGCAAACTCTTTTATCTTTCAGTTTGCGGTAAAAAGGTAAATAACGAAACAATGGCTCTATCTTGGCATGGTAAAGATGTAAAAGATTTGGAATTTCCTTGGGTAATGGCGATCTACCAAAATATAGGCGGTACATTCGTAAATATATGCGGCGGTACTTTGGTCAGTAGGAGAGTGGTGCTAACCGGTGAGTCAAATTGACGAGTTACAGTGCGTGTTTTACAAATTTTAATATTTCAGCCGCTCATTGCGTCACCAACGACTACGGCAATTCGTTACCAAAAGAGGATTTTCAAATTGCGGCTGGAAAATATTACAATGCCTTCGATGATTCTCGCGACAAACATGTCCAGTACAGAAAGGTACGTTCTCAGATATATTAACGTCGTACCACATAAAATAACGTACCGAAATTGTATTTTTAGCTTGCCAGAATGATTGTCCACGACGGATATAGAGGACAGAGTCAGAGATACGTTGCCGACATCGCAATTATGGTGACTCAAAAGCTCTTTCGTCTCGGTCCCACCATTCAACCGGCTTGCATTAACAACGTCAACAATATTTATCTTACTAATCGTCAAATTGGTGAAGTAAATATTTTTTTTCTTCTTATAATTACGTTAATGTAAGTGTCATTGCGACTTATTATTTTTTGTTGTATTACTCCATCCATTAGGTAGCTGGATGGGGAATAACAGAAAACAACAAACCTGCGGACCGTCTCAGAGTCGTCAAACTACCGTATAAAGAAGGATCAACCTGCAGCAGAGAATTACCGCCTGAATGGGAAGAGCAGTTTAATTTTTTCGATAAGATATGCGCCGGTCATTTTCAAAAGAACATTAGCGTGTGCAAAGGTGACAGCGGTAGCGGACTAGTATTCAAAAACAGCGAAGACAACAGGTACGATGTCAATTCTTTCTGCACGTCCGAAGTAACCCATTTTTTTGTTATTCATTTTAAAAATTTGTCACGTGCCTATTTTTTTCCCATCTACCGTTTCATTATTAAGTACGTCTCTGATAGTCTGGCGTTCGTAATTAGTTTTGCATACCGTATTTGTTCGTTGTATATGGTGTTGCCTATCTAGTAGTAATAGAATTCCATTATTAACAGCTGTGACATTTTTGCTAATCGATGGGGATTAAGTGTTATTAGACTTCGCCTTGATTATTGGCCTCGATTGTCGTGTGTTGTCAGATATATTATTGTTGGTTTGCTTTTCTGTGTGAATGGGCTGGCAATTAACACGGACGAACGCGATTATGAACTAGGAACTTAGATTTGCAAAGGTTGGCTGACGCGTGTCCCGGGTCATTTTCTGATAACCGGTCTGGGAGCGAGGAGTGGTTATCATTCGTTTGGTGTCAGTGGTGGAAGTCGGTTGAGAGTTTTTGGAACGATTTGATATTAACACGTGAGCAGAACTTCTACGGTTTTTTTTTCATATCTGGCTGTATTTGGGCCATCTTAATTGGATTAGGAAGATAAACCATTTAATTTTTAACTTGACCATTCTGTCGTGCCTATGTGGTGGATATTTTGGTTATTGGGGTCGAGTTAAAATCACCACGTGTGGGGTTTGATGAAGTGAAGCCATCGTGAAGTACCAAGTGCCGTTCCATCCACATCGACGATAAATTTCAGTGTTATAAAGACTTGCCTGGTGTTTTTAGCAGAAATTATTATGATAATACTACTTGGTGTTTCGGTTCTTGGATCATCGATGTTACCGTGACGTCTCAGTGAAGTTTTCAATTGGTTACATGGTATTGAATTTAATTTTATCAACTTATCAGTTATTATGTGCTTGATCTAAGTGTTTTCAATAGTTTAAAAGTAACAAGTTATTTTCATTAAATTTCTACCTGCTCCCAGTGACGTCTCAATGAAGTTTTCAATAGTTTAAAAGTAACAAATTATTTTTCGTTAAATTTGTACCGGCTCCAAGTTGAATCTGAATTTATATATTACCGAATATAATTTATGTGGTTATTGTGAGGGTTTTAAAATATTATTCTTGTTGCAAGTCCATTTATTTTGTATTCCTTTTTTTTGTGTTAATCTTTTGCTATCAGGAATTCTATATAAAACCAATTATTTTCGAAATTTTAAATATTGTGAACATTTTCTTTTTGTTGTTTTTTTTTTAATTCTCTTTTGTACCTCATTAGGTTTTTATTATTGTCTGAAAGGTTGTTATAATTAATTTAAATATTATTTTAAGAAAAGTGTATTAAATTCGTTTAAACCACTTTACGAAAATACAGAATTTATTGTAAAAAAATCAGAACATCATTTTTACTTAATTAATATATTGCAGTAATTGTAAGTATAGTTTTATTTATCTAGTTCGCCATAATTGTTTGTTGTTTATCTTGTGGCTCTGCTGGTGCCTACAAGAACTAGGGGTTTCCGGCTTGTACCGTCTTAAGTCGGTGGCGCGGCTCACTTTTATTTTTTTTCTTCTACCCTCTACGGCTGAGCTCGGGCATAATTTGCCAGTAGAGAGACCACTAGCAGAGTACTCTTTAGAGAACCAAAAAAAAAAAGACGTGGCAAATTCCACGACCACATTTCTTTAAATATAACTAGCTCTAGAAACAATCCTCAACTTCAGCATTAGTACTAGAATGTCGTCAAACCTTGAAAGAAAATTATCCATACTCTAAAAATTTGCTTCTGTGGTTAGGACAACATTTTGAAATGCACGTATCTTTGAGGACATACTCTATTCACATTTAATACTGACCTATAGTTCCAGAACATACTGGGACCATCCAGTAATATCCATGGAGGTAAAAAAATACCGAGTGTTTTAAACACACATTTTAGTACATATTGTTGCTGAGTATGAGAACAGTGAATATTTTATAAATAGCAATATTTTATTGAGATTGCATCGAAAGGTTGCTTGCGCCCAGCAGATGCATTCTGCTTCGTATGTGAAGAGTTTATCGAGAGAAAAAGTTCTCTGTGAACGCGTCTAAGATGCGAGGGTGTTAAAGCATACTTTGGCATGAATTTCGGGAATTAAGACAAGCCCTGGGCCTCTTATTTTACCTATGAACACTACAACGAACCTTTTGAAGGTAGGTTAAAACAAATGCTGCTTGCTTAATGGTTTTTACATAATTTAATAATTACAACAACAAATTTTTTTTTGTACGATGAAATTATCTTATATAGCCTTATTTGTTATTGATATTGGGCCTCCAAGGCGGTTTCACTAAGTAAGGATAGTATAACGAAAACATGATGGCGAGCTATAATTGGAGAGTTTTTAGAGAAAGTCTACTTATTTATTACTAGCTTAAACTGTATTTGTGTATTTGCAGTACAAGTACATAGGGTGCCTTTTTCCTTGTATTTTGGAAATAAGCAATTAAAATATAAGATTTAGAAGCTATAAAAGTTGAAAATTTTCAAGAAGAATATATAAAAGAGGAGTTCGTTAATAAATTGATCGAGAAATTTGACAGTTTAGATGAAGCATGTGAGGTTGAAGAATTGTGGAATTCATTCAAGGAAGAAATCGTGAATATTGTTATTGAAGTGTGTGGTGTAAATAAAAGAAGGAAAGGATGCATGCTACAGAAAATGTGCGAAGGGGTTCAAAAAGCAGTGTCGGAGAAGAAGAAAGCCTGGCTGGATTGGCTGGCTACAAAAGCCAATCAAAGAACGCAAAAGGCAACGATTGAGAAGGTAATCAAGGCAAAGAATGAGTATAAAAGGTTAAAAGTGGAAGGAAGTGGTCTCTGACTACCCCTACGGTAAAAAGGCGTGACTATATGTATGTAGAAGCTAGGAAGAATAATAACTTTACATAGTGTTGTCAAGACAACGACGATTAACTTAAAATAGTTAAATAGTTTCGAGACTGGTACTAGAGCATCATCATCAACATCTTTAACGTACAAAGAGTTTATTAATTTGATCATTGGTGATCATTGAAATGAAATAACTCATTGATAATCTTACTTTCCATTTCAGGTACTACGTCCACGGAATAGTCAGCATAGCGCCGAACTTGTACACTTCCAATTGTAATTACGAAACGAATGCATTGTATACGAGCATCGCGTTCTACTATGGCTTTATCGATAGAGAAATGACCAAAAATTACGTAGAAGATTGTGTTTTACCAGAACACCCTAAGAATGGACGATGGCAAATGGAAAACGACGCAGAAAAGAGTCCCGGTGCAATAGTCCCATCGACTACCATACTCAAGTTTTCTTGCAATCGCGGGTATAAACTATCATCTGCAAGCCAGTTCTATGAATGTGACAACACGTATAATGCGCCAACCTGCAACCGTGAGTAGTATTACGATCACATACCAAGTCAAAATTGTCATCGTTTACATCAAACAACAAGTTCCACGTCATTTAACGCATGTCACGTTAAATGTCATCCATTAGTAGGTAAATTGTTCATTCAAACAGCTAACGATATTTTTTCTTTAGTGCGTTGTCCGAAGCTTTCTTTTCCCGGAGGAACTATTCTTTTGTGCAAAAACAAACGAGACCAAGTAATAGATTGCGAAGATGCTTCAGAAGGCTCCAGCATAACGTTCACGTGTCCGCCAGGTTTCGAGTCTGATTTAGGAACGCAAAACAGCACAAGGCAATAAATAAATCGTGATCATTTAACTGTCAAATCTGTAGACACTGAGAATGGACTAAGCATTCTGTTTCGAAGTAACAACGCGAACAACTAGAATTTTAATTGGCCCACGTTACAGGCTTATTACTGAAAGCATATGAGATCTGTAGGCCTACAGAAAAGAGACAGGTGTTGGCCACGTATTCGTTTTGCCTCCTAGAGAGGATTTAATTTCGTGGGGCTAGTGCTTAATCCATACTCCGTGTCATAGAAAGAGACTGGTTAGAACATTATTTAGTTTACATTATTTTTCGGTAGGTATTGCATACTAGGAACTTACGGTAAACCGAGACCCGACTGCTTGTTTGGCATTACACCAAAACACAAAACCACTCCACCACCAACAATTGGAAATGATGGTAAAAAAGTGATTTGCACGTACGTAAGTTCGTGGGCCTATCAGGGAATTTTACCTGAGGATTTCGATCCAACCATGTGCACCCATATAGTGTATGATTTTATGGGTATCTGGGATAAAGGAGACGTCAGAGTTCAGGATGATCCTCTCGATCTTGATCAAGAAGAAAGAGGTGAGACAAAACACTCGACGAAAAACATCCAATTCCTGCTTTTTATTTTTATTTTTAGGTTTGTACAATAGAATTGCCGATTTAAAAAAGAAGAATAAGAATTTAAAGGTATTGTTAAGCGTCGGAGGACCTACAGCTAGTAATGCGACACTTTTTACCAGAGTTTCCAGAAATGCTCGCAAAACTGGAGCATTCTTAGGAAGCGCTGGTTATTTCCTTAAGACTTATCACTTTGACGGTTTGAACATCGATTGGCAATTTCCCGACGAAAATGACAAGGTCTGGTTTGTTGACACAAATAGCTTAAATGTTACTGACGACCTTTTTTTTGGTTTTTTTTTTCAGGAGAACTACATAAGATTTTTACAGACAGTTAAAGACGAATTTGACACGAATGGGTGGTTGCTGAGTGCTTCAGTGCGCTCTGATTTAAATAATACCGGTTACAGTCCGGCAGAAATGAACAAGTAAGCATACATATTTATACATACATAGAGTCACGCCTTTTTCCCGTAGGGGTAGGCAGAGACCACTTTCTTCCACTTACTACGGTTCTTACACACATCTTTTGCTTCCTCTACTTTCATCAGTTCTCTCATACATGCTCGTCGGTTGTTGGTACTCTTGACCTGGCGGCCTTTCTTCAAAACAATGTTGATCTAATCGAATCGAAATCGCAGAGGTCGACCTCTACCGGCTTCTGCCCATTCACACTCGGTCTATAAATCTGTTTCGTCAATTTTTTTTTTATCAATCCTCTCTATGATGCTAATCATTCATTCTCAATTCATACGCATTCTCTTTTAAATATTTTAAACAACCGTCTATGTATACTCGTAAGCTCAACAGCTAAGACGAAGCCACACATCCCTGTCTAACACCTTTTTCGGTGTTAGACAGGGATGTGTCCGTGTAAGCTCCGTTTATCCCGACACAAGTAGTGGAATCCTGGTTAAATGATTTTAGCGCTCGTATTAAACTAACGCTAACCCCCCATACATAGACAATGTCGGCTACAATTCATTCATTACCACTTTATCTACGAAAGCGCAGTAGACCTTTTGACTTTTAGACAGGAATTGTTTCTCAGCTTAATCCCGCTTGCACATCCCATAAGTAAGCAATACATAAATAATTGATGATTAACTGTTATGATGATATTGTTCCGAATGCTTCTAGGGTATTGGATTGGGTAACAATCAAAACGTACGATTTCTACGATTCTTCTAGTACTCATACGGGTGGCCACAACGCCTTATATCCCTCTTCGAAAGCCAAGGATCATTTGAGCATCGAAGCCGTCGCGAATGATTGGATAAAAGCCGGCCTGACTAAAGACAAGATGGTGTTGAGCGTCGCATTGCACGGAAGAAGTTTCACACTTAAGGACAAGAATAAACACAGCGTTCGGGATCCCGTAACTGGAGCTGGTCCTGGCGAAGATGGAGGGATGATAAGATACTACGAGGTATATTTTTTAAATTAAATGTATAACTCTCTCTCTCTCTCTCTCTCTCTCTCTTTATCTCTTGTCCTTTTACTCTCGAGAGAGTATGGTGACATCATGTCTCAATTGCTCGGATCGTAGTTCTCCATCCTTCTCTGTCTTGAGCTGCAAGAGAAGCTTCTTGCATACCGTGACCAATGATTTATTTGGTTTTGTCCACCCAGCGCGTCGGAGACCTTCCTTTTGGTCGTTTACCATTGATTTTTCCCTCTACAATGAGTTTTTCCAGCCCATTCGTTCTTCTTGAAATGTGTCCAAAATACCGTAGGTATGATTGGTTTATCCTGGTTGATAGCCTCGTGGTTATTTTTTAGTTTTTTAAGAATTGACACGTTAGTCCGGTGTTCTGTGAATGATATTCGCAGCATTCTTCTGTAGGCCCACATTTCAAAAGCATCTATTATTCTTCGATTGGCCATTTTTAAAGTCCAGGTCTCAGAGGCATATGTGGCAATAGGAAAGATCAAGGAGTTTAATAATTTCAGTTTGTTGTGTTGAGATAATGCAGAGGCTTTCCATATTCGAGTTAGTTTGATTGTTGAGTTACGTGCTATGGCCAGTCTGCGTTTAATTTCTTCATCACAGCCGCCTTTTTTTGTGATAAGTGATAAGCGATCCTTAATTTTCTCAATCACTTCAAAACCATCGATCTGTCTAACATTGGCAGGGTTGCGGCCTATTATCATAATTTTCGTCTTCTTTTGTTCAACGTAAGACCATGTTCTCTGCTGATCCTGTCCAACTTTCTCATGAACTCCGTGAGTTCTTCTTCCGAACGAGCTAGTATTAAGGTGTCATTTGCATATCTAAGGTTAGTAATTCTTTTTCCTCCTATGGTTAATCCCCCTCGCCAGCCTTGCAGAACTTTTCTCATTATATACTCTCCGTATATATTGAAGAGTATCGGTGACACGATACAACCCTGTCTTACACCGCATTTTGGACTAAAAGTCTTAGATAACGTGTTGTTGACTTTCACCTTCCCGCAGCTGTATAAACTGGAAATAAAATTTGTAAGTAGCCACTTTCTGTACCATCCTGTATAAATGATACAAACTTTAATAACGATTAAACCAGTGATTTCCAAAGTGTGCGGTGCGTCCGTCATAAGGGCGCCGCGAAATATTTTGGCAATTTTCTTGGAATTTCCAATTCTCGAATTTTTGCGCCAACAATCGTGTATGCACGGCTTCCCATGCTTTGGTCGGTAATCGCTTTTGAATTCCAATTTTTCAAGAAAGTAAAAAATTTAGAAAAAAATCTGATGTATAGCCTCAAACCAAAAAGATTGGGAACCTCCGGGTTAAACAATTATGCTGCTGCTCGATTCGGACCAGATGAAAAACTACTATTGCTTTTAAAAAGTTTCTGCATTTTTGGAAATTTGCTTTGGTGGAATTTTATGAAACTCGATTAAGAGTGGGTATTTTTTATTTCAGATTTGTTCTCAATACAAAGATGGATTCCAAGAAGGTTGGGATGAAGAAACAAAATCCGCTTATTCATACAAGGATTCCGTGTGGATAAGTTTTAACACTAAAGAAGCTGTTAAAATTAGGGTGAGCATTGTTTAATCAGACGTGTATAGTTGGAAAACTTCAGTACTGTATTAGCATTTACGTGATCTAACTGACAAAATTCTTAACCTTGTAAATCTTTATTTAATCTTAACTCGATTTAGACAAATTTTGACGAATGTTTGAAAGCGCTTCTGGACAAATCGAAAACGTTTTTCTTTTATTTAGGGAGAATATGTGAGGAACAATGGTTATGCCGGTATAAACGTATACCCGTTGGATGGAGACGATAATAAAGGATTTTGTGGTGAAAAACACATTTTACTGAAGCACATCAACGAAGGAATGGGATATCCCGTTAAATGGGACAAAAAAGCTGATTGATAAAATTACTTATTGTTATTTTTAGTTTTACTTTTCAATTACCTTTGATAATCGTACGTGTATGAATAAAATTTGAATTTATTCGTATTTTATTTCATTAAAACAAGTCTTTTTACTTACATATTTAGTTACACACAATTAAACACACCACCTATTGTCCAGTACCTAAGCGAATATAAATGCGGTTCTATTAAGCGGCTTATCATTAACAAGATTTCTTTCAATGATATTGTACCAAAATCTTTATCACTTTTTTGGAAGGAAGTTTAAAAAAAAATTATATTTTAAAAAAAATTAAAAAACACGCTTTTAGAGTTAATCAAACTTAAAAGTAAAAATAATTCTTAACATAAGAATAAAATTACTGACGAGAAAATTAATGTCACTGTTTTAAAAGCATGGGGTGATTTCATTCCGAAACGCAGAGTTAGTTTTAAAAAATGCCATACAAAGCACCTCACGCTTTAAGAACGTTGACATTAATTTTCTCGTCAGTAATTTTATTCTTATGTTAAGATTTATTTTTTACTTTGATTAACTCTAAAAGCGTGTTTTTTAGTTTTTTTAAACTATAATTTATTTTTCGCTTTTAGTTCGATTTGTTTTACTCACTAAAAAAACTATGTATTAAATGGTAAAAGCACAACAAGAATGCATCGGCCGGAAATCGAACCCGGGCTGCTTGCGTGACAGGCGAGCATTTTACCACTGAACCACCGATGCGATGAACTGTTTTAATATTTGTTCTGCGCGCATGCTTAGTTCACGCACTAGTTCTATCTCTCTTAGTCTCATGCAAAGGATCCCTGAAGAAATTTATGAATCCTGGATAAAGTAGTCAGAATAATCGGATATTTTGATCGAATAATTGCATCGTCTTTGACAAGTGTGCAAAGTTTAAATTAAATCTGATCGCTTAAAGTAGGGCAAAATCGAGGCCAAAGAGTCAGTTACAAACATACATACATACAAGATACAGGTGAAACTAACATAAGCGTATTACAAACAATGTACAAGGTTACGTTTATTTGCGAATGTCTTATTACACCATTGAGGAGTAAGATTGGACGATCATCCAAGAAAACCTGGTCCAACTTAAATGAGTTATTTTGTCATTTTCAAAAATCAAAATGCGTTTGACTCTCAAATATACAGTCTATTCTCATTCTTGCTCATATTAATGGTCCTGAATTAACCAATGTCATTGCATTCAGATTCAATAAAATTCTCTATCAATTTTCTTGAATGAAATTTAGAAACACAACATTAAAGGTAACGATTATTGGCGAGTGTGAGATTGCACTATTGGGAAAGAATATTGAAAGGATAGTCGTCCAAAAAATCCTCGTCGATCAACTTAAATGGTTGTCTAAAGATAAGGTAAGGAGTCCATTGTTATTCTCGTAAATCTATAATATTGTTATGTAAAGTTTGTGAAACAAAATACCGTTAATAAAATCAAGTACCAGACAGTTGACAACTTTGACAGTAAACTGTTTCATCCAAAGTTTATTAGCATCTAAATTATTTTTCGACTATTAAAATGGAAGGATTATTGCACATCTAAATCGTAATATAATCTGGAATTGTAAAAATTGTAGCGATATGAGTTAGCCGTTGCACAAATTAATTAATGAAATACCCTGTAGATGTAATATAGACAACCAAAATGTGTTGATAACCGAAATGAGTGTTTTGCGCACAGCTGCATCGACCGACCTCCACACGAACGTGTGGGCGAGACCAGCCCTGACCTCGACCCACTATGGTAGGTCAAAACTTGTGCTCAACTTCCCTTCTTCCGAAGCGTTCGTTGGGACGCTTCCATTTCAATCGCTGTTCCATAAAAATAAGTTTTTCTCGGTTACGAAAATAGCCTGTGCTTTAATTTTAACCAATAATTCAAATACATAATCAGTAAAAAAAAATAGGCGAGTTTATACAGCAAATAAAATAAAATAAGGAACAAAAAAAAATAAAATAAAATAAAATAAGAAAGATAAACATGCCCGAAACTATGAAAGCGTTCATACGAAAAATAAGTTAAATTAAGATATAAGAACAAAAGATAGCCAACTTTTATCTTTTTGTCTTATTTTATTTTATTTTGTTTAAAAACTGATAATGCGCGTGACCCAAATCTTTTCTGTTCTAAATGTTCCGAGTTTACAATCAACCTAACCTAACCTAGTGATATTATTTGTGGACGTATTTTTGATTTTCCTTCTATAGCCCGTATATTTATTTTTTAAAAGCTTCCATCTGTGTTCAGAAGCTTCAGCTATAGCAAAAATGATTTAAAAAACGTTAAACTCTTTGATTTTTTGGCACTTACTTGCTTTCTCCATTATGTTAGCAATTGTGAGCAAAGCATTTTCTTTTATTCGGCTGTTCTTGTATTTCCCATCAGTTTTTGCATATAACTGAGGAAAGGTCGATACCTGCTCTATCAACATGCCATCATCCATTATAATATTTTTTAATAGGAAATGGATGGTAGATATATATATATATATATATATATATATATATATATATATATATATATATATATATATATATAGTTGGATAATTTTAGACAATGAAAAAATTTAAAAAATCCGTATTTGAAATAAAATAACAAATCAATTTGGAGATTATGTACTGTTATGCACAAAACAAAAAAGTCATTGTCAAAAACGCTGCGATTTCATCGGTCAATTCTGATTTCTTATTTTATTTTATTTGCTGTATAAACTCGCCTTTTTAACGCAAGTCAAGTTGTCTCTTATTTTAGAATCGACGTTGGTTGCGACACAATCAATCAATTGCTTTGATTTTTTTTAAACTTCAAGTGATCCAAGGGCCGCTGTGATTTGTAATGATTTGTATGATTATTTTTATTTATTCAAAAAATAACAAATATAAAAAAACAATCAATGGGAGGTTTAATGATGTTTGTTTTAACTAACCAGTGTATCAATATTAAAATTATAAGCTCATCACAAAAATATCGTATTGAATGGGCAAGTCGGTAAACGGCGAACATCGATCTCGATCTCGATCAGATCAACATTGTTTTGAAGAAAGGCCAGGTCAAGAATGCCAGCAACCGACGAGCATGTATGAGAGCACTGATGAAAGTAGAAGAAGCAAAAGATGTGTGTAAGAACCGTAGTAACTGGAAGTGGTCTATGTGTATGTATGTAAGCATTATTTTTTTCACCATTTTATTTTTTCATAAAAATATCTAGTAAATCTTCATAAAATTTAAGAAAAGTTTGGTAAGCGAAGTATCTGGCTCTAATGGAAGCTCTCATTCGTTCTGGGACGCTTCTTATCAAATTTCCAAAAAACTCTGCATCTAAATTATCTCTTTCGTTTGTTAAAGCGGGTTACAGCTCATCTACGTTTATTGGAACAATATTACAAGATTTTATGCGCCATTTTAGGTAGTCCCAAACATACACTTTAGGTTTAAGTCTGAACTTGCACCTGGTCACTTTAAAGCTTGAATACCAAACTTCACTACTCGGTTGTTATTCTAGCAACGTGTAGACAAATGCATGAAACGACCAATAACAGGAACAAACGATGCGATAGGCATCTTTAGGAACCTCTCTAATCAGAACCTCCCTATCAGCTTTCAGGGATCCCCAATGAAATACTGCTGCTTTTGTAAAGATCCGTGCATCCCAGCGTTGATCCGATTATAAGGCAAATTGGGATAAAATTCTTCTGGGAGTAATTTAAAAATTCCAATTTTATTTTGGTTCTTTCTTGGTAAAAATGATCTGACCGTAAATAACACAATTTCTGTTGAAGGTCTGCTTTGCTGACGTTCTCAACAGAAATGGTAAGTGATTAAATAAAAACTGAAAATAAAACACTATGAACTGTGCCCTTTCTGCCTAAGTCAACATTCTTTTATGCGTGCACATAGCCACTCGAATATTCGAGAGCGGTCCAGCAAGATCTCGAATGTTTTAGTAATTTTGTTGAAGTCTTCTATCCATCGCCAATGACGTCACGTGGTCTATATATGTATTAATTTACTTCATCGTTGGTGTAGGAATGACTCACTTGTGTATATTTTCTTGGTCTTGCATGTATGTATATATATATATATATATATATCGAAATTGTTGAAATGAAAGAGTCGATGCTCCCAATTTGAGAAAAATCTTGGTTATAGCTAAGAGTAACGTTGTTATAAGAAAGTGGAATCATGATGATATTTCAGTTTTAAAACTATTTTATGGTTTTTTTGCTTCCTGTACAAGCAATTTTCTTTCTGAGAATTTGCTGTGTTCAACCCAGGGGCGGACTCGAGAAGGTTACATTAGATTAAAACGGCAGTTCGGAGGGAACCAACTTACGTTTGGTAAATGTGATACCGTAATGACAGAGATGCCCTGCCCCTCTACCGTGAGAACCAGTTAGAGCTTTTGATGAAAGGTCTTGAATGCTAACTGAGCTAAGATCAGATAAGTCATCAAAAATCGGTTGCCTTAGCATAGAAAGCCGTTTTTTGCATATGGCGGGGCAGTGGCAGAGAAGATGTACCATTGTTCTCTCCTCTTTCTCTTCGTGACAGCTTCTGCAGGAGTCGTGTCGTAGCTCTGCGATTTCCATGCGCCGTGCATGGGATCAACCTGCCAGTGTCCTGTTATGGTCGCGATCGCGTTTCCAATGGACTCTCTGGATAGAGTGAAAACATTAGTTCGACGAACAAACAGTTTAGGCCGAATCTGCTTTGATGATGTGCATGTGGGTTCATTTTGCCACCTCAGGTTAGCTTTCTAAACTACCTTACCGTGCAGAAGGAGCCGGCATTGGCAGTTTGCAATCGGTACTCCTGGCTTAGATGAGATAGATACAGCTGGAAGGGTGGTGCCCTCTCTTGCTAGCTCGTCCGTCCTATAGCTGCATGGTATGTCCCTGTGGCCGGGTACCCAGACAATGTGAACTCTGAACTTAGCTGTCAGCTCATACAGGGTGGCTCGACATTGCACGGCTGCCCTAGAGGTCAAGTAGACTGAGTTTAGTGTTTTGATAGCAGCCTGAATGTCGCAAAGAATGATTATCTTGCTGAACTTTTGTTCATTGCGAAGTGTCCAGACAGCTGTCTAGGTAATGGCTGTCATTTCGGCCTGATACACACTGCAGTAATCAGGCAAACGAAACGACAGGCTAAGTGATGGGTCTTCTGAAAAGACACCACTACCTACTCTCCCCTCTAGTTTAGAGCCGTAAGTATATAAATACTGAAAAATACTCGAAAAAATTACATAAAAGGTATAATATTGGCTTTTTTATTCAGAAATTATTTAAAAATATAGGTAATTAGAGAAATGACAAAAATTATTGTTACTGTTAACGGCATTGACATGAATAAAATGTCTAAAAACCACCAATAAAATCATTCAAAATTTGTTGCCAAACCAAAAATCACTGCAAAATTGTAGATATATTTTTATTTACTGAATTACCTCAATTATTTACAACCAGAAAACGATTGAGGTTGTCAAACAACGAATCACAGTTTTGTTGATAGTAACGGAACATTGCAGTGAGTCGGTCCTGTTTTGGTTTAGAGAGTTTCGTAGACAACAATGGAAAATTATCTGCATCTCTACCCGTTTTTACTCGTTCCTTCAATCTGATTTTCTCAGAGTTAATTTTTTGTTTTTTTTTATGGAGTCAAATGGGATCACTAAATGAACAAAATGGGGTAATGCATGGATTATAGAAGGAAACTAAAAAATAATATCCGTGACTTACAGAGATATCGAAAAAAACGCAGTGATTTACACCCGCATAACAATCACTGTGATTCTTCAAATTTGCCAGAAAAATAACCCGTCGCGTGACCTTTAAGTTTAATTTTGTGGGGCACGAGATGTGAGAAAATGTTCGGTATGATGTAGGAAAAACCGGGAAATTGCTGCTGCTGCTGTAACCGGTTATCCTGCAGGATGCACTCGAATTCTCTAACAGCAGGAAAGGACCGAAAAGCTGGAATATGCGTAGGATGACGATCGTTTCTCTACTCTAGCTAAAATGTCAAAGTTCGGCCTCTCTGAAATCGATAAAGCAACTCACAATTACTACATACCCGGGACCACTTCCCTAAAATTTGATCGCCAACGCAATTTTTAATCCTGTTTCGTATCTAAATGTTTATTGATCCTTTTTTTAACATTTATTACTCGTTACCGAGTACAAACAATGCAAAAATATCGTAAAGTTTCTTTAACTACTGTTTCAAAAGTTACCAAACTCTACACTGAGAAATTTAAAAGGAATTATTGTTTTAAAAAAATAAAATTTTCTTCGAAATTATTCTACATTGGGAAAAGACTATGCAGACGTAATTTTACACAGGAAAATAGTATATGTTGTGTTATATCGATTTTTTAAAAAAAAAACTACACCAAGACAAAACATGGGCTCCATCCAAAATAAATTGTTTTTCATTTGGATAAACGACGAAATCAACAACAATTAGTTATTTCATACTTAAATAATAAACAATTCAATTGAATTTAAAAAGATATGCGACGACGAATTTGCAAAAAAGTTCACTACGTAGTAGTTCAGAAATTAAAAATTAAAATCTAGCAATTTTTGATTGGCATTAATGATTCCATTTCACAATCATTTAACAATCAGTCGTTTCATTAAATTTTTTAAAAACGTTAACAGTTCCATCTCTGATCAATAATGATTAAAAATAAAAAAATTTAGTTAATAATACAACGCCGTATTTCCCAAACGAAAATTATTTTGCTTAAACATATGTCGGTGACATATTTTCAATATCGTTTGTCTCGTTTGTGATCAGATTCTGTTTTTACAGTATTCTTAGTATATATCTATCTATTTTCGTAACCTAAGTGGTTACGTACGCTTAAAAAAAGAATCCCGGAAGCTGTTTAAAGCTATTTATTTTATTTATACTTGTCAATAAAATTAACCTTGTTTTAATATTGTAAGGAAATAGTTATTACTTTCCGTGTACATAAATTTTCTTCCAGACTCAAAATAACTCCAAATTTCACCAATGACGTCCTCTATAAGAGCAATTATACCAGGGTCAAACTAATTTTTTTCTTAGTAAACTAGCTGTGGTGGCTATCTTTTGCTTCCACTACTTTCATCAGTGCTCTCATACATGCTCGTCGGTTGTTGGTACTAACTTGACCTGGCCTTTTTTCAAAACTATGTTGATCTGATCGAGATATATTGGCCGAGATCGACCTCTACCGACTTTCGTCCATTCACACTCGCTTTATAAATTTGTTTCGTCAATCTTCCTTCATCCATTCTTTCTACGTGTCCTTTTTCTATCTTCGTAATCATGCATCTTCTTTTACACACATCGTTCTCTTATCTCACTATTCTTTACTTCATCCAACCGAGTCACTCCGGCTATACTTCTCAGACTACTCATCTCCGCAGCATTAATCCTATTTTCATGCTTCTTCTGCCAAACCCAACATTTACTACCATACATAAGAGTAGGAACCAACACTCCACTATGCACAGCCAGACGTGCCTTTTTTGACACCTTCTGGCTGTTCATAAAGCTATGCAGTGTCCCATCCATTTGTTTTCCTGCCAACACCCTTAGCTCAATGTCACTGTCATATTTTCCATCTCTCGTTAACTTTGAACCCAAGTACACAAACTCATTTACTTGTTCCACTCTTTCTTCCTTAATCAGAACTTTACAGTTTGACATGCTTTCTTCTCTTTCAAAAACCATTTCTTTCGTTTTGCTTACATTTATTTTCATTCCTTTGATTTTCAGGGCATCATGCGTAACATTAACCATCGCCTGCAACTCCTCTTTAGATGACGCTAATATGACTTGATCATCGCGTAAAAAAGGCATTTGACGATCAAATCATTCGTTTTCAATCCATACGCACTCTCTTTTAAATATTTTAAACAATCGTCCATGTAAAAGTTAAACAGCCATGCTGAAGCCACACATCCCTGTCTCACACTTTGTTCGATGTTAAACCAGTCGGTGTAAGCTCTGTTTATCCTGACACAAGCAGTGGAATCCTCGTAAAGTGATTTCAGTGCTCGTATTAAACTACCGCTCACCCCATACTTAGACAATTTCGACCACAATTCACTCCTCACCACTCTGTCATTGGTCTTTTTCCAAGTCTATAAAAGCGCAAAAGTTCTTCGAATTTCTAGCCATAAATTCAATATTAGCTAAATAAACAGTAATATGAAATAATCCCGAGACAGGTTGATTTTTGATTTTAATTTACTATTTTTTAAAATATTAATCCATCATACAGGGTGAATGACTTTTGATTGTTGACGTCAGCACCAGTTTTTTTTAAATAAAACCCCCCTTTTATTTTTAATTTGCGAATTTCCCTTGCTGAGCTGATTCAAAAAATGTATCACAAGTTGATTCAAATTGGTACAGGGTGGACATAATTCCAAAAGTTGTTTATGACAATTTATTATTTACAAAATAATTGATGAATACTAAACGTACACGAAAAAAAAACCAAGAAAAATTTACAGTTAATGTTTAAATTGTTCTTCATGGCCACTAAACAATAACTTAACCTGGTAGCCAATTTGTCTTTAACATTTTGTAGCATAGCGGGTGTTACGTTCTGCATTTCCTGTCTGACATAATTTTAGGTCGTGGATATTGTCAGGTCTGTTAGTGTAGACTTTAGATTTTAAATAACCCCAAAAAAATAAGACTAATGGGATTCGTCCGATCCATCGATCTGGAAATTTTAAAACCATATTCTGCGGTCTAAAGTGTTCGCAATTTGGATATCAGGGAAAAGTTGGGTCAAATCAGGAATTAATGTATTTTGCAGAAAATCCAGATAAAATTCAACAAAAAAATATGGACCAAAAATTCTATTTCTCACGATAACGGCCTATGCTTGATTTTTTGTGGTCTCTGCGTATGGCATTCATGCATCCAATTTGGATTTTCATCAGACCAATATCGGATGTTTTCATCCGAAAATCAAACATTATCAATGAAATTGTTATTTAATTTATTATCGTTTTGATTCACCATGTATGTACTTGCAGAATTTAGTTCTGCGATCACAGTTCAGCCAACTCATGGATGAGACGTATGTACTTTATAAGGATGGTATTTTGCATTTTTAGAAATATTTGATCGTCTACTGTCGACAAAATTACATCTTATTGAATATTTGCATTTTATTTATTTATTCGTGTCAGAAGCATCACAAAAAATATGGTACATACACAATGTTAAACTAAATAATCTTTGCCCAATAACGGACGACGTCTACGGCATTGGGTTTAGCTGACATTAGGTCCTCCAAGGTGCACTTCGAGGGCTAAATTCGTACAGGTGGGTGGTTGTCTCATCTTTTTCGTAATCGCAAAGCGTTGACGCCTGACCACAGTCTGTTAATCGATTTCCACACTGCCCACTTTTCATTGTATCCAGCAGCTAAGCTCTCAGAGGGTTTCATTCAGTGGTTGATCGATTTGGCTTTTCACATATCTATTCGGGATTCCATTGGCTGAGCGTCCTGGTTTGGCATTGGCCTCTTAAGGAATCTTTTTCTTTATTTTAGCCTGTGTTGGGGAATTTGGTGTTCAAACAGGGGGTGCGTGTGTGATGTTAGTGCTTTGATTCTCTCCTTGTTCGCAAGATCTTTTTGGCGTATATTATGGGGGCGATGACAGCTAGGTGGTGAAGTTTGTTTAGAGGTGTCGGTTTCACACAGCCGGTGACAAGCCTGCAGGTTTTATTCAAAGCGACATCAATTTGTTTAGTGGGTTGATCTATACTATACTGGGCTTGCATACTCAGCCGCAGAGTAGCAGAGAGCTATAGTTGTTGTTTTAATTGTCTGTGGTTGGGCGCCCAACTGGTGGTTGTTACTCTACGCAGCAAATTGTTTCTAGCACACACCTTCTGTTTTGATTTGAGGCAATGTTGTTTGTACGTTAAGGTGCGATCTAGGATGACACCTAAGTGTATCGGTGTTGAGCTGTGTTCCAATTGGATATCGGACCGTGCCACATGCAGTTTCCTGGATGCCTCTTTATTCCGTAGGTGAAACGCATATAATTGGGTCTTAAATGGATTTGGCTTGAGCTGATTATGGTGGTAGTATAAATCGACCTGTTGCTGGATTTTTTCATATTACTGTTTATTTAGCTAATATTAAATTTATGCGTTGTTTAAATACTCTTCTAAAATATTTTTGTAGTGAACCGACTGGTTGGTACATTTTCAACAACGCTCGTATGTTAAAAAAAAATTGTTAACATATTCTCCTATATGAAGAAGTCCATCAGAAGAGTGGTTATACCATGGGTTAAACTCACTTATTTTTTGCGTAGTGTACTGACGGCTTACGACATTTTCGACATTACTAGTATATTAACAAAAATTTTGTTTCAAAATTCTTCTAAAAATACCATAAGTTTCAATCTTATTTTTTTTGTCAAATTGACTGTTTGCTACTCTTTTGACAAACATTGTATATTAAAAAAAAGTATTTACATATTTTCCCAAAACTACTATAAAGGCGTCCTCCAAAAGCCTACTTTTTTTCTTAGAGAATTAACTGGTTGCTGAATTTTCGACATCCCTCGTATATTAACAAAAATTTTGTTTAAAAATTCTCCTAAAAATACCACTACTTTTTAGGTCGAATTGACTGGTTGCTACTTTTTTAACAAACATCGTTTATTAAAAAAAACTATTTTATAAAGGCGTCCTCCAAAAGCCTCCTTTTTTTCATGGTTAATTAACTGGTTGCTAAATTTTCGACATTTCTCGTATATTAAAAAGTATTTTTGATTAAATTTTTTCCCAAAAATACAATAAAGGAGTCCCTCAGAAGAGCGGTTATAACAGGGTGTCAATTAAACTTTTTTTCGTCGAATTTGACTGGTTGCCACATTTTCGACAAGCTTAGTATTTAAAAAAAAATTTCCTAAAAATACTATAAAGGAGTTAAAGGAGAAGAGCTATTATAAAAGTGATCAAGCCCACTTTTTTTCGGAGTGAATTGACTGGTTGCTACCTTTTCGACATTCCTCGTATATCAAAAGGGATTTTTGCATAAAAATTTTCCTGAGAGTACTTTAAAAATGTCCCCCAGAAAAGGGGTCAAACCTACTTTTGTTTTTCGTAGTGGTTGCTACATTTTTGACAACCTCGTATGTAAATAAAAAAAAATTGCTTAAATATTCTTCTAAAAATACTACTTTAGAAGAGTGGTTAAACCAGGGGTTAATCCTACTTTTTTCATAGTGAATTGACTTCGCCATTCCTCATATATTAAAAGTGATATTTGTGGGTTCCTAAAAATAGATACTATGGAAATAGCTTGTGATTTTTCTGTTTTTGAAAATAAACGTGATTTTTTGCGATAGTTTTTGTGACAAGTGTATTTTGTGTTGTTTAAATATTTTCCTAAAAATACTATAAAGGCGTTCCCTAAAAAGAGCGGTTATCCCGGGGGCTGTATAATAACATCGCGATTGCATTTCAATCCATCTCTCAGCTGTGACGCAACCGAATTTCGGGGACACTCCTAAACAAACCGTCTCCGTAGTAACGGTGCCGTGACGTCACGAGTGTGACGTCAGCGATAGAATCGTGAGCCGTATTTATATATCGACTGAAAATGTTCACCGCGCTCATTGTGGCAGTGTGAATCGCGGAGTACAAATGTTATCACACACAAAATTTCCCTAAAAATAAATACTAAAATATAAATATTTAAAAGTGATCGTGCTAGTCCGGAACGTGTTTTATATTTTTCTACTTTTATATCTGATATCTAATAATAATCGTACATAAATATAGTTTTTCGGTAGTTTTTTGTTGCAACTTTAGAAAATTTATAATCATTTTCTCGTTGTTATTATTAAATACGCTTCTGGTAAGTACAACATTTTCCTATTATTTATTTATAACAAGTTGATCGCACGCTGCTCAGCTGATAATACTTATAAAGGGGAAGACGGCTCGAATGTGGGTTTATAGTTTTCGGGGCGTTTCGACCATATGATCACGATTTTGTTCATTTTTCTTTTATCTTATCTGCTCACAGTGATGACGGAGTGATGATAGTGTTTTGTTAGTGAGATCGCAAACGACGCACCACAAAGTTACTTTTTCGCACCACAAAGTAACTAATTTTAGAAAATCGTATCGACGCCTTTTTCGAGAAAGTAGAATCTCAAAAATTCTTATCACGTGAACCGTTTATTAAATAATAAAAGCACGAATGTGCACCCTTGATCGATACAGTGCGTTTTAAAAAGCGTCTGCCGTGAAATGCTTTTTTCGCGATTTCTCACTAAAAAAAAACTATACTCTGATATAATACAGAAAAAAAAAAGAAACGAAATTTATTTCAAAGGTACTTTTTTTCTGCTTATCTACTACGCAAATGTGAAATTACAATATTGCGATTTTAGTACAGGGTGTGCAAATAAATGATTGTAATTATTAAGAAACTGTATCAAACGCACGATTTTTTTAAAAGAAATATGGCAATGGAATGTTATTTTCAACAATTGCTCGATTACTGCGAAGATGTGCTGTAAAAAGTTCGTCATTTTAATATACAGTATGTGGTAAATCCCTCACATCATTATCAAATACATTAGGTATGCTTAAAAAGGCCCAACATTTTTACGATAAACAATCTTTTACAGGATTCAACACACGAAGTATAAATTTTAAAAAAAAACTCTACATATTTCAATACTACGTGTTCCAATAATCCGCTACTTCAAAAATAAATTTAAAATATTTCAGCAATATTATCGCGTTTTATCACATGACATTCCAATAATATTTCAGATATCTGTGAAATAAATTCGCAACAAAAATAACATTTAATGATATTATACAGGGTCTCCCATTAACGTAGATAACATAGAAACAACTTCATCACTTAACAGAGTTTCTGACAACTCTTCCGAAGCCACAATTCAATAAAATCGTTTTGATATATTACAATGACTATTTTAAATATCTTATAAAAAAATATTATCGTTGCAAGTGTACCGCATTCGGTAGGCGTATTCATTATTGATTTTGTTGGCAATCAATGGTGAAAAACGAGTTTAATGCAAATTTTTAATCACTCCACATTATTGATTGCGACGAAATATTTTCACGAGCACTACCATTTTCTACAATTAAAAAAATCGTGGTTTAATAGTTTCGACGGCCAGCTCAGATTTGGCAAACGACAATAACGCCCACTGTATTCGCCTTGTTTTAGCCCAAGTGGCATTGAAGATAAAAGAATGGGTTTATGGGAATTCCACGATTCTTTGGCTAAAAAGTGTAAATTGGATCACGAAGAAGTAGGAGGTTTAAAATGTTAACTTTAAATTATATTTAAATCAACCCACCACCGATTTAAAAAGTTATCCATTGAAGTATTGGAGTATCTCACAAGATTCAATTTTAAGAGATATTGCTCACAAATATTTGTTCATTGTTGGTACTTCTGTACCCTCGGAAAAGTTGTTTTCTAAAGCTTGTACGTCGAGTTACCAGTATTCCGAAAAAATCTTGTTTTTATTTTCTTTTATTTATTGTATATATTTTTTATTTTTACGAATAAACATTTAATTTAATAGAACTCTGTCTCCTTGGGCTATCTGGGTAACACGCATTACGTTTGGGGCCAAAACGGTTACAAGAACTTTTATTTTTAAAATCCCTGGAAAAGCAGGAATTGGAATTTGTTTTAAATTTCAATTGTGCCTTACTTCCAATTTTTTTTAATACGTATTTTCCATTATTATTGTTAGATTTAATAAAACTTTTAAAATGTATCTAGTTATTGTTATATTTTTTTTTTAAATATGCCATATCGAACAAATATCGATATTATTCATTCATAACGATATTTTCTAATATCAATACTTTTGAAAAAATACATATCGATACTGTGTATCGATACTTTACACATATCCCCAACTCTACTAAGTAGGCCAGATTTAACCCACCGGCTTAAAGGCGAATTGTCCCATTTAAATTTATCTGTAATGAAAAATACGCGAGAGTTTCCAAAATGGAATGAACTGATATAGCTAATGGAAATATTTTGTTCGATTTTTGCGAGGAATTTTTCGGTATAATTGCTCGATCATCTTCCATGCACGCCAGATTTATCACGATGAGAATGAAAAATGTTAATCGTTTTATTTTGAATCAACCTTACAATATTTATGTATCTGATTAGTCGTGTGATTGGCGATAATACTTTGTATTACCTTTATCGCTATTATTTATTTTTGCAATATATTATCAAAGTATTCGGCGTCGGTAAACCGTTATTTGTATCGTAGAAATTGAAAATGGCAAAAAACTGGGCCAGATGAAAACATACTTAACAACAAAATTTGCAAAATGATTAATAAAATTATTAACAAAATTCGAATGGACTGAAAACAAATTGGAATTAATGAAGGACTACCTTTGTAAAAATATTGTGTTAATTTTTTTAGTGTAAAACGTAAAAATAATTTTTTAACAAACAACTAAAACTATTAAAAAATAAAAACCACCAAAATTAGGAGTTGTTGGAATATTAAAATTTTTTTTTATCGTGGCAATTGTAATTATTTCTCTGAAGGCCGTGCCAAGGTTATGGTGTGATATCGGACAAGTACGTATATGACTGTTATAAAACGTGTATCAATTGCAATTTTCATACTTAAAAACATTGTTATTAATAATTTAAGCAAAAAAATTTTATCGTTAAAAAATGTTTCATCGCATTGTCTCTATATTTTTTTATCAGAAGAGAAATGTTGATAGTTTTCGCTATTGTTGCATTGCAATTGTCTATTAGGTTTTGCATTAATAAATTCCTGCCAACGTTTATTTATTGTTTACTTTGCCTGTGGATAAATTTTTAAAACAGTCGCTCCAGCTTTTATCTCTTGTTTATAGTTGGAAGAATATGCGATTTGTAAAACGTAAATTATTTTGTGTCCTAAGAAATGTTCTGTATGTAATACTCGATGTAATATTAGCAATTTACTTAAAAAAAAACAATGATAGAACTTCTTTAAGCGTCGTTAAAAAAATTTATCACTCAGTTCGTATCGGTATTCTAAATCTAGAAAAAAAAACAATTTCAAACATCACGCTCGAAAATAGACCAACCCAAATAGTTGTTTATGACATTATAATACATCAGTAGAATTTTAGGTCAAAATTTTATCTCGAGACGGAAAGCTTCGCAGATTTTTCCGCCATCACCTGATTCGTTAATCATCCGATAGATAACAAATATTATAAAGAACAATCATGTTTGATAAATATTCTAGAAATAAACTCCAAATGATTAAAAATCATCTTTAAACTAAATGAATATACATACATACATACTTATAGTCGCGCCTTTTTTCCATAGGGGTAGGAAGAGACCACTTCCTTTCATATGCAAATAATATAAATATACTAGCGGACCCGGCAGACGTTGTCCTGCCCGAATGTTGGCTTGCCTGCTTTAAATATATCGCTTTCAAACTCAGCGACCCCGAAAACTATAAATTCGACACTAATATCGGCGGTTTTAATAGTTTTATATTCCATTCCTTTGCCACTCCTTTTGTAGGGGTTCTAACAAAATTGGGAATGTAATTGTCACACTCGGTGATCCCAAAAACTATAAATTCGACACCAATATCGGCGTGTTTAAAAGTTTTTATATTGCATCCTCTTCCCTCACCTTTTGTATATGTGCTTACATAATTAGGAATGTCATTGTTAAACTCAGCGATCCCAAAAACTAAATTCGAAACTAATATCAACCATTTGTAATATTTTTTATATTTTAACCCCCTCTTACCCCTTTCGTAGGGACTTATTGGGATAAAAACTATCCCATCTCTTAAGTTGGAGCAATAAATACACATTTACAAAATTTTATTAAAATCTGACTATGGATTCGACAATAATATCAGCCGTTTTGATAGTTTTTATATTTCATCCCATTCCCTGATCCGATCGCTACCAAAATTCTCAGAAACACCTGCGATGCTAATCTGAATATTGCCTTAAAATTTCATTAAAATCGGTCAAGAGGTATTTCAGTTTTTGTTATACTAACGAACGGCGATTCATTTTTATATTATAGACATTTTTTAGCGTTTCTTTAGGATTTTTCCTAATTTTTTTTTCTGTCACTGTGATTTAATGAAAGATTGGTTAGCTTGACGTCCTTTAGCAAAATAAATTTTACTTTATTCCCGAAAAACTCCCTCAATAAAAGATAGGTTAGCTTGACGGTTTTTAACACAATAAATTTTACTTCATTCGCAAAAAATTGCCTACATAATTTTTCGCAAATCACTCGCAAAAAACTCTCAATAAAAAAAAGGTTAGCTTGACTTCCTTCAAAAATGTATGGAACAATGTTATGGATATATGTTGTAAATTCGAAACCCTTATTTAATACCATATTGTATATCTTTAATGTAAAGAGACCCGAGTTTACCGTACTGATGGGACGAACATAAATTAATAATAGGTTACATAAAACGTTTGTACTTTTAACATGGCGCCATTGGATACTTACTCAATCCAGTCAATGAATTACCTTATACCGCCATCTGTTAGAATCTTATCGAACTAACAGAGATAATCATGACACATAATTCTCAATAAAATAATATTGCGATTATAAATTGAGATATAAAGTATCCTATCTTTCAAGTTGGATGAAACCACACAGTGTTCAAAATTTTATTAAAATCGGTTCAGCAGTTTAGGAGTCCATTGCGGACAAACAACGTGACACGTAATTTATATATTATATTAAGATTTCATGTCCAAAAAAAGTCGCACAATACACAATACAGCGTATATTCCATCGAGATTCTCAAGGATGCGATCTATTTGCAAGTGTTTTGAAAAAACACAAAATATTAAATTTTAACAAGATGAGCGTACAAAAATACCATCGACATAAACTAGGAAATTTTTAAGTTTTTTTGGACGCTCGTCCCTGAAGTTTTAAATAGATTTTTTCGAAACGGTTTTATAATTTTTTCATCCTCCGCGTACGGACTGGGCGGACATGCGTGAAATAATTGCAGGTGCAACTTTTAGATAACCTTAAGAAAAACTTGTACTATTTATAATACAGGGCGGGCCACAAGTCAGTTATCAATACAAATCCTTAGACTTTATTTTGCATAATAATAATAATAAATTTATTGTACGTAATTACATAGAAAAATTTAAGTGACAGTTTAAAAATAAAATAGCACACAAAAGAATAAATGGTTTGCTTCAGATTATTCTCCTGAGGTATTCCTCATCACTGTAAGGTTTTATTTCAATCAGTATCTTTAATAGAGGTGTTTTTACTGCCTGAAAGTTTTGCTTTGATTTGATATTAGTAGGTAAGTTATTATAAAACTTAATAGATGAATATAGGGTTCCTCTTTTAAGTAGTGACATATGATGAGATGGTATATTGAGGTTACTGACTGGTATGCCTGGTGTGGTATAAGCGTAATATTTCATATATATTGAAGTAATGTCTGTTGTAAAAAACAAACTTAATTCCAGTGATTTGAAATTGTCTTTACAGGATTCTTTGAAAGGCAAATTATTAAGTTTTCTTATGGCTCTTTTTTGGATTGTAAAAATGTTATTGGCGCTGCTTGTGCCACCCCATAAAATAATACCATATCTTGCTCTCGAGTACAAGTTTGCAAAGTAAAAAGTTCTAGCAATCCAATTTATTTGCGTTCTTGTTAAGAATTCTTAGCCCAAAACATGTCTGGTTTATTTTTTTGCTAGATATTCAATGTGGTACAAAAATTTCATTGTATCATTAATAATAATTCCTAGGCATTTGATGTGGCCTGAATATCAGATTTCTTCTAGATACAATCTAATCGAGTTAGGAGTGGTCAGGGATTGTTTTGTTTTGAAGAGAACGGCATTGGTTTTGACCGTGTTTAAGATGAGTCTAGAGATCCTGAACCATTTCTCAGCTTTATCCATTATTGAGCATTCAATTTTTGTTATTTCTGGAAGAGTTGCTGGAGTGAGCAGTAATGTGCTATCATCAGCATAATTTATTATAGTTGCATTCTGGTCAGTAAGCATAGAAAAATCATTGAAAAAGACAATAAAAATGAGTGGACCCAGAACACTCCCTTGTACCTTGTACCCCGCGTAATGGTAGTCAGTTATAAACTTGACTAGTTTGTAGTTAAGTTAGTTGACACTTTCAGTCTAAGGCTGTGTTTTTTGTTTTTATCTAAGAACAATTAATAGAAAGTTAACTGCAGAACAGCGTGAATTTGTTTTGCAAACATGGTGAAAAATGACCATAATTACAATGATATTTGTAATTTGTTTGAGGAACGTTTTTCTAAACATTCAACCTCCATATCGAGGAGATATTTTCAGCTTCAATTTAACATTTGAAGAGACTGGATCGGTAGCGAAGCTTCTTTGTTCAGATAGGCCGAAGACAGAAGATAATCTTAATGTTGTCGCGCAATGTTTTGTGCAATCACCGACTTAATTTCAAATAAAAGCAGGAATAGGCCTGTGAAAGATTTAGAAAAGTCTGCAGTTGTGACGACACAGGCCTACTTTCGTTTAAGGCCTAGATCAAATATTTCACTTTATAACAGCCGGTTAGGAAAAAGTTGATATGGCAGTAAGTTGGAGCAACGTTCCTTATGGAGTTATTGTGAGATACTTTTTAAATAAAAACTTTGATGAATTGACCGAGATAAGGGGTACCATTGAATGGCCTACACGATCCCCAGATATCACACCCGTGGATTTTGCAATCTTGGGTCAACTTTTGTTGATAATAAAATTGTTGGTAAATTTGTATTTGTGACAGCTGACTTATGATCAAATGTAAATAGAAATAATGGTAAAAAATGTTTTTGAAAAGTATCGTAAATTTAATAACAGCTTAATTTCTCGCGGATTATGCCTAGTTACTTGCCTGGTAACTGCCGCATTAGGTATGAACCATAATATATGCTAGATGTTGGTCCGGTGTGGCTAGAGCGAAGGAATATATGAGAATAATGACCCTGACCACGAGATATTTGAATATTCCATCAATAATATTAGATATGCAGATGACATCGTACTGCTGGCAGATAGTGCGGAGGATCTCCAGAGATTGATAAATAATATTGTAGAAGCAAGCGACAAATACAGACTAAAACTAAATTCTAAAAGACTAAAGTAATGATTATCAGTAAGAACATCAACATAAACGCTCAATTTACGGTAATCGATACACCATTGGAAAGAGTAGAGAAAATATGCTACCTGGGCTGCAATATCAGCGGTACATGGGATCATAGTTATGAAATAAGAACTCGAATTGAAAAAGCCAGAAGCTCTTTTAACCACCTTAAGAAAGTCCTTTGTAACCTCTCTCTTAATATCAATGTACGCATAAGAATTCTCAGATGCTACGTCTTTAGTGTTCTCTACGGAGTCTGCCTCTTTGAAATGTGGTGCTACCGGCGCATGCTACGGGTCTCATACACATACCATACAAACTAACATCACGATTCTCGAGAGGCTCAGAAAAGACAAGGAATTTATTACTACCGTAAAGAACAGAGAACTGGCCTACTTTGGCCACATTATACGCCATGATAAGTACCGACTTCTACATTTAATCCTACAAGGCAAGATTAAGGGTAAGCGAGGCCGTGACGCAGGCGTATATCCTGGCTGGCCAATCTTAGAAAATGGACTGGCCTAACATCAACTGACTTATTCCGAGCTGCAGTGAATAGGATAAGATGGGCCAACGTGGTCGCTAATATCATAAGAAGATAGGCACCTTTAGAAGAAGAATCAATATATCTGTCAACGTTTCCATGTTTATTTGCATTAATATTTATTAGCATGCACTCATCACAAAATGGCAATGATTAATGAGCATCATTTTGTGCTTGTTATATATCTCTTATTAATAATAAAGGTGTTTAAAAAACGTGAAGAGGGTAATGTATCAATTTTTCCAATAGTGGTAGATCAAAAAACGATACGAATAGATTGAGCCTCTAAAAAAACAGAAACATTTTTACGAAATGATGAGGTCATTTGTCGATAAACTTTTTGAGACGCGGATGCTTGTAGAACTTATTTTGTCGCATTCAGCGATAAAATAAAATGATTGGTTTTACTGCGATATCGTGAAAAACGCATCAGAGAAATGACGAATTCGAAGATACAAATCTAAATTTGAGAACAAAATTTTTGAAGCCTTCCGAAGGTATTGGGTTCAATTTAAGTTTAAAATTGCTTTTATAAACTGTCTCAATAATCGAATACTTATCGTATGAAGAGGTAATATTTTTTTGGCTCATCTTGTTTCGTTTACTCCGACGTCAGACCAGAGTTTATTGACATATTTCACATATATTATTTAAATATGTTTGCAACTTACGTTTGTCTTACTATAAAATAGTAAGACAAAAATTGACAAAATATTAACAGTAGATATAAAGGGGGGTTCCCGTAACTAAGAGTACCTAATCACTAGCAAAGAGAAACATACTTTTCATATTATTATGACGAAAGTTGGAATCGTTTTTATACTGCCAGAATAGTTTTTTATATTACCTACATTGAAATATGTTTATTGCTTGTTTAGCCAGTAGAAACAAGACAATTTCAGACCCCCAGTGCGACTGCTGGCACGCATAAGCAACCAGCCACTCAGGACGCTTCTAAGCCTTATGATTCAGTAATGTAATGAATCTATGTTTTCCAATACCCTTTTACACATTGTTGCTGCATTACCTGTAGCAACAGCTTTGTTAGAAAGATAATGTTGATCGTTGAGACGTTTATTTTTCATTAAAAACTTTTAAAATATAATAGTTAATCTTTTTATTTCTTAACACACTTTCATCAGCAACCGCTTTCCTAATTTTTTTCTCCCATATGCAGCCCTGACGGTACATGATACATAAAAAAAAAAAAAAAATTTAAGGATTGATTTTTGAGATTTTAAAAACTTGGATTTTGGCGTTCCCAATAAGCTAGCCGAAACCATACATATGGGAGTCTAATTGTTTACAGCAGACTTAGCCCATGAAGAAATGTTGGTCATTATTGAGCAAAAGAAGAAGAAAAAGTATGGTCATAATAAGTAATAAATATTTGGTGGCATAAACGAAAAGACTCTGGCGTCTATTGCAAAAGATACCCCAAAGACGAGATTACAAAAAATTTAGAGAGAATAAAAACACTCCCAGAGCACCAAAACACCCCGAACTGTGTGATGCCAAAACAAATAGGTCAAAGAAAAGAATACGCCGCCATCTGCGACGCGAGATGGAATGAGAGAGAAGAAGGAGCGTCTGGCGAAGGGGGAGGGGAAAATTTATCGATTTTCTGATTTTGCGACTGGCAAGATATAGACATTTTATTTATATTCCTGACACACTTACACAGTTCGCCCGTTTATGGACCCGAAACAACTCCGACGTCTCGATTTCTTATGGTCGCCCAATCGATACCGCGAATCATCTTCCGTTTCTTTTAATTCTCCAACAAAACCAGAAAAAAATCCTATTAGCATTACTAGCAGTACTTGGAAATAAAAAAATTCCCGAACGCTACAGGACTTTTTGTCATACATTTTTAAAACAATTCATGTGCACTTATTTGAAGCTGCACCACAACACAGGTCGGAAACATCATCCTCCTATTTGGGTGAAACGATGATTATCTCACGAACGATAACTAAAACCTCTCCATTGTAATTTCATTATAGTACACAATGAACAAAAGATTAGAATGACGAAAAGTGCAAAAAATTACAGATGCGGGCGTTGGCGTAACAATTAGTTTATATTTTTTTTGCGCAAGTTTACAGCAAGGTAAACTTAACAATTCGAAAAACGAAAAAAAAAACGACACAAGGCTTTGACCGGAACAAAGCAATTGACCCAATTCATTTTAAATGCGAAATTGTCTAGCGCTTTGTTGTTATTAGATGGTGTAGATTCATCAAAGTTATACGAACACGTTTAAATATTGTTTTTTCTACCGAAAAGAAAAAAACGCTAAAAGGACTCATGAATATTTATATTTCTGCATAAAAATTATAATAAACCAACAACAATAAAGACGGTGACCCACAATAGTCAAGGTTGACCCCGATCGGCTTTTACAATAAAAGTACGCATACAACAACTAATTGTAATTATACTATCTTCAATCTCAGATTGGTTGGCAAATTTTTTCATTTTTTCAGTGCATCCTGCGATTAAAATTTAAAAAAAAAATAACCCTGACTGTTGGGAAAGGACTAAAAAACAGCTTCTCGGAGAATGCTCCATGGACGTGTATTTGTACGCCACTGCTCCATGATGAGCTAATAAAAATAAAAAAATTTCTTAATTTCTTAAGAGGTTATAGAGACACAGCGCCTCAACTCCCAAGTTTCGTTTTATTTGGTTTTTATATAGTCTCAATTCAATTGACAAGTTTTTTTTTTACTGAAAATAGTCGCAAAAAGGGTAGACCTATCTCTGGAAAAATTGATTTTGGAAGCTTGTTCCATTCTGTAGCAGCCCTGTAAAAGAAGTAAATGGGTGAGACTGATCAGCGTGCCGAGCTCTTCGGCCGAATGTGGCCAGCGGCGGTACAAGAGTTTTTATATCTCTGGAGCATCTGCCATGAAAATATCTGTAGAGTAATGTCTGGTCTGCAACTCTTCTTCTATGTTTTAGTGGGTGAAGGAAATCTGTGAGAGTTGACCTGTTTATCAACCGAATGGCCCTTTTCTAAATGGAATCTAGAAGACGAAGAGAATGTACTTTCTATCACTAAACAAGAGTTATAATTGCTAAACGTGTATTTATCCGCCACTGCTCCAATATGGGCAAATAAAAATGAAGTTTTTACTGGGTCAAGTCCACTAAAATATGAAGACACAGCGCATCAACTCCCAAATTTGGTCTTATTTGATTTTTGCACAATTGCTTCCTGGCACTAAACAATAATTACAAGTTCTGGATACCACTGCTTCACGTTGAACTAATAAAAATAAAATTTCTTCTAGATAGAGTTAGAGATTATGTAGACAAAGCCTCAAATAAAAGCGCACGACTCCCAAGTTTGGTCTTATTCAATTTTTGTATGGTGTATGGAGTAAATTGGCAGATATAAGTACTTTCTGGCACAAAACAAGAATTTCAATGTTTTGGCATGAAATGGGACCAAAATTTCTAAAAGGTATTTATTTTTCGACGAGTAGACACGACTTTGTTTTGGAACTATTAAATTTGACCAAGAAATCGGTTTTCAAATTTATTTTAAAAACATCCAATGATACATACAGATCCTGCTTTTGATTTAAGAAATCCAAAGTTGTAACCTGTGTTACTGTCAAAACTTGCTTACTTGCAAAACTGTAAGTAAGCAGAAAGGTCAGGTCAAAAGTACCAACAACCGACGAGCATGTATGAGAGCACTGCTGAAAGTAGAGGAAGCAAAAGATGTGTGTAAGAACCATAGCAAGTGAAAGGAAGTGGTCTCTGCCTACCCCTAGTGGAAAAAGGCGTGGCTATATGTATGTGTGTATGTAAGTAAGCAGAATGGGACTCCTCCTGTATTAATTTTTTTTTAAATACAGAATAATTATAAATTACGGCGATTTTAGCTTTCGCTGAAAAGTTCGCGTGATATTTATTTTTAAATAAACGCTGATAAACCGCCTGACTATCACGTGCTTATTTATTATTTAAATTTGATTCGACAAAATGGCTTATCAGTAGATAATAAACGAATAAAGTAATTTTGTACAATTTGGGAAATTATTTTCGCTAGTATGAGCTAGTTTTCATGTGTAATATTCCATTTTGTATACATAGTTTTTGTTTTCATAAATTATTAGTTCTGCACTCGGTCTTTTCCTACCAATTAGTCTATTTTATATAAAAACAGTACGTGTCTCGAATGATAATGTTTTTTAATCCGCAGTCATTTAACACAATACATGTTGACGAATGTAGAAATTCTTAACAAGGGTCATTGAAGTGCAACAACTTTGGACAAAACATAACCCGCGAAACCATATAAAATCAGAAATACCGTAATGCAAAACTACCCCTAAGAATTTAAATGGGACCAAAATAGATCGAGAGACGTGGACGCGTACGCAAATTGAAATTTTCAGATTGTGTTTCTGCCCAGCAATTTCCAAAAATTGATATCAAAATAATATCTCGGTCCGGCGTCGTCACAATAATATCTAGACATAACCGTATACGCCTCCCTATCCCCCTGAATTATCTCCCCCCCTAACCCCCAGCACATACGCAGGCACATCACGCTTGCGATGTTTACAGAGATCGTTTTTAGTCAGGAATTTTGGCGTTGTTCCATTTTATTTTGCAAGATTCGCTAACACTTGGCACAATAATAATTGTTCGATGATGAAAACATTCTGAATCATTTTTAGTTCCGTACGACATGATGGACCGTTGCAAAATTAGCGACTCTCGTTGTTCCTTAACATATCTCTCGACTATTACTCCTTCTTTTCTTATACTCGCCGCTGATTGTGGGTTATCAAAGAATATACTGGATGTCGTCGAAAACTCGCCACAATTATGTAGTATGGCCAGTACTGCTAGAGAGCAAACTAGAAACTGGTTGAGAAATTTGAAATCTCTTGGCCATCTAAGAAAACGAAAGAAAAATTCCTGAAGCTTTGGTGGAGAAAAAAGATGCATACATTAAGGATCTTTACAGAACACTGCTACATAAATAAACACCTACTCATTACAGATAATGCAACAGTCTCTTGTGTAGGTCTTCACTGTCTATGCTACTGCCAAGAAATCCCGCAGGAAAAGGCACCTTGCGAAACCAGAACTGTAACCATTAATGCCAATCAATACCCCCATTATCGAAATCCTGGAATTTTTCGAAAGTACAGAACTGCTTTAACGCAGTAGATGAGACAACTGACGTTGATACCAACCCCAGAAGGAAAAAAATGTAGTAGGTGTTCTAAGCCTATGACAAAGTGGTGAGAAATGAATAAGGTATTCTACTATGTTTGAAAAAGTACTTCAAAATGTTGATTTTTCTCATACAAAGCCACAAAAAAATATATTTCGACAAAATAAACACGCTTTCTTGCCATAAAATTAAATTAAATTCTTAACCTTTTTTTATTTCCGCGAAAACGCTGTCAGCCATTTTGGTGACGTAATATTGGTAAAAACACGTCACTCATTCAACGTTAACAGCTATATGCAACCATCATTAAATTAATTTTTGGCAGATTCGTACTATCTGCTTTTCCAAAACCGGTTTGCATTTTAATGAAACAAATGAAATGCACTGACGAAAGAATACAATTATTACTCCTTAAAGTTAGTTGATAAATATGTACCTAGCAGTTTTTGCCTACATGACGTCACCCATGGCGGCTCGTGTTTTAGATCACGTGATATACAGATTAAAAATTACGACTTTTAATTTCAATATAATAAAACAATAATGTGCTTTTATGACTCAAAATCAGAATTTTTAAGTATATTTCTACTCAAATTTTAATTTTTATCAAATTTCAAAATTTATTTTTCACTACCCAAAGTACCCTATAGTGGTCGACATAGTCTATGTATTAGCATCATCTGAGGAGGAGTTGCAGGCCCTAAAATTCAAATGGATAAAAGTAAATGTAAGCAAGACAAAAGTAATGGTAGTTGAAAGAGAAGAAAGCATAACAAACTGCAAGGTGCTGATTCAAGAAGTTAATGACTTTGTATACTTAGGTTCAAAGTTTACAAGAGACAGAAAGTATGACTGTGACATTGAGCGAAGAGTGTTGGCAGGGAAACAAATGAATGGGGCACTGCATAGCTTTATGAACAGCCAGAAAGTGTCAAAAAAGGCACGTCTGGCTGTGCATAGAGAAGTGTTGGTTCCTTCATTTATGAATGGTAGTGAATGTTGGGTTTGGCAGAAGAAGCATGAAAGTAAGATTAATGCTGCGGAGATGAGTAGTCTGAGAAGTATCGCCGGAGTGATTAGAATAGTGGGATAAAGTGAAGAATAGTGAGAGAAGGGAACGCTGTGGTGTGAAAGATGTGGATACAAAGATTGATAAAAGATTTATAAGACGAGTGTGAATGGACGGAAGTCGGTAAAGGTCGACCTCGGCGAACATATCTCGATCAGGTCGACATTGTTCTGAAGAAAGGTCAAGAGTACCAACAACCGACGAGCATGTATGAGAGAACTGACGAAAGTAGAAAAGCGACAGGTGTACAGTAACATCTTTAGAAAGTGGAAGAAAGTGGTCTCTGCCTATTCCTACGGAAAAAGGCGTAACTATATGTAAGTATGTATGTTTTGGAGGATAAAATAGGAGAGGGTGCAATGGACAACTATATATTTTTTTTTGTATTGAAAGCGTCATGAAATGTCATATTTTATTACGGAGAAAATTGTAAAATTTTTATTTAAGGCATCAATTAACAGTTATATGTAAAATTCATTTTTTCTTATAATATCGGTAACAAACATTACTACCGAACAAATCTGCTTAAATCGAGCAATTTCAAGTTTCCTATTAAAAAAAAAAAAACAACTTGTACATATATACAATCTGCCATGACGTAATTTGACCTTGTCGATTGTATGGTTCGAATTTATGATGGAATAGCGTGCAGTTGCATTTTATAGTTAATAGTTCATTCACGCAACGAGGGGCAATCCATATTTTGTCCGAACCGCTCAAACAAACCTTTAAACATAAATTCCAACAAACTAAACGCAAAAATTACTAATGCAACTCATTATACATAATTACGCAGTAATTATTCGTAGAGTAATAAATCCGAAAAGCGTTTTTGTAAATATTCTCATATCTAAAATATTCAACACGTAATATTATTCCTAAAAATATAAAGTCGCAGCAACCGAGTAAGTGAAACGATATCGGGGCTTTAGGGTGGATGGTGTCACGATATTTTTTTGCTACTGATATTTGAAAAGTAATTTTCAAACGCGTATGGAAACATAAAATGGATATCACCTAAAGAATATTTTGTCAAAAAACGATTTGATCTTTGGTACTAAGCTCTGAGTAATTTGCTGGCCGCTTTTGTTCCACAGTCCGTTTCCCTGTTCGACGATAATCAATGAGCGACAAGGTTAGGTTTGGAAAAAAATAAATAAATACAAAAATCTTCTAACCTTCATTGATATAATGGTAAAAAGAAGGTTAAGCGTTACATTTTACAACTATTTAAGTGTAAATGTCAAGGTCGATTTTTTGGCTGGGAACGAAAAGGTTGCGCCATCTATAGGATGAATCGCCAAGGCAGCCTTTAACAAAAAAAATTTAAACTTTTTTCAATTAAATTAAATTGGACTTTGTTTTTACATACGATAAAAGATAAAAACTTTGGGTGAACGAGCTCAACGACGTTCACATTCTAACGATACTCCACGCGACTTCGATTACTGGATGTTAGTTTAGACTGTAATTCGAATCGATTAACGTCAGTTTGCTTTTTTAATTTTTTAACTGTACCTCGCCGATTGATATGGATCTGTGGGTCAGTTAAAAGTCACAATTGAATTGCGTTTTTGTTTGTCGTTGTCGAAATTTATAGAATCGTTATCGAGTCTTGACGAATCGTTACGCTCGTATTCGAAAATTGCTCTATTATTAAAAACATCTCTTTGCCGTATAATGGATGCAAATTTCTTCACTTTTTTTTGGTCTATTGAAGTATTCAGTATTATGCAAAAATTAAATGATTGAGAATAGGTATTACGTGTGTCTCAAAGCTTAAAGATGTCGTTAACACAGTTCAAGATCTCTGAGGATGAGGAATAAACAATAAACAAAAAATATTAAAAATCAGACTAACACGCTGCTATATATTCTCCACATTGGTCTATGGAGTAGAGAGTTGGACGCTGACCGACTCATTATTGAAGAGGCTCGATGCCTTTGAAATGTGGGTCTTCAGAAGGAATAAGCTGGATGGACCGAATAAGAAATGAGGTGGTTCTACAACGAATGAGGAAAAACACAGAAATAATTAAAATAATAAAAAGCCGAAAACTCGAATACTTCGGCCACGCGGTGAGGCATCCAGAGAAATATTACCTCCTTCATTTAGTGATGCAGGGTAAGATTGCCAGAAGTAAAGGTCTAGGACGAAGAAGAACATCTTGGCTCAGAAATCTTCGAGAGTGGTATCGCAAATCATCCGTTGAACTATTCCGAGCTGCGATAAACAAAGTTATTATAGCCAATATGATTGCCAACGTTCGATAATCGGAGAGGGTACCGGAAGAAGAAGAAGAGGATGAGGATAGTGTGTGTCAATAAAATAAACTTAAAGCTCATACAATACAAATGTGCGTGAACGTCATCAATGATCTGTTAGTTTTAAAACTTAATACCAACAATAATAAAAATCACCGTTCGTTTTATATAATCTCGAACACATCGGGTCAGTCTGTTCGTAATATTTTATTGCATTAATCAAGTCAATGTCTTGTTAAATATTACGATTTCTATATTATTTTAGAAGGTATATAAAATTGCAGATATTATACATATTAAATATTTCGTTAAATATTACACACGGTTCAAGTTTTATTATGTATTAATAAAAACGGTTTTTCCGATTGAAAATCTATGAGCGCCAGCTGGCAGTTGACAGTTAGATTCATAAGTTGACAATTTTAGGTAAAATTCTCAAAGTTTTATTGCAATGTCCTAGACTAATTATCGGTAAAGTATGTTTATTAAATGATCAACAACATTACCTTATTATTTCCTCAATGTCCGTACTTCTGTCAAAGTCTGGCAACGTTATTCAAATGTGACCTCATACTCGCTCTATGACGTGCATGCACATTTATATTATATGAGCTTTATAGCAAAAGCCAAATAAAGTTGCTTTCACATCATCATTGTGAACATTTGCAGCGTTGTCAGATTGTTCATGAAATATAGAAATTAACAGAAATTAACTAAAATAAACAAAAAACGTTCATTTTCTAAATCTGATTTAACATTTAGGGTCACTCTCTTCACTATTAAAATTTATAACTATCGGACTAATTTCTAGACGATCAAAAATTCTTTCTCTCTCGTACCATTTAAATATTTCTCTTTCAGTATGTTGTATAGAATTTTTCCACATATCCGGAGTAATCATGTACACATGTTTAGGCAGTTACCACCATCCCTACCAATGTGCCTATTGTAATAATTTTTTGCTATGATTTCGCTAAAATAATACAAATTTTTGTAAAGTAATGTAATGATATTTTATTCATATATTGCCTCTTGCACATCATTTAAGGGCAACAAAGGGCCATTCCTTTCTTGTTTAAAATAATTAACAAATGAAGCCACAAGTTCTTTGCATCAACTATTCAGCTGTTTGGGAATTTTGACAATCAAAGAAGAAAATGCTTCGTTGTTTTGAAAAAAAAACAGTTTTTATTATAAATTTTTTTTACAAGAAAACCTCAAAAAACGATGACACTACGAGTAGAAAAGTCACAAACGACGTGGCAACATGACAGTATTTCTGGCAGTGACTATTTTACCGTCATTAATTGGTGGCTTCTTAATGAAAATTTTAACACAAAATTTTACATTGAGGGACGCCTAAACCCAAAAAGCATATACATTATTTTGTTACAAAAGTTTTTTTATTGATCGGCTTATCTTTAAGTGATTGTTTAGCAAACTTAAGTATATACATTTCTCTATAGAAATGTAGCCTCACATGCAATGGAATTACGAATTTGGTGACGTAAACGCAACTTTATTTGACTTTTGCTGTACATACTCTTTCCTTATTTGTTACTGTATTAACTCTAAAATAACCAGTAAAAAGTAGATTTAAATTACCATTCAAAAAGTAAGCCTGCGTTTTTGAATGTTAGTTAATTTTGACATACACTAATAGTATTCATCGTTTAAAAAAGTTGAATTCTTTTCAGTGGGTAGAAAAAAATTAAAAACTACCCCCAAAGTCACTTTATTGAAAATATCTCAAAAACGTAAAAATATACGGAAAAAAATCTCAAACAAAAAATGCAGTTATTAAAATTGCCTATGAAATTGGCTTAAATTGCTTTTGGCATAATAATTGCAATAGAAACCGAGATATTTGCAATAAACCATTTTAATTTACAGCTCAGCCGCATGAAATTTTAGAAAATTTATATAAAATCGAAAAATTTTAATTTTTCAACTTTTCTTTTTAATCGCATCTACTACGTTAATTTTTAAATTTTTTTCTGCCCCCTAACAAGAATTCAACATTTTTTAACTATGAATACTAAAAATGTATGTCAAAATAAACATACTGTTGAAAATTCGTGATTTCAACTATAAACCGTGTGCAAAACGACAACTACGCGTGGACCAATGAGAACGCTGACTTCAGCGCCAGAGAAACGACGCTCACGCTTGACCGGTTTCCCAAACCTTTCTCGCCTCCTAACCGCCGAGCTAAGAGCATCGGGTTTAAACCCAACCTGTTGAAATGTAGCACATTATTTTAGTTTTACTCAAATTTATATGACTACAGTTAAACAGTAACATGTAAATCCGATTATGGATTCTATTCAGCTCAAGTCGACAATCAGTGAAAAAATTCTAATGATACACGTGACCTGAAATTGTAAAATTAATCATGTTTCGGTGGGAGACAAAATGGCGTCTCCATGTATCAAGTTTAATGTACTAGAAATGGCAATTATATAGTGTTTTATTCCGAGCGCGATGCTCTTAGCTCGGAAGCAAGCGATGTTTACCGCTCGGTAGTCTAAAAGCAAGAAAGAGTTTGGAAACCGGTCAAGCGTGGCTTCGTCTTGCTTGGCGCTGAAGTCAGCGTTCTCATTGGTTCACGCGTAACGGTCGTTTTTGCACACGGTTCAGTAGTTGTTTGCTACTTGCACGTGCCTAGTGACTGATAGCTGGTCGGTGTCTGGGCCGTAATAAGGGGGTTTAACGAAATTCTACTGTTGAAATAACGAATTTTCAACAACAGTGTTTACATATTTTTAAGTTAATTCATGGTACCCAAAATTGCCTAATGTCGAGACTGAAACATAGAACAAAAATTATTTATAGTTTTATGGTTTAATCTCTGGTTAAACCGTCAAAATGGGATGGTAAAATGGTCATTAGCCAATTGATAAACTTCAATAATTGAGCCTTGCTAACTATAACTAATAATCAAAGAAAACAGGAGGTTAAACCATTGTTTTACAACCCGCCCTTAATTAAAATTTGAAGTACAATAATAAGTTATAGCTATCCCTATTATCAAAGGATTCATTGAAATCCTTTATTACATCTGCAAATCACATTTAGTATTCCTTTGAAAATGATTAGATTGGGCTACCATTGGGTTACCATAACTTATTGAATTAAATTATTAGTCAGTCTCTCGTAGATTTTCTTTAAGTGAAGATCAATTCCTCCTTCCAAGAGTTTGTATCAGTTTATATGTCGTTGTATTAAAATCATTACGTTTGTTAACTTAAATGCATTGTCTTTGAATGAACAAGAAAGGTTGTCGTTATTAACAGATACATAACTTACGAGGAATACTTATGCAAGGAATATGATTAAAGAAAGAAGTGAATGTAAAAATAAACCGCTTCGTGTGTAACACGTTTAGGAGATAAATGCACGGTAATGTCGTGCGTGTTTAGTTCTTCATTTCGTAAAATTTGTTTTTCATCGATTATTTTGCATTTTATGTAAATATGCATTCGACATGCTGCAATTTCGCATGCAAGAGAATAGACGAAAAGGTTAAAACGATAAAAAAAATGGAAGTACTGCATGCACGAATCAACAACTGTTGAGTTCAACGTTTGGATTATAACACAGCAAAAAGATTAATTCCCTTCCTCCCACCATCCTTTGTCATCTTGTTCATCTTAAAGAATAGAAAAAATAGTCTCGCAACTCAGTTCTTCCACCGTAAAAAGTTGTGAGATCCATGTACCAAGTCGGTTAATTTATTTAGTCCTTCTATTTTAAGTTATTACGTAATTAGCTAACCTAACAACATCTAATAGTGACCATATCAATATTCTGAATAAATTAACCGACTTGGTATTACATGGATCTCACAATTTTTTACAGTAGAAGAACTGAGTTGCGAGACTTGGTGTTTTTTACAAGTTATGTTTTTAATAGCAATTCTCATTTCTTTTTGTAGATAGTCCTACTTTCTTTCCTTTATCATACTTATACAGGTACACTTATTCATTCACTGCAAATGTAACTTTGTAATCCTTTGGTGTATCTGGAAAACTGGACCGAAATCGCAAAATATTTTAGTTTTTCCTTGATTTATACACTAAACGCTAATTGTATTTTAAATTTGAAGCTTCTATGTCTGCTAGAAGTGCCTTAGAGTTTTGATGATTGGTCAGTCAGTGAGTGACAAAATTAAGATATCGCCATTTTTTTGTCAGCCTCTTAGGGCAAAATAGTAGATGGCGCCTGCAGAGGAACGGACTTCCGCAGGGCAGTGTTCTGGCCCCATTACCGTACAATATCTATACCATCGATCAACCCATACGGCGGGAGATAAGGCAGTTTATATATGCTGACGACACAGCGCTAGCAGCACAAGGAAATGGTTTCTAGGAGGTAGAGAGAAAACTCACAAATGCCCTGAACGACCCACTCCAGCAAAAACTCAAGTGTGCGCCTTCCACCTTCGCAACAGGGAGGCAAGGAGAAGATAAATTTAATGTGGTGTGGCCAACAGTTGCAACACTGCCCAACTCCAAAATACCTCGGGGTAACACTAGATCGAGCTCTCACATATAAGCGCCACTGCCTCAACACTAGAAAAAAAGTATCAAGAAGTAACAATCTCCTCCAGAAAGTGACTGGTAGGTCATGGGGAGCACGGCCAGCAACATTGAGAACCTCGGCCCTTGCATTAAGCTTCTCTCTCTGCAGCTGAATACGCCGCTCCAGTATGGTGTGCATCCACTCACGCAAAGCAAATCGACGTCCCTTTGAATCAAGCAGTTCGCCTGATAACAGGTTGCCTGAAGCCGACGCCACTTCATCAGGTATACCCTTTTGCTGGGATAGCACCGCCTCGCATCAGGAGAGAGGTAGCCGCTGAGGTAAAAAGGGGGCGAAAGGAGAACGACCCAAGGCACCCGCTCTATGGCCACAGACCAGCTAGACCCAGACTCCGATCCCCTCGCAGCTTTTTGGCTAGGACAGCACACTTTGCAAGCCTTTTAAGAAGCCAGAAGGCTCAAGAAATGGCGAGCTAGGGTCCAAGACCCAATCACCCAACAAAAAGAGGAGCTGGCACTGAGACATTTCCTTCCATACCCAATCTGGAGAACGCTCAACAGACTTCGCGTAGGAGTCTGGTGCAGAGAAAACCTACAAAAATGGGGAAAGCTACCAAAAGACGAAAACCCCCAGTGTTCCTGCGAAGAAAGCCAGAACCCTCCACACCTTCTGACCTGCACCGACATGGAACAAAGCTTTGGAAGGACATAACTAACTAACTAGTTATAGTTCTTAAACTACTGGTTCAAATTAAATGAAATTTAAAATATACCGTTTTTATACAATGCCTGCTGGGTAACTGAAAATTCAGGATTTTAGTTTTATCCACAACGAAGTTATAGGGGGGTTGGAAATGGCCCAAACTGCTTCGAGAAAAGGATGGTACGGCCGTGCCGCTTTTTTGCTCGATTTGTCGCCGTGCCCCCAGATCGTGTTGTGTGTATGTGTTATTTTTTTGACGAGTCTTGATTCTGTCTTTGGCTTCGCGATGGTCGCAGAAGAATAGGACGATTACATGAAGAACGCAGAAATTTAGAATTTAAAACAGTACACAGAGCCCTTGCATGGAGGGTGATAGTATGGGGAACAATAACATACGGTAGCAGACATTTGAATTTAAATTATTACATACGAAACATACTGCATACCTAAGAAGGTCAATTTAACTCCTTTTTTAACAAGACAATACACGTCCTCGTACATCAAGGGTTACTGCAAGGATAATTTGCCTCAATCACCAAACAACCAAGATGACCTTCATCCCCGGATTCAAGAAGACTGAAATGATATTTTTTTTAGATGCCATAAATAATTTAATTTCAAACAAACTTCGAAGAGTTATGGAATGTATGGGAAACCGTATGAATGTGTTTGTCATTTTTTCGCTATACAGTAAAAAACTAAAAAATATTTAACGAATTTTCTTTATTTACGTGATGGGTAATAACTTTAATTGAAATGACATAATTTTTTAATGGATATTTAACAAGTGTGAAAAATCTCTGCCTGTATCGTTCGTGACTTTCTGGGATTTCTATTTAAAAATTGTCACTCTTTAGAAAATTGAGAGCGCTGTTTGTATTTTCCCATTGACCTGGAAAATTTTTCATAATTTGTCACGAACCCCCATAATGAAACAACACGAGCAGATGAGGGCGATGTAGACTTTTGGTTCTCGCCCCACCAGGGGGTTGTTTTTTATCGACTGACTAACGTGCTGAGTCTCTTAACGTTGTTCTTTAATTTGATGAGAATTTTAAATTGGAAGTCTTTTCGTTTCATTTAATCCGCTTAGTTGTGAAAAGGCATAGGACAGCAAAAAAAAATATATTAAATAGTCCATCAACTTGTACAATAAGTTTAATCGATTATAAATAAAAACGACATTTAATTTACTAATCATGCTCTATTCGCAACATTCAAATACGCGTGAAGCAATCAAATCTGCAAATGATCCAACTTATATTTTTTTTGTGCCAAGTTCGTTGATACGTAAAAAATTAACAATTCGAATGTAATTATTACAAGTCTACTGGACTATTAAATTAAAAATGAAGTAAATCATTACGTCGACGTTGTTTTTTTAGTATACGGTGCGTTAAAAATAATAATTACGTACATTTTGAAAATATCCATTATTTTTAGAAGAAAATAATAATTATACTGGTACTATAAAGTTAATTCACTTGGTCTCATTAAATAATGACATGAATATATACCGTTTAAGAATATTTCGGGATCTTCTTCTTCTTACAGTGTTTTGCTTTTTCAAGCGTTGACGACTCCCATATTGACTACTTCTTTGTATCTATCTCTATCTTGAGCTGCGTGGAGAAGTTCCTCAGCAGTTAAACCTGTCCATTGTCAGAGATTTCGAAGCCAGGATAGCTTTTTGCGGCCTATCCATTTTTTTCCTCGATCTTGCCATTCATAATAAGCCGAAGCAGACTATAACGTGGTCCACGCATCACATGTCCCAAGTATTCCAGTTTGCGGCGCTTGATGGTAGCTAAGAGCTCTCTATGGTGCCCTATTCTGATGAGTACATTCTCGTTGGTAGTTCGGCTTGTCCACGGAATTTTAAGCATCCGTCTGTACAGCCACATCTCGAATGCAGCAATGCGGTCAATAATTTTTTGGTAGAACGTCCATGTTTCGCAAGAGTACAACAGAATAGACCATACATAACACTTGGTAAACCTTTCCCGCAGATGAATGTTAAGTTGCTTGGCACAGAGTAGCCGCTTGAGATTCAGAAATGCTCTTCTAGCTTTCTATTCTAGCCTTGATTTCTTCGTCTGGATCCATCGACTGATTGATCCAGCTTCCAAGATATTTAAAGTGCTGAACTCTTTCTATATTCCCGCCATCAAGTGTTATTCTTTCCGGGCCAACATTCATTTTGCTAACAACCATAAATTTAGTTTTTTTGACATTGATTTTCAGTCCCCATTTCGGGATACCGGACAATATATGTACATATTAGCAAAAGTTATAATTGTCTTGTGCAAACCCAGGTTCCTACAATCTACGAGGTCGTTTTGGATGTTAATGTTGAGTTATTACATAAAATTTCGATCGATTTAATTGAGTGATAATTTATTTTCACAATAACAGATTCATATCTTTTTAACTGTAACAATTCCGTGACTTGGACATTCAAACTGCCACAGCACATCCCCACATAGCAGTGCAACTCTCATGTTAAAAAACGGGAAACAAATTTGAGCACTACCGGTGTTCGGCCGCTCAACTAAACAAACTGGCGGCTTTTTTCAAATATTTTATTATGAATATTGTACTCTACTCACAATCGCTCACCCCATACATAGACAATAACGAACACAATTCATTCCTCATCAATCTGTCATAGGTCTTTTCCTATTCTACGAAAGCGCAGTAGACCTTTTACCTTCTACCCACTTTCATTACAACTTTCACTGATGTCTCCGAATGGGGCCTGTACTTGTGTATCCTTTTTCTCAAATTTATACATTTATTTTCATCCGTTTATTTTCAGGGCATCATTAACCATCGCCTGCAACTCCTCTTCAGATGACGCTAATATGACTTGATCATCGGCGTAGAGAAGGCATTTGACGATCAAATCATTCATTTTCAATCCATACGCACTCTCTTTCAAACATTTTAAACAATCTTCTATGTATAAGTTAAACAGCCATTGCGAAGCCACACATCCCTATCTCACACCTTTTTCAATGTTAAACCAGTCCGTTTAAGCTCCGTTTATCCTCACACAAGCAGTGGTATATTTTAACGTCCTGTATATTAGTTGAAATAAAATAGTTTTGTTCTAAATAATTTTTTTGTGATTGTCTCGGTTGGCTTAAGTAATGGATAGATACAACTACAGCCGTTAATGTTGACCCAACAAACTTGATATAACATTTTTTTACATTTTCGAAGTTTGCGACCGCAATAAGTATTTTTGTTACAAAAAAAGCGTTGCCTAAATTATCCAATTAAGAAATTCGTAACACAAATTTATCGTTGATATACCATTTTAGATCTAGCTACCTACGATCATTGATCAAAATGCAGCAAATCGATAGTTATTTTTCATAAAAGACGAAACCAAACTTGAAACACGACGACAGCTACGCAGATAAATTCGTAATCTACTAGATACGTAAATGCGTAGATGTTACGTATTTTTTCAATGTCATTATGGATTATGTTTTGTTTAAAATATTATGTATCTATCTATATAGTGTTGTTGTTACAGCAATTATTATTACCTCGTTGCAAATTGAACGATGTTTACTCATTTGTATACGGGGCTTCCCGATATTTTCTACGAAATTTTTTATTGTACATACAGGATGTCTACTGCCAAATTTTAAGTGGTTTCATGTACGATATGCCTCCTCTGTATAATTAAATATTCACGTTTTTTTTATAAATTTTGCTTTCAAATATGACCCAGGTCGGCATCAAAACGTGTACGTATCATGGTTGCAGCTTAATCCTTTTTTAAGACTACTGGACTGCAAAAAAGCGCTTTATCTCTTTTACAGTCTATCCTCAGGCTGTGCCAAAAACAACCACAAGAGGCTGTGACCGTATATTCTTCTCAACTGGAACGGTCAAACAAAGCCTTTACTAAATTGTGGGGTATTTGTTTCCATGCTGTTTAATTTACTAAGAAACTAACACTCATCCAAATCATCTCCAGTATGTTTTTCGTGTTGATAAATTTTATTGTGCCCAAACATCAGCTACATTCTTGTATCACTTAAAATAGCATGTATATTGCGACACTCTGTATTTGTATTTGGTAATTACGTACGCAAGCACATGACTACAGCGTGTGGTAACGTTTTTTTCCAACACTTTATTGATAATAAATGTCAGATGATTTTTAAAGTCTGGGATTTTTAATCTTCAAACAGACAAATTTAATAAAATTTATAAATTTATAAACTATTTTTTTGCATTAAAATAAAATAATGCGATGTTTGTGTTACGGGGGGATTATAATATATCCACTCGACGATTCACAGAACGAGATGTAATTAGAAAGTTTGGCCAATTGGCCAACAAAACGGCTTCGAAATAAAAGCCTTACGATTTCGGGTTTATAAATACGTAATTTGTTTTGTAACTAATAATTATAATAATTTTTTTTGATGATATTGTACGGAGAAGTACTTACATAAATCAGTACACACATACGTATAATCACGCCTTTTTCCCGTAGGATTAGGCCTTCCACTTGCTACGGTTCTTACGCACATCGATTGCTTCCTCTACTTTCATCAGTGCTCTCATACATGTTCGTCGGTTGTTGGTACTCTTGACAGCTGGCCTTCTTTAAAACAATGTTAATCTGATCGAGATAGGTTCGCCGAGTTCGACCTCTACCGACTTCCGTCCATCCACACTCGCCTTATAAATTTGTTTTGTCAATTTTTCTTCATCCATTCTTTAAACGTGACCAAACCATCTAAGCATTCCTATATCTATCTTTGTTACCACATCTTCTTTTACACCACAGCGTTCTCTTATCTCACTATTCTTTACTTTATCCAACCGAGTCACTCCGTAAAAAGCGATTAACACAGAACTTATCAAATATCTGGAGAAATTTGAGATAATCCATGATAGACAATATGGATTTCGACAACTTCGGTCTACTGGAGATTTGCTGGCTTATGTCACTCAGCTCTGGACAAACACTATTGAAAAGTTTGGTGAATCTCGTGCAATAGCCTTGGATATATCTAAAGCCTTTGACCGCGTTTGGCACCAGGCATTGTTAAGTAAATTATCTGCCTACGGTCTCCCAACCAAACTGCGCCAATGGCTCTTAAACTTCATGCAAGATCGCTCCTTACATGTGGCAGTTGACGGTATTTCTTCTGATGCGTTTAAAACTAAAGCCGGGGTCCGCCAGGATTCCATCCTGTCCCCCACCTTGTTTCTTTTACACATCAACGACCTCTTGAAAACCACCACGAACCCCATTTACAGTTTCGCAGACGATAGCACACTTGTCTCAACTTTCACATCCTATCGATCACTTTCGGTGAATGATACAATTAGACTCATGCAGGAACAGGTTGTTTCCATCAATAGAGATCTTGAAGCAATCGTCGAGTAGGGAACCAACAATCTTGTTCAGTTCAACGCCCAAAAAACACAAAGTGCCACGTTTTCCAAGAAAGTGAATTCCTCAAATCATCCCATCACAATGTCCGGAAATACCCTTGAACCAAGTCCCTCCATCTCGATTTTGGGAGTCACGGTGTCCAATAATATGTCTTGGCATGACCATGTTGCTAACATCGCAAAGTCGGCCAGCCAGAGGCTAGGTTTTCTGTGGAAAGCTAGAAAGTTTTTTACTCCTGATCAACTGTTGACGACGACAAGGCTCAAATCCGACCTCTACTGGAGTATTGCTCGCACATTTGGGGTTCAGTACCAAGGCATTCTCTTCGTCTTCTAGATTCCATTCACAAAAGAGCCATTCGTTTGGTAAACAACTCAACTCTCACAGATACCCTCCACCCTCTAGAACATAGAAGAAGAGTTGCAGACCAGTCATTGCTCTACAGATATTTCCATGGCAGATGCTCCAGAGAAATAAAAACTCTTGTACCACCATTGGCCACATTCGGCCGAAGAACTCGGCACGCTGATCAGTCTCACCCATTTACTCTCAAGATTGACACTACAAGGACCAATCTTCATCAAGAATCCTTCTTTTACAGGGCTGCTACGGAATGGAATAAGCTTCCAAAATCAGTTTTTCCAGACCTGCATTTTTTTAAAAAGCGTGTCCACAATCATTTCGTTTCTATAACCCCTTCCCCTTCTAATAGTCGCAGTGCGGGACGACCGCGGCCCACACGATAGGTCTACCCTTTTTGCGACTATTTTCATAAAAAAAAAAAAAAAAACATACCGTATTTAACAAACTATTTTGTTGAAATTCCTCTAATTGAAAGTGAAAGGTTTTCAGTATCAAATATTTTTAAAAGGCAAAATACCATTCTTATAAAGTACGTCTCATTCATGAGTTGGCTGAAGATGACTGTATACATGATAAATCAAAACGATTATAAATTAAATAACAATTTCATTGATAACTTCTTATTTTCGGATGAGGCAACGTTTTATTTCAACAGAAATGTTGATCTGCCAAACACCCGACATTGGTCTGATGAAAATCCAAATTGGATGCATGAATGCCATACGCAAAAACCACAAAATCAACGTTCTGTAAGAACGTCCATATTTTTTTGATGAAAATTCAACAGGAGAATTATATCTGGATTTTCTACAAAATACATTAATTCCTGATTCGACCCTGCTTTTACCTGATATCCAAATTGACAACACTTTAGACCTAGACCAGGGCTGAAGCCTTTGAAAATGGTAAAAAGTTAAAAAAATAATAGTTGGATAAAACCCTTTGAAAAAGGAAGAGAATATAACAAAAATGAAAGAAAAAGTAATTTACGGGCGATCTGAGGTCGGAATGTGGAAGGGGGTGAGTTTTTAAGGGTAAAAAACGGTTTATCTTGATTTCCGGCAAAACTACAAGACCTATGGAAAAAACTTAAATGGTAAAGTTTTAGGTAATAAAAAGATCTACAACTTTTGTATTTACACTTTTTTTACGTAACCTTAAAATTTATGTGAAAAATTCAAATAACCAAGCTTTTGGTTTTTTATTTTTATCTTTTACAACAAAATTTTTTTTTTCACGAAATTTGGTAAAAACTTTCTTTTTATGTCCCAAACAAATTGTAATTTTTTTTACTTAAAATATTTATATTTTTTACCTTATTTTAATAAATAGCTCAAAGTTGTACATAATGATTAAAAAGAAAAATTTCGAATTCGAGTTTTTTTGCATTTTCTGAGAAAATTTACTATAGTAATGTATATATTTTTTTACACCACCAGAAAGTAAAAATTTCAACGAACAAAAAGCCCACCGAATTTTTAAAAAAGCAGATATTTTTACGTGAGAATTTGCGATTAAAAATTAGGGTGCTTTTTCGATTCAAAATAAGGTAAAAAAATAAATATTTTAAATTAAAAAAATTACAGTGTGTTTGGGACATAAAAGGTAAGTTTTCACCAAATTTCATAAAAAAAATTTTTTTGTAAAAGATTAAAATAAAAAACCAAAAACTTATTATTTGTATTCTTGAATTTTTCAAATAAATTTTGAAGTTATGTGAAAAAGTGTTAATCCAAAAGTTGTAGATCTTTTTATTACCTACAACTTTGCCATTTAACATTTTTCCATAGGTCTTGTAGTTTTGCCGGAAAGTTTTACCCTCAAAAACTTCCCTTCCACTTCCCGGACCTTAGATCGGCAGTAAATTATTTTTTCTTTTATTTTTGTAATATTCTCTTCCTTTTCCAATGGGTTTTACCCTACTATTATTTTTTTTGGTTTCAAAAATTATTGACCCTGGTCTAACCGCAGTATATGGTTTCAACGGAAACGTTTTGCTATAGCTGTACGCCAGTGTTTAAATAGAATATTTCCAGATCGATGGATCGAAAAAATGGAATATATCACCCGATCTTATCCCATTAGACTTATTTTTATGGAGTTATTCAAAATCTAAAGTCTTAAATACGATAAGATAATTTAGATTAACAATACGGATTTGTACATGGATATTTATGACAGTTTTTAACGTCACATTAAAAAAAACAAATGGCGAGAAATACTTTTAAAAATTTTCTGTTTGGTCCAGGCGCTAGAGATACTTATGAAAGTGGATAGATACAATATTCATATAACTGTTTATTTAGCTAATAATGAATGTAAGCGTTACTTTATGGACTCACTGTATAGACGAAAAATCAGCAGTCAGAAATTCTTCGAATAAGTAGAATGCGTTTCGAGGTAAAAAGAGCTTAATTTGCTTTTCAAAAGTTTTTAAGTTCATTTCCTTTGACTGAGGTCGGTAAAACATTGAATAAGGTAATGCTATAATGGTTAGGACCATCTTTAGTTTTTTTCAGTCTGCGTAATTATGTAACTATATTTTGACGATTGGGAGTATCATATTTATGTACTTGTTGATGGGCAATATATTTATTCCAATTTTTTTGTTAAACGTGAAGAAGGCACTGTTATACAGCGTGTACATAAAGTAACTTGCTAATTTTTCGATTTCTGTTAGTTTTACAAAAAAAAATGTTGAATAAAAGTTTTTTCAAATAATTCAGGCTATCTGCATAAGTCGATTAGAAGTTATTCCAAAATAACTTTTTGTTTTGTTTTTGGCACTGAAAATAACTTATTGACATAGTTTTTTAAATAGAACACCCTGTATTCTAACCATATTTATTCTACAGTTATTGAAAAAAATAATTAACGGAAACATTTTTATTACCAAAATAATTAACAGGAACAAATAACTTATTATTCTCATTCAATTAGATATTCAAATTGTCTTCCTTCTTCTATTTGACAGTATCCAAGTCTATTATAAAAGGCTGATATGGTATTGCGCAATTGCTGAATTGTTATTTGACGGGCTGTTATCAGTATTCTATTTCTCAGTTCATCCCGATTATCAGATTTTGTCTTGTACACAATGTTTTTTAGATATCCCTTCTTCTTCTTCTTATAATAGGACCTAGTCATGTTTTAATCCGTTGCGTTTAGCCTCCTTCGAAAATAGTTTAAAGGCGATAAATCAGGAGATCTGGTTGGCCACTCAATTGTACCCCTTCTCCTTATCTACATATCTTTGAAAACTTCATTTAAGTAATTTTGAACAGCAACACTAAAGTGTAGTGATGCACCATCCCGCTGAAACTAAATGTCATTAAAATGTTTACCAACTTTATTTTTTATTGCAAGTACTATGTGATTTCTTAACAAATTTAAATACTTTGTTCCGTTCAAAATGCTTACTACAAAGAATAGTCCAATAACAGTGGTGCCGAAAATACCTGCCCAAATATTATCTTTTAAAGGCGTTTGTGTTCTATGTTCCCGTATCTATCTAGGATTAGTATCACTCCCAACAATATCAACAGTTGTGGAGAATAACTGTACCATCTAACATAAACGTGGCTTCATCGGAAAAGACTATCTTACTTGCAAAATGAGGGTCTGCATCTACCTTTTGCATTATAGTTTCACAAAATTTCATTCTGCGGTCATAACCATCTTCAGATAATACTTGAAATAGTGTTACTTTATAAGGATGAAACTTATTCTTCTTAATAATGTTACAGGCGGATCCCCCACACTATCATACCTCACCTCATCATAAGTTCTTTTACGATCACCTCTTATTATAAGAATTTTAAAAGTAACTTATTACAATAAACACCTTTCACTAATGACAATGAGAAATAATTTAAAAACATTTAATGGTAGAAAAACCTACAATTTTTTCGACATGATATTTTTTTTATAATTTTAGTTTCAAACCAGTGTAACTTTGGAACTATTAAAGGTAGAATTATGCGGTCATGACGATTGTATTTGTAATTTAATAGATTATAAAAAACTGAAAATATATACTTCTTCTTCTTCATAAACCGTAGCTCCTCCACTGCTCGAGTTTTTTCCATATATCTTTATCCTGCGCTTTTTGTGTCCAATTTCTTCCCGCTGTGGTTTTAATGTCGTCAGTCCATCTCTTCATTTGCCTACCCAAATTTCGTTTATGTTCCCAGCGGCTCCAATTTAATACTCTGGATGTCCATCTATTGCTATTCATCCTGGCCACGTGTCCTGCCCACTGCCACTTCAATCTGGCTATTCTCTCGGTTATATCTATTATTCTGGTTCTTCCTCTGATCTCTTCGTTCCTTATATGATCTTTTAAACTGACACCCAGCATTTGCCTCTCCATAGCTCGCTGCGTGCATTGTAGGCGATTTAGGCTCATTGTTTCCAACCCGTAAGTATTTACTGGAAGTATGCAGCCATCATACACTTTCCTTTTTAGGTTCATGGGGACATCTCTGTTCTTAAGTATAAATCCTAGTTTTTTGAATGCCCTTTGAATGACCTTTTCTTCGCGGTATTTCTGCTTTTTGATTTTCTTGATCAATTCTGAGTGTATGTTAATAAGTCATTTTGTAGTAACGGTGTACCCTGTATACTTCTAATCGACTTATGCAGATGGACTGAATTATTTGAAAAAACTTTTATGCTGCATTTTTTTTTTAAACCCAACAGAAATCGAAATATTAGTAAGTTACGATACTTTATGTACATACTGTATAAAGACTTTTGGTAGAGTTAGAATTTATAGTCGGGTAAATTAATTTCTATAATCATGCGGAATGGATATTCCTTTGAAAATCCTTAAAAAAATCTAACAAGATTACTGTAAAAATTAAAAAAAAAACTGTATTCATATAATCCTCGATAGCAATTTATCAACAACCCCTCGTATTTGGCAGATTTTGACGTGGCGATTGTCATGCAAATGAGCACGTCATTTAATGTTTTCACAATTTAAAGATTACCGCCCGCGAAATGTAATATCGGGGCGTTGGCAATATTATAAATATCGATCGACGTGACCCCGTTTAACAGCTAGGGCTCGAAACGCATTGTTAAAGATTCCCTTTTTCTACCTAAAACACGATCGGCTAGACTTGGTCAACGACGTCATCGAGATTAACTCACGATCCATCAGGGAAAATAAAAGACAAAAAGAAGACTTCAAAATGGAATTATCGTTAGTATTGTGCATGCAGTGGATGCTCGACTATTTTTTCAATGTCAACTGCATACGAAAGTTTGTTGCTTGTTTCGAAAGTAACTAAAACTGTTTATTGACAAAAACGAGCATTTCGACGTTGAATACTTGGCTTTTGACATTTGATGCTGCCAACTGTCACCGAATATTTGTTAGACTACCAGCATAATTATGTCATTTTTAGTAAAATGTTTGTGGACGTTGTAATGAGACAGCAGCAAAAGACCTATCTCATTTGACCTGTGTTGCACACGACGCTTGTGGGCGCAGATAAAACTTGACATTAGAACGACGATGAAAACTCTTACCTTGGTAAATACAGAAACGATTTAATTGCCTTGAAAAAGACAGATTTTTTTATAATACTTAAAGATAGAACTCAAATATTAAAATTAATTAAACACGGTGAGAAAACTCTGATGAACTCTTCTTCTCTTTTATTGGGAAATTTTCCTGTAACAATTAACCCAATATTTGACATTTAACAACAGCCACTTGCTACCCAATAAGAGCAAGTAGCATTCAAAACCACATCGGAATATCTGACAAAATCGTCCTATAATCGAGAACCTCACTAACAAATATTGGAGATTAAAAAACAGTCCACCATTAGCTGAAACTTTTGAGTCCTTAAACAAATCACTGAACAAAATGAATACTCATAGTGTTCTGCCGGTATATCAATTGAATTTCGATGATTTAATGTTTAAGCCAACAGTACCTTTCCCCGTATACACCGATATCCCCAAACTAATCAATCTCATTACCAAATCCTTATTAAGCACATTAGATAAACAAAATAACATATATTGCGATGGGTCCCAAAATGAAAATGGTTCAGGATGTGCCTTTTATGTTGAAAATAAAAGAGTGCTCGCTGAATTCCGCCTCCCTGATCATTCGTCAATTTTCAGCGCAGAATCATATGCCATAAATGAAGCTCTCAAATAGATTAAGTATAGTGGAGGAGACAACTCGGTCATTCTTTCGGATTCGATATCGGTTCTGACTGCCATTTATAATCATGCCTTAGTGGAAAACTATAACCCTATAATTAAAAATTATTCAAACACTGCTCTCTCTCTCTCTCTCTCTCCAAACCAGCAACATTAAAATAATTTTTATCTGGGTTAAAGGCCACTCAGGCATAGTTGGAAATGGGAAAATCGATGAAGCAGCAAAAGATGCCATCTCTTTCCAACAAATAAATAACATATTCACACCCCAAGACACAATTAGTGAGTCCAAACAATCAGTGTGAATGCGATGGGAGAAACTTTGGGAAGATTTTGTTTCTATTTCCAAAAACCCTTACGTGTCTATCTACTTCCTAAAAACATTCCTCACTTAAAAACTTTCAAGTTATCTAGGCTTTACTCTTCTACCATAACAAGAATGAAATTAAACCATGGATATTATCCCTCACTCTTAGCCAAAATTGGAGTTAACATATCACCTATCTGCCCTTGCAACAACTCCTCAGAAGCAGACATCAACCACATAATATTCTCATGTAACCTCCATAACACACATCGGTCGGAATTTTTAAATAAATTAATCCTACAAGGTGTCCAATTGCCAACAAATATTGTTATTCTGCTGAGTACATTCAAAGAAGATATATACATAATAATTATGGAATTTCTGATCAAAGAAAAAATCACAATTTGATTTCAATCTAATATCACGATAATATATAGATAATAATGATAAAAAATCTATGGCAAAAAATTTACGGTTTAATGCAAACCAGCCACAAAAAAAAGAGCAAGTATGCCACAAGCGTATAGCTTAATTACACATCTCTGTTACTCTTTCGTGAGATAGGTCCATTAGAGATGTTTTCTGCTTAAGAGCTATGAGTAACGTGACCAGACGTCCCGTTTTGAACGGGATTGTCGCTTTTTTTAATTACGAGTCCCGGTGTCCCCGAAATGAACTCTAGGACGCCAAATTGTCCCGTTTTCTGAAATCACGAAATCAAAATAATAAATGTAATAAATGTTTTGACTCCTACAGCGATGACAGAATTAAAAGATGATCTTAATAAGTCCAATTGTATTTCGATACTAAACGACGCCGACACTTCAAACCACGGTAACCAAAAAAATATACCCTATATTGTAGTGCGCTTTTTTCAACCTTACTTAGGTGTGCAAGTAAAATTTTTAGATCTCCAAGACCAACCAGGTAAGTGAGACTTCTGACATCATTGTCAATTTTTTAAACCAAGTGTTGACAGATAATAATTTGACAGCAAAAGTGGGTACAATGCCAATGTCAATTTCGGAGGCGCGGTTAGGTGAGGAGTTAGATGAAGAGTTTGTGAAAGGACGGCTACAGAAATTTAAAAAACAAGCCGTAAATATCTGGAGCAGTGGACGTGCTTTCTTACCAAAGAAACGGAGATATTTTATTGGGCAGATTTAAAAAAAGTCCCCGCATGGGAAGACGTTCAAAATTTTTTGGATGTATTAATTGAAAAGGAATATATTGACTGTAATAAAGATACAGAAGTTTTTGATAAATTTTCATTAATTTGTAACTACATTACATCACAGAAAGTAACCGAATGGAATATATATATTCAAACACTTTCAAGCCAACAATCTTCAGCATGAAAACTGTTTTATTTTAATTAAATATATTTTATGTTTGCCTGCTACAAAAGCTCCAGTAACAAAAATATTTTCTATGATGAACAAATTGTGGACATCTGAAAAAACCCAGTTATAAATTTCAGTTCTTAAGGCGGTTCTAAAGGATGTTGATAATTATATATATATATATATATATATATATATATATATATATATATAAATTTTTTAATTTTTAACTTTTAAGCTAACTGACTTTTTATGATTTTATGAATAAATAACTTTGAAAAAGTTTTTTTTATTGACAACCTGTTAATTGACCTAAATATGTCCCGTTTTGAGTCAAAAAATAAATGGTCACGTTAGCTATGAGACTAAATTATTTTTAGTGTATTTAACATAATATGGTAGTTGTGGTTTGATTTGCATCGACGACAAATCAGCGTTAAAAATGACAAGAATATAAATCAAATGATTTGTTTAATTTTGTAGATACTGTTTACTGAAAATAAAATTCTTATTTTTTATGTTTCAGATTTATATATTGGCTATAAGAAACTCACAAGAACTGAACAAAATGTAAGTTTTTTATGTTATTTCATTTAAAATAAAATCATTTTGTTTTTAAGTATTTCCTGGATATTAATATACAAAATTTACTTGACGTGAAATCACGATACTCGAGATCCCTAGATATTACTGTTGTATGTATATTATTAATTTAACAAATATTTTGCGATTTGTGATTCACTCGAAACATTTCGAAAACAGCCATAACCATTGCCAAATTATTATTTTTACGGTTTGGAACAACCAAATACCAAATTAACTTCGTAAACATCATGTTTGTCATTATAATGTTATTGTCATCGGTTTCCTTATTTATCAAAATTATGTCTGTAAATGTTACAACAATATTTTCTTAACGGCAGCATCACCGACTATCAAATAATTAAAAACAAAAATATGATTTTGATTAACATGCAAACCTAAAATCTATTATAACGAAGCTCCTTAGTAATGTTAATTTTTCTCGAAGCACTCTCGTATACGACCTATAAATGTTTTTTGGCACAAATAAAAGATATCATAAAAAGTGACAAAACTATTAACCCTCGTATATTAAAAAATAACTGATCGTATGACCAACATCTTATTCTATGACCGCATTACAAAATTTTGTAATGTAATTGTTTCGTTTATTAAAATATGGCGTGGGCGGCGGCTAAATAAATCGTGAAGTTAAAAAAAACTTCGGAAAAAAAATAATTTGGCAACGATTTTTATGAGTCAGTATTTTTTATTGTTTTCGTTCCTAGCGAGAATAGAGAGGTTTTTAAATTCGCAATAAAAATAACAATTCTGACATTTTCGGAAGGGCAAAATAATATTTCTCCACGACCAAACTTGGAATATACTCATTATGAAATTATTTTTTATAACATAATGACAACTGATTCACACTCTAGAGTGAGAATTTTCATTCTGCAACAGTTGTTCCTTATGGGGTTTGCATGTATTTTCATTCCATCACTTGTTACGGTATGAATATTCATACAGAAAACCTACTTCCTCAAAAATCAACCCCCAATTCTTTCTGTTACATCTGCCTCATCCAATCAATCTGTTTTAAAAAAATTTACAGAAATTACTTCAAATGTACCGGTATTTTATTTTAATAACTGTACCAACACAATAAATATTAAGATTAATACCAATTAATACATATCTATGTTTTAATAGATAACTTGAGTTTTTTAAGTATTTTTTATTTAAATTCTTTGGTCGTGGAAAAAATATCGTCTGTTACACGGTTAGAATGAAAAATTCGATACGAGTGACAGAATCTTCTATTATAATCATCTGGGATAAACGACAATGCGAGTACACCAGCTTCATAACAATGGGAGTAAATGTCTGTTTAAATAATTAAAGGAAGTCACCGAATATAATGTAGCCAGGGCCGTATCTGGAAAAAAAGTTTGATGGGTTAGAGCAGTTGCTAAGGAAAGTTTTTTTAATGGTTCAAAAATTTAACTGTTCATTTTTCTGACGCAGTTGTCGTTGCAGAAATTTTAAAAATGGTATGAGGTTTGTTCCAACCTGCAGCTTTTTTACGGTACTCCCTATAAAATCTGGATGTAGACACTTGTGACCTTTTTATGTAATTGACTTACAACCCAACTACTCATCGACCAATAAAAAATAAGTGTCAGCGGCAGCTGATGAATATCCAATGCACATGTCATTCTAAACAATTTCTACATTCGACATGCACCGAAATTACCTGGTTCACGAACAATCTCAAGTTTGGTTGAAATGGAAAAACGGATCGTCCCAAAAAGGGATTTTGCAGTCGCGCTTTGGTTTTGGAGGAGTGCATGTTAAACCCCGTCTTAAATATACCTGTAGTTTGAAAATCGTAAAAACAGGGGTCGCAATAACAAATTGTATATTTGATATTTCTAAGAATAAGTAGTATTTAAGAGCGTCTCGTCTGTCGTTTGGAACAGAATCGGCTTTTAAATTCAGAGTTTCAAAGTTGGAATGGAAAATATTGCACTCTGCCCAACTATGTATGTGGTGGAAGTTTTTTCCAGATGAATCTTTATTAAACTATTTAGTATGTCGTTCCTACTTTCTAGTGTGATCATTTAAATCGATTTTATTTTTGAAATAATACATAAGGCAGCCAGCTTATTTATTTATTCGTGTCAGCATCATATAAAAAGAAATATAAAATATAGTAGATGTCTATCGACTTAACGTGAGCTAAACACTTTTTGCCCAGAAGAAGGCGACGTCAATTGCGTTCGGTTTCGCTGCCATAAGGTCCTCTATGGTACATCTAGCGGGGCAAGTGTACATATGTTGCGTGGTCTGCAGTTCTACACAATCGCCAAGATTGGAGTCCACAGGGTAGCCCCACTTATTTAGGGTATCTCTTGATCTCGCTATGTCCGTCCGTAGTCTATTTAGGGTTCTCCATGTTTCCCAATTTTCACCGCCTCCTGGTGCTAGTTCTTCATTCGGCTTCATCCAATGTTGGTTTAAGGTCTTCCCCCAAAGGTCCAATCTGGTTTTAGGTTCCTCGTAAACTTCTGTCGATCTCAGGAAGCTTCGCCTTGATTTTAGTCGCTGATGGGCTGGGTGGAAACCGTAGAGAGGGTGGCGTTCACATACTGTTGCTATGGATCGTTCTTTAAGTGCAGCTGCTTCCCTACGGATGGCAGGAGGAGCGATGCCAGGCAGGTGGTCGATTTTGTTTAGGTGTGTTGGCTTCAAGCATCCGGTGATGATTCTGCTTGTCTCGTTGAGAGCGACATCGACTTGTTTTGCGTGCGCTGAGCTGTACCAAACCGGGCAAGCATACTCGTTGGTTGGTGAAAATGATGAGACATGAATTAATATTGAAGTGAATCTGAGCAGCGCACACAGTAATGGTCCAACCGCGCTCTGCACAAAGGAAGCGCAGCTAACAGGTTTAATCACACCTGAGCAATAGCTAACATGATTTTTTATGATTCTCAAACTGATTACTATTGAATATATAATTTTCGGCCTCGGTAAAATGGTCCGATTTTCAAGATTTTTCCTATATATTCATACGAGCAGCTAACAAGTTAAATCACAGAAATTATGCAGCTAACATGTTTTTTCCCGATTATAATTTATTCATTCAACTATCTGCAAATTATGACCTTCAGTAAAATATTCCGAAAATTGTTATTTTCCCGCGAGATCCGCAGCCTCCCACCATCTCAAGTCACGGAGTCGCGTCAGCTAACATATTTTTTCTTAACTTCTAGAGAGAAAACTAAGGTATAAAAGGATGGATATCTCAGTAAAATCACCCATGAAAATTTGACGCTACCTTCCGGACTATTAACAAACTACTGTGAAGACACATGTGTAGTTGTATACTGTTTGTAAATTGACTGCTGCAAGAACAGTTAAAAATCTTTGATTCTGTTTTGTGTAAACTGAATACAAATAAAACTTAACATCAAACCTGTTAGCAGAGGCAAATATGACTACTTTCGGTGAGCAAAATGCCGGAAAGTAAAATCTTCGAAAGACTGATAAACTTTTACACGAAACCGAATTGCATAAATTAATGTCGTGTTTTATGTATAGCGATCAATAACAATTTAAAAAATTAATACCAAAAGGATGACACGCGGTATTTTTATCGTATGTCAAGGCTTTATCGAAAAGGTATCGATCATTTGTTGTAACCGACCTTCGTATTCTTGGACCAACAGCAACAAAAATACCGCATGTGATTTTTCGTCTTTGTCGATAATGTCAAAAACATTTCGTTGGTTGCAGTACTACGAGGGTAGTATGTGATATAAAAAAATTAACAAAACGAGGAAACACCACCTGAATTTAATGAGGTGATTAAAAGTACAAAATTGTTTTTCTGTTTTTTACTTTATTTATGTTGGAAAATTAAACTCGGTTTATTCTCGGACGCAAGATGTTTCTGCGGTATCACTTAAATTTGACATAAAACCGTAATTTTACATGCATTCCAGAAATCTATATTGAAAATTAACCGAATATTTCCAAAAACACTTTTTTCAACAACTAATGACGATTTTTAAAGTTTCAAATATTCTTGATACGAACATTTCCATTAATACGGTGATAAATTGGTAAAATGGCCGGTGTTGCCGGCTCGATGAAACATTCAATAGCATTGGTGGTAAATTGATAAGATTAGCGATGTTTCTAGCTTGATGCAGATTTCTTAATATTTTTATAATTTTTTTTTTTAATGAAAATAGTCGCAAAAAGGGTAGACCTATCGTGTGGGCCGCGGACGGCCCGCACTGCGACTATTAGAAGGGGAAGGGATTATAAAAAGAAATTGACTGTGGACCTGCTTTTTGAAAAGTTGCAGGTCATAGTTCTCTGGAAAAACTGATTTTGGAAGCTTGTCCCATTCCGTAGCAGCCCTGTTAAAGAAGGATTCTTGATGGAGATTGGTACTTGCAGTGTCAATGTTGAGAGTAAATGGGTGAGACTGATCAGCGTGCCGAGTTCTTTGGCCGAATGTGGCCAGTGGTGATATAAGACTTTTTATTTCTCTGAAGAAACTGCCATGGAAATATCTGTAGAGTAATGTCTGGTCTGCAACTCTTCCTTACCTAGTGGGTAAGGAAGTTCTGTGAGAATTGAGCTGTTTATCAACCGAATGGCCCTTTTCTGAATGGAATCTAAAAGACAAAGAGAATGCCTTGGTGCTGAATAAATGCGATAAGAATTACCCAAATTAAATGAAAATTACCAGTGCCCCATTCTAGACATTTATTTATTCAACACTGCTAATAAATTTTGAATAAAAATAAATATATTATATATTTTTATTTTTCTAGTATGTGTTTAAATTGTTTCGTAGTGCTATTACATGGAGGTATGATGTAAAAAGTCACATTTTTTGGGTCTGTGGTGAAATTTCGGCAGTCGGAGTGTCAAATTTTGTAAAACTTGTATACTTTAAAATGTTAAAGTTTATCAACCAACTGAGACAGCTATTTCTCGTTATGAAATTTTCATGTGCGAAATGGATAAATTAAAAAACTATTAAATTTGCAGTTTATGAACGTGGCGTAGATAAAAAACAAAATTAAAATAGAAACCAGCTGACAATTTAAATATTTACGTCAAAACAGATAACAAATATCATAATAATATATATGGAAACGCAAATAAATTAATAATAAACCCGTTGCCGAGGCTTTATCCACAACCCAAAGTCAACAGCAATCCCATAAAAATTTGAAATTTTTTTATTATCCATTAGTTTTAAACACACAATGAAAACACCAGTTATTGTTTCACAGACGGGCAATTACGTAATGCCATCTAATAACACATTAAAGGAACTAGCTAATCATTTGCAGCTCCGACATTTTTAGTCCATGGAGTTTTTTTTATACAAATACATCTATCTTATCGAAACTTACGCAATAAAAAGCCTTTATTGGATTTGAAAATAAGTACATGCAAAAATAACAAATAAAACCAATTACAATTCGAGTGATTCTAATCTAGAACACGTTTTATAACCACGTTTTTTCGTATACACATAAATAGTTCGCATGAAATGGGATTTTCATACTATTTCAAGTGTACATTATTTAAATAAACGAGTCTTTAATAGCTAATTCAAAATTTAACAGACGTTCGACGATTCCTTTCGTTCACGGAAAGCTGTAGCACATTTTTCAAAGTTTAATCATAACGTCTTGAATTTCTTTTATTTTTATATCGCATTCCCGTAGAAACGTGAATTCCCTATGAGACTTCACGCGACGAGATGTCGATTTTTCGCATAATTTGCTCTTTTGTAACCTGACGTGAAGTGCAAAAATTCGGCAGCAACGCCCTTGGCATGTAACACTCCCCGATGAAATTTCCTTAAAACTATTAAATCATTTTGCATTTGAAAATAAAAGAGGAAATTCAGAACAAGATTGCGGATTCCTTGAAGCTTGTTCAAAATAACTCATACGATGAGGGGTGGCTATATGGTATAAATAATTGATCAAGTCTGATGCAAAATTATTTGTCCGGACCTGTGCTAAAACTGGGAATCTCCTACGACTACATGGCCTAATTAAAGCAGAAAAGGGAGCCCCCACAACGGTGAGGCATGGCATGCCGAGATGGCGGACGGCGTGACCCACTTTTAAATTTGTCACAAAACTAGTAGGCGCTCCCCGCTCTGGTGCTGCTACTCCTGCTGGCTGCGATGATGCCGATAAGCTAGAGATGGTGGAAACTATTACTTCATGATACTTTTTCGATGTAAAAGCTTTGTGTGTTTCACTTTAGAACCATTTAACACTATTCATTTTCTTATTCAAAATGTGAGCAAGCATGATTTCTTGTGTAGTATGTAGTAGTGTAGTATGTGTAGTAGCATGCACCTTTTGCATTACGGTTGAAAATGAGAAAAACATATAAGGAAGTTTTAAATAGACTAAATAATGAATTAAAAGTAGAAGGCCCATCGTCTTATAGAAATTGTCTACACCTAAATAGACAAAAATTACCAGACTTCCTGAACAATTACATCCAGATACATTAATGAGAGACAGTATTTATTTATTTAACGAACAAGTCAATTATACCATTAAAAAAATAACGAACATAGTTAACTTATATTTATACAGATGAATAATAAATAAAGAGTAAAAATAAAATTAATAGTCTTTTTACTGCTTTTCTAAAGTATGGTAATGATGAACCGAACAGTTTAATTTTCTTGTTGTAACTGTAAGCTTTCATTATTCTGTTAAGGGTTTCGTTTTGGCTATATTGTTCTACAAAATGGAATCGTGAAGATGTCACTATTCCTATTTCGTCATTTATCTGATAAATATAAATAACGGCCTCGTTAATTCGCGAAAAAGTTATTCTTAGTTCAGTCTTAGTAAATTAGTATTATACCAACTATTAAGGTTATGGATTGAAAATGAATGATTTGATTGTCAAATGCCTTTTTTATGCCGATGATCAAGTCATATTAGCGTCATCTGAAAAGGAGTTGCTAGCAATGGTTAATGTTATGCATGATGCCCCGAAAATCAAAAGGATAAAAATAAATGTAAGCAAAAAGAAAGTAATGGTTTTTGAAAGAGAAGAAAGCATGACAAACTGTAAAGTTTTGATAAAGGGAGAACGAGTGGAACAAGTAAATGAGTTTGGGTACTTGGGCTCAAAGTTTACGAGAGATGAAAAGTATGACAGTGACATTGAGCAAAGAATGTTGGCAGGAAAACAAATGAATGAGACACTGCATAACTTTATTAACAGCCAGAAAGTGTCAAAAAATGCACGTCTGGCTGTGCATAGAGGTTTGTTGGTTCCTACACTTATGTATGGTAGTGAATGTTGGGTTTGGCAGAAGAAGCATAAAAACAGGATTAATGCTGCGGAGATGAGTAGTCTGAGAAGTATAGCCGGAGTGACTCCGTTGGATAAAGTAAAGTATAGTGAGATAAGAAAACGATGTGGTGTAAAAGAAGATGTGGTTACAAAGATAGACAAAGGAATGCTTAGATGGTTTGGACACGTAGAAAGAATGGATGAAGGAAGATTGACGAAACAAATTTATAAGGCGAGTGTGAATGGACGGAAGTCGGTAGAGGTTGACCTCGGCGAACATCGATCTCGATCAGATCATCATTGTTTTGAAGAAAGACCAGGTCAAGAGTACTAACAACCGACGAGCATGTATGAGAGCACTGATGAAGGTAGAGGAAGCAAAAGATGTGCGTAAGAACCGTAGCAAGTTGAATGAAGTGGTCTCTGCCTACCGCTACGGGAAAAAGGCGTGACTATATGTATATATAAAGATTATTTAGTTTAAACTATAAGCGCTCAGCATCAGATATGGATTGAACTGCTCTGAACATCTTTAAATCATCAGCAAATGGTAGTAAGGAAATATTACTAATACCATTAGGAAGATCATTGTCAAAGGTAAATCACAGCAGATCAATTTTTTGAGGAAGTATGGATCCTTATATATATATATATATATATATATATATATATATATATATATATATATATATATATATATATCATTTTTATTTTTTATTTTTTTCATTTAATACTTAGTGTGCTATATTCATACAGGTTGGAACTAACCGTGTTTCTTGGTTACATATAATCGCTCTTTAATATACGAAAACAAAAATGGTTATTTTGCAATTACGAAAGAGCAGCTATAAAATACCGTTATGTGGATAACGGTAACATCTCAGCATGGCTATTGCCGCGGCTGCTGCGTGTTATTGATCGCATCACTACGCAAGCCTTTTCAGTTCCGCAAGACGGATGATGTACATGTAACAGAGGCGGATATGATTGGACAAAAATAAACAAAGCAAAAAAAAACTGCATCTACATTGCATAACACCGGTACAATTTGGTACTAAGAGAACATAAAATAGGTTGTCGAAATTGGGTCCGATTAAAAGTGGAATTTCTTTAAATCGTTGAAATTGTTTTGATTTTAAAGAATTATATTGTAGATCATTTATGATAATAAACCTACTGCCTCCCAATCATTCCATAATTTTTAAATTCAAGTGTCGGTCTTAACTTTAAAAAAATGCAATCACCCCAAATAGTCGAGATTGAAAATGGCAAAAATAAAATTTACTAACGTTTCTTTTTTTTACAGACACGTACCTTACTTTCTCAAAGAAACGGAAAAGAAACAAAACAAGCTATTAAAAGAAAATTAAAGAAATCAATGCGTTAATACGAAAGTTTTCCACAGAAGAACGACCCATTTACAATAACACACAAACACAAACTTACTCATATAAATACACACATACACATCTCCAGAATGCATATTGAAGTACAAGTGGCTCTGAATTTCGTAATATCGTACCTGTACAACAAACTGCCGAGGTAAGTAGACCCACTCGTTGCGTAATTCGTAATCCATAATTAATTATCGTACTCCAGGAGGCGAGTCAACATATTCGGAGAAGAGCTGGAAAAGGCCTTAAAAGAAAAATTCCAGGGTCATTGGTATCCAGACAAGCCTTTCAAGGGATCGGCGTTCAGGTGCCTGAAGACCGGTGATCCCATCGACAAAGTTCTAGAAAGGGCGGCGAGGGAAAGCGGCGTTCCTATCGCCGATATATTGGAAAACCTTCCACAGGAATTGGCCGTTTGGGTGGATCCAGGAGAAGTAAGTACGAAAATGCTGAACAAACATCTTCTTCTTAAGGTGCCTTATTTATTTACTGAATGTTGGCGACAATTCTGGCATACTCGCTTCGATCTTGTGCGGCTCTGAAAAGTGCATGGGCATCGAGGTTTGTCTAGTCTCTTATGTTCTTTAGCCACGAGTATTTCTTTTTCCCGATGTCTCTTTTTCCCTCCATAATCAGTTTCAGAAATTGGTACTTGGAATTCCTGAATATATGACCCAGGTAGGCTGCTTTTCTTCGTTTCACTATTTGCAGCAGTTCTCTTTTTCTTTCCATTCGGTTTAATACCACTGCGTTGGTTATATGGTCTGTCCACGGAATTTTAAGGATTCTCCTGAACACCCATATTTCGAAGGCCTCTAGACGGTACATACAGCAGCACTGAGTAAATGTAGCATTTCACAAGACGGTACCGTAACGTTAAATTAAGACTCTTGTTGCTGAGTAGAGCTCTCATATTTGTAAATGCTACCCTGGCCTGCTTTATTCTGCTACGTATCTCCGTGTCTGAGTCGAGGTTCTCAGTTATCCAGCTTACGAGATATCTGAACTTCGAGACATGGTGGATATTGTTACCGTTCATTTTGATACTTAAATGTACATTTGGTGTTCTGCTAACCACCATTACCTTTGTTTTGTCTACGTTGATTTTTAAACCAAGTCTTTCTCCTTCGGTAGTTATCCTGTCGATAAGGCGTTGAAGCGATTACTGGCTATCAGCCAATATGACTGTGACATCGGCATAGCGAAGGTTATTAACAACCTGCCCATTACTTTTATCCCATCCTCTGTATCTCTCAAGGCACTTTCAAAGATTGATTCCGAGTAAAGATTGAATAGAAGGGGGGATAAAACACAACCCTGTCTTAATGAAGGTTCTTAATGAATCTTAAGTCGTTCTGATCTATCATTCTGCCTTGGAGCAGCTTTATTAGCTCTGTATGTTTGACACAGTCAAACGCCTACTGATAATCTATGAAGCACAGGAAAACGTCTCTTTGCTGGTCTCTGCATTTTTAAAGTAATACTGTTAAGCTGAAGATTGCTTCAGTGTGCCGAAGCCTTGCCTGAATCCTAACTGTTTCGGACCAATGTCTCTTTCACATCTATTGTAAATCCTTGTATGTAAACATCAACAAGTTGCAATTCTTTTATTGTTATTTTTTAATGCAGGTTAGTTATCGCATTGGTGAAAAGGGCGCCGTTAAAATACTCTTCAGCGACAAAGGAGATCCTCAAGACGAACATTCCGCCGATAGGGAGGTGACTAAAACTTTTAATCCGGAAGCGCAATGCTTCAGACCCATAGAATGCGTCACATCTAGCATGAATAATTTGAGTATCTCACCAAAAACTTTGACACCTTTCGCGGCGAACAACTCTCAAAATAACACGGTTAACAACCAGCTGCACCAGCAAATACCAATACCGCAGGTAAATATTTACGAAAATTTAACCATAAAAATATTGAATTACCATTTTCGTTTCGTTGTTTTAGCATAATGGTAACCAAGTGCCGCCTAGTAACAACATTAATCACTTGTCGTCACCTTCTTTGGCGCCCTCGCCTACACTAAACACTCCGTATAAAGGATCGCCATCCCCAGTACCGGCTTTCATACCCAGAACCACGACGCCACTTACATTTACCACCGCTACATTTGCTCAAACAAAATTCGGCAGTACCAAATTGAAAACAAGCAGCAAACGGGCTAACAGGTTGGTATTTGTATCAAATGTTTCGTACAAACAGTAGGCACCAACTTTCAAATTATTTTATTGAATTGAGCGACCATTACTTATTGACAAAGTGTAAATTCAGACAACAAAAAAGTTCGTTAGAAAAATAATAAAAAAAATGGTAGGTTATTTCTTTAAACTATTTTCGATTGCAGGATGTCTCCGACGGAATTCTCCAATTATATTAAGCAACGTGCGATGCAACAGCAACTCCATCAACAGCCGCCGCACCATTCTCCTGCCGGTCGAGCTCTTTCGCCCGATCCCTCCACGTATTACTTCCCTCACGGTCCATATCCTCCTCAATTTCCCCCTCGTTCGGTATTCGAGTCTTCCAACCAATTCCTAACTCCCGACGTGTACTCTGGAAAAATACCCTTCGAACATTCAACGCCCTTGGCACCCTATTATCCCAACAACGGGCCACAAGGCGCGCCACCATCAGCACCCACCACGCCCCAGGACAACGGCAAGTTGATCGACAACAATTGGCCGTATCCTACTGCTGGACAGTATCAACACTTGCTCGTGGCCAACTGAGGAGCTGCTGCTTCATAAGCAAGGGAACTTTTTCTAATTGATAGTTACCAAACATCAAGGGGACCTTAGGGTTTAGATGGTGATAGAAACGTACGTTTACGACGTCATGTAAAATTATAAAACGGTGTGTTTTTGAAATATTTGTAGTCTAAATTTTATAGTTGGGTATAAAAAATTTTATTTAAAGGAGCTGTCTCAGGCAGCCGCTTGACACTTTAAGAACGCTGGAATGCTGTAAAATTTATTAATTGATTTTCCACGATTTGATATGGACTATTAACGTTTGTTATTGCTATTTAAGGTTAGGAATAGACAGTATGTACATATCGATATGTCAACTTTCGATTTTGATATTTTTTTGACGCTCATTCCAGTCAGCAGCCATGTTGACGCTGCTGTTTGACACAGCGACTTGCCACGTCATTTTTTTAAATGGAGGAAAATTCGAAATACCACGTGACCTAAATTGTCGTCGGAAACGAGCGTCGAACGACTGCATGAGGCTGTGTCCAAAAGATTAACCTATACTCACTGCGCCAGTATTGCGCGATTCTTTTTAATAGATATTCAAATCTTAAATATTGCTGTGATTTTAAAATATATTACTGAATAGAACTGGTAATTGTCATTCTTGGATTAGATGGCGTCAACCATTCAAGTCGTGTAACTAGTTGGAGGTAAAAAATCTCCAATCTAGAACAAGTTAACTAAAAAGTACTAATGAAGCATATTTTAAAAGTTATCCAAATCATTCTATCTACCATCGAAACCTTGCGGTATATATCCTCGAAGTTACGCTATACTTTTCCTTAACGATGTATTTTTAAAATTTATTATATATAATTAAATCAAAACCATTATTTGATCAAATCAAATATGTGTCAACAAGAGATAAAAAATATATTTGCTTGATAATGTAACTTAAACAAAAGACTAGAAGACTAGTACCTTCACTAAGAGCTAGTAAATAATCTTCCATGGAATAATACAAAGAAATGATGGTGCAGTATTTAAATCTACGTTCTCACGGATTAGTAATTACTGCTAAGTGTAGAAGATTATTATTATATTGTATATTTACAACAAAATGTAGATTTGTCGTCGAAAAAGACGATCAAGTTCAGATAAGATTTTACACAACCATTCAAAACAACCAATATTTAATTCTAATATAACCCTATCGAAATAGAGCAGTTTTTCAACTAAACAAATTTTATCTGGACTGTTACCTTTTTCGTAGTAGTTTTTTTAATTAAAAGTTCCTATTTCTTTAAAAAAAATTATTTATACAACTAACGCTGGTTGTCGCATACCATCATCAACATTTTAAAACACGTCTCGAAAATTGGCCATAACGAATTATTACAAGTCGTCTTTCCAGATTAGTTTGCTTCCTTAACTGATCTTAACCATTCCAGTCTAAACTTTAATCTATTCGTATTATTTTGTTTGCATCGGATCAGTTCTAAAGTCATAGCAACTAGATATTAAATGATCAAAATAGTCCAGCTATAAAACGTCACTTACTTCTTTCAAGTTACATCTGATAATTTCTCAGTTGGTCTATTCAATATCATTCCAATTTAAATGCCAATCAAATTATTTTGGTTCAATTAGATCGGATCCCCAGAAAAATTTTCGAACCAACTGTGAATATAATTGCACTGTTTTTTGAGATGCTCCTTGAAATGATGATTGTTTGTATGGAGACACCCGACGAATGGAATAGTTATAAACAAATGTATATATGAATAGTTTAAGATTGTCGATATTGAAAAAAAACCTTCCATTTTTATGGATTAGTTAGGATCTCTCTAATAATAAATAATTTGTACATATAAAACTATAATTTATATTTTTTGTACCGACATCTAAACTATAGTTAGTCACTTTTCTATTTTTGATACTGCATAATCTTAAGTATATTTGCGTTTAACTCGAGCGAGAAAGTTTTCATTAAGTAATAATGTTTCGCCAAAGTATACTTTGTCTAATTTACGACGAGCAACATGTTGAGATTTCGCACATATTATCGATCAACTGGCGTATCTGTCAAAAAACCATTTCCAGAACTCACTCATTGTTCAAAAATAGCCAACGACGTTTGACATTCGTGACAGTTGAACAATCGAACACACCTTGTGGTTTATGATGCAGGATCACTGTACTCCGGCGATTTTGCTGTTGCGTGTTAATAGTGATATATGACAAACCGTATATTTGCACGTTCTGCATCACATGTATTATTCAGGACAGAGAAACAACACTACTGCAAGTAATGGTTTTGAAAACGAATCCTGCTAATAAAGTAAATATGATTAAAAGTACACATAAGGAAGAGTATTTATTCAGTGCAACTAATGACTATCAATATTTTTTACCTTATATATTATAAGAAATATTCAGAAAGAGATTTCCCGATAATTAAAAAAAATGGATAAAGATTTTTATAAATCGTAGTCATATAGGTTATAGGTGTTTCTTACTTCATAAAAAAATGGTGTTTACAGTATTCTTGTAGACTAGAGTGTTTCCTAAATTTTTTATATCGTATGTATTTTTTTATTTTTGTATGAAAAGCTCAAGCTGTCATCTAGTCCCATGATAAATGTAATAAGTGTTGGCATATCATGTTGGAATCTAAAATACCAAAAAATTTAATGTTAGTTTAAACTTTCACTTACTAACACGGCGTTTCGAATTATTTCGAACATTGCACTTTCGTAACGAGACGTTACCATAAAGTAACCACAAATACTCACTAATCTATAAAAGTACATCACAGAAACTAAATGCAACATCCAACGAAATTCTAGACGCTGTGTTAGAGTTTAGTTGGAATCTGTTTACACAAATTGGCAGTCCTGCATGAGTAGTTTTTTTTAAATATACAAAGCAATCTGTTTAGTTTTACCAAGGTTGTGATATTCTTTTAAAAAAATGTAGATAGAATGGCTTGTTCCGACATCTGACACTTAATATTTTGCTAAAATACATTCGTCTGCTGTTATGATACCAAAAGGCTCCACTATCATTCGCTATTTACAATATAGAGCTGTATATTTGTTAGTAGACTTATCTGAACAAATCAGAAAATTAAAATATTCCTGGAAGGCAGGAATCCAACAAAACAACCATAAAAGCATTCGAGTTTGATAAGCAGATATTACAGATCGCATGATAGTCGCTAGTCATTTTGTGTAGACCTAGATTCCGTTTTATATGAATAATATTCAGTATTTGCATTGGTTCTAGATGCTTCCTTTTCTCAAATTAAGGAGATATGTGCTATTTTTTACTGCTTGATTTTTGTTACTTTTTCACTGATGTTTATTTTTTATTTGTATAAAAAAATTGTTGACTTAATATAATATATATTTTGTTATGAACCAATAGTTTGATTGCACTTTTATAAACGAGAATCTTTCAAATTTCTTTCAGTCCAATAGGGTGACAGCAACAAACAAAAAGAATCTGCTGATACCTTTACAGATTGTAACAAGAAATCTTGAAAGACCACGTTACACTTTATTGTTATCCTTTTTTTGTATATGTGTACCTGAAATTGTTACTATATCATTGCTACCTTATTAGATAATTTGTTATTAAATATAAATACAAGTTTTTTCAACGAAATCAAAATTCAACTAAACAAAAACGCTTACTGCTACCTACATTTACTTTTACAATTTCATCGGCAATGATGAACTGTTAACTTTAAAGCAACTTTTGCTACTCTTCTCCAGTTTTTAATTTTTTTTAAATTTATTTAGGCAGTTGACATTAATAAAACATGTGGCAATTGGTATCCCACATTTTCTAGAGGGTTGAAAAAATTAAATACTTAAATAATTCCCTATCTATTGAGCTTGCTTCTGGATACCTAAAAATATTAAAAAAAAAACTACAATTTTTGCTGATATATTTTATTAACAAATAATTGCTTCCGGGGTTCCTAAAAAATATTAAAATGCAGGCAATTTTTCCGAAACATTTTATTATTAACAAACATTTGCTTCTAATAAGCGCAAAATATATTAAAACAACTAAGAGATGTTTCTAAAATACTTTATTAACAAAAAGTACTTGGACAATTCGATATATATAGAATTTACATCTGAGTTACCTACAAGTATTAAAAAAACTACAATTTTTGCTGAAATATTTTATTAACAAACAATTTTTTTCAGGTTACCTAACAAATATAAAAACAGTTGCCTTAAACATGCATTTTATTGTTAGCAAACATTTGTTTCTGAGGTGCCTAAAACAACTGGGAGATTTTTTTAAAATACTTTATTAACAAACATAAAGTACTTGAAGGAACGTTCCTGGGATAAGTAAAAAAAGTGCAATTTTTCTGAAATATTTTATAGCAAACATTGTTACATAAAATTGATCCGACAAACTTTTACACGTCAACGTTTTTTTAAAAGTTGTGAATAGTCCAGAAAGCTCAAGAGGGCGGTGTTATAATTGGGATTGTCGACACACATGGAACCTACTAGTTTTCTTGAGTACATAGTACTCTAATCATCTAGCTGATATTTCTTTTATGACTTTCTGGTATAGATGAAATTGTAAAAAGTAAATGTGTTTAGTTTTTATATAAATGAAAATGGAGATTTTTTTCGAAAAAAAAATGTTCATTGATAATGTGATTGATTCTTTATGATATATCACTCAAAGTGATTTAATGAAATGTCTGATGGTGATATTTGGGCGAGTGGTATAAAAACAAATCAGGATGAAGTAGTTACTACTCGGTGGAGTCGTAGCAAGAAAAATGTTTCGAGAATGGGGTTTTTGGAGAGTTTTGACCTCGTAACGGTATACTTGCTACGTCTCTACTATTTGGCACTGCATGAGGTTCACATGTTTGTTGGAGACGGACCCTTTGTAGAATGGCATTTACAATTTTTGACCATTTAACTAATGATGGTTCCATAACATCGGTTTAATTTTTAACAGTAACTCTTATGATAAACTGTGTTATTTTTAAAGTTTTTAGTTGTGTCATAATATTAAATGGCTATTTTCCAACACGGCATGAGTGTGTGGATACTCGTTAGGTGGTCAAAAAAGCACGTCACCTATAGCTGGTACGTTAAAAAAATGGCAGGAATGTAGCATGTAGTATACTTTTCTATATACTTGAAAATATTTAGCACAATTTGGTATAATAGTGAATGTTCGAATTGATAATTACACTTATGAAAGTTACTAGATAGATAATTTCCCTCCAAGTGATAAAAAAAAAGTATTTTTTTAAGCTTCAAAATGGCGTCTAGCAGCGTCGTGTGAGGGTTTTGATCAATGTAACTTGCGTACGATATTCGCCAACGGTGTAAGCGTTACCTGTGAAAGACGAATCTGCCCATCAAGATATCCTATCGGTTTTTAGACAAATTTTAGGTCAGAAAAAACAAAAAGTTCGGTGTCCTGCTCAAAAAGTTACTTCTTTCAAAAAGCCAATCACTTCCAAGAGCATTTTCGTTTTTATTGATTTTTAGATATATTTTAAACTTGATGATAATATTGTGTTATTTATATTTTTCTTTTTTTTCTGAACACATTTACCTTTAAAAGAATATTTACTTGGTGCTTAAAAACGAACATTTTCAACGACGGTTGAGTAGATGCTTCCAGAAATGGCGAGATATTTCTAATATGGAACTAAAATTGGTTATAGTTCTGTGACAAACGGTCATTGATAATTCATTGTGAATAATACTGTATACTAGAAATTCAATAGCATAGTCAGTGACTTAATGTTTTAATTTCTAGTATAGTTTAAAAACCCTTTTTGACATACAAAAAAATTGTTTTAATATTAGGAAAACTGAGATATGTATGCAGGGTTCTATTATGAATAACTTTTAAGTGCAGATAATGAGTATTGGTAAGTAGGCATATATATTCTTTGTGAAGTAACTTTTTTGTAGGACAAAAAAACCAATTCGAACATCTTGATTGGTTTAAGAGTCGCTAAAGCTACACAATGTACATGACTCATATTATAGATTATTTTATTTTATATACTTGCTTGTAAGTACTTGCATTTTATCAAAGATTTGTACATAGTCCTAGTTATCAAAACAAAAATAATTACCATTTACATAAAATTTGTGTAATCTTGTAATAGAATAATTTAAAAAAAATCAAGGTAGAACATTTTTACATAGATTTTTATTCATGGAAAAAATTGGATTGGTTGGTGCGCAAATTTTAAGAATTATGATGTGAGGACAACAACACACTTGTTGACTGTTGATATTAATGTTCCGAATAAGCAGTTTATTGTAAATTTACAAGTTTTTTAATCATAAGAGCAGTATTTGAAGATATAAAATTTGACCAGTTTTTTTTCTCTACTTTCGAAAATAAACATGAAATATACCTGTACAGTTGACAAGTGTTTTTAAATGATTGGGCACACGATCAAGAAAGCGGAAAATCATTAATAATCTTTAAAAAATCTATTAAGGGACTGATGCCCCAGGAATGTGATGGCTCTTTTTTACTATCCAGTAGCTTAGAATGTGGAACAGGAAGAAATCATTTAAGTCCATAGAAAAATAAGTAATTTATTTGTCACAAAAACAATTAAGCATTTAGTGATGATATTTATTAATCTCATTGAAATCTTCTTACGCAACAGTTAGAGGTGTATCTGTTGGATTAGGTATACACATAACAAAAATAATAATATGGTATGTATAGTTGTTGTCAATCTTACAAATCATATTAACAGTAATGGTTATGCAACCAGAAATACAAAATATACCCACATATGAATCAGCAATTTAACAATATGACTAATACTTACATCCTTTTTCTGAAATGGTGGCACGATTTTATTTTTTTTTAATACTATCGAACTATTTAATAAATATATTAACTAAGAATTACATTGAAGATTTTTCATTTATGTTAAGAATGACAGCAAATGGAAAAATTATTAAAAATTCACGTTGCCAAATTTCTGTTTACAAAAAATGCTATTATGTTATATTACACTTAAATTAAATATATGAATCGTAGATAAAGTAGCACTAAAATATTTAATAAATAAATTTAGTTTTTTACGTCACATATTTTTTAAATTTTCCCTTTTGACAAGCAATATTTTTCAAAGACTAGCAGGGCTTGAACAAAAAATCTTCCTGTACACAATATTTATAATATAAATGTGAATGTCACTACTATCTGTGTTAGTTTGTTACATTTCTAATTAATAATATTATGTGGACAGTAGAAAATATCTATATAACAGTGGCGTTACCGGAAAGGTACGTGGTCAAAATGATGAATATTACTCCACGTTTTTGTATAAAAAGCACATACTCAGTTTCTCGACATTTCGTCACATGTTTGTTAATTATCAATTTCGTACGTTTTTTTTACTCGATTGAAATAAAAATAAAACTAGTAAAATCAAATGTCGGGCCAGTAATGAGTATCTTCTCGACATTAACGGTTACGCCACTGAACGTATATCTATACATATAATTAAGTATAGTGAGAGTGGATTTTTCCATCCCATTATTAAAGTAAGTACTAATATGTGTATAATAGTCTATAATTTTTCATATTGTTGTACGATTTTTAAGTTTATATTAAAATGTTTGTGCATTCAGAACGTTTGTTTTAATATTTAGCTAAGGGTAGGTTTGGTAAATGATGTGATGGATAAAAAAAATTTTTTGTGAAAACGCGAAAAGTTAGGTCCAAGAGAAATTAGCGAATTTAACGGCGGTTGAGGTTAGGTCTTTTCTTGCAGGAAAAAAAAAGCGGTTGAGGTTACGTCTTTTCTTGCAGGAAAAATGCTTAAAAAGTTTAAAAGCTCGCGAGTATTATTTTTTATTAGTGTTCTAGCTACCCCGAAAATTTGAAGCCAAAGTTCATTAGCAATAAAAGTAAAGTTTATACAAATAACTTGCTCATCTTTTACGACTCTTCATACAATAATGTAAACATTTCAAATAAGTATACTATACCTAATACCATATATAACATGCAAACTAGACAAATTATAATTTTATAAGCTTTAAAAAGTATTATACATACATTTCATGAGAATCTTTTTGTTCACTTCTAGATTTTAAAAAGAATACGGTGCGTTTAACTTGATACAAAACTTTTACACCACTATCTTGGCGGCAAACGAAAACCATTCAACAAGTGACAGCTGGATTTCTTCTTTTTGTATAAATATGGCTTTATTTATAGTTCAGTAGAAGCTCATAGACAGTATAAAATAAATAGTATTTTCAAGCTACTTTTATCTTTAAAAATTATTCGCTTTATGTTTTGAACATTTTAATCTATAACAGTTTTTTACGTTTTCTTCATATCGGAATAATATAATATATAACTTTATAATATTGACAAGTTAGATTTTCAGATTTCAGGCGTATTTTTAAGGTCCCTTTATGCAGCATTAAATTACGTTGTCGAAATCTTAAAAACGAACATTATGTAATACTCCAATACACGACTTGACGGAGGTCTATTAGGACAAGGGCACTACAATTAAAGTTAATAACCGAACAAGATGTGCATAAGTTAATGACTTATGGAAGATTTGGAAATATAGCCACTTGATTAATTTTCGTTACAAAGTAATATCACAGATGGCGTGTAATGCATGAATCTTTATTTATGGCGATGTAAAATGTGAAGTTAGCGTTTCACCACAGATTAACTAACGCACAGATGCGAAGCCTGGCGAAAGATCAAAGGATTTTCTGATTTATGTATGGACATTTAAATGGGTTTGATTGCATTGTTGCCACTATTTGCCATTATCGTTGCTCAAATCATTTAATAACGTTTCTGTGTGATCGAGGCTTACGTCTGAACATCCCAAACGCACACGAAAGCTCTTTAAAGACACACGAGGGCTTTTAAATTGGTTTGAATGTTTATCTCTATCGCCGTAAGATTTTCTTCCTTAACTTTCCCATCTGTCCCTCCGTAAAATGTAGTTTCACATATTTGCACTTAATTAATTGACGTATTCATTCTAAATGGTATTTTTGTATTTTAAATGGGGTTTTCACTTTTCATTTCTTTAAACAATTAGGTATTTATAAATTAAATGTACTACGTTGAACAAATCAAGCACGAAATAATTGAGTTGAAATTATAAGAATTTAAAAAAAATATATTTAATAATTATAATGTATTCAAATTTTTAATTTTTAAAGACCATTAGTTGTCAATGAGGATGAAAATAGGGTATAGCCTCCGATTTTTTTCCCATGGAACCGAAAAGCCAAAAATTTTTTTTCTTGTCAGTGAGTATACTTATCTCTGACAATAATAATAAACTAGTGGGCGTCTTCTACTAAATCTACGTTATTTAAAAAAAAAATTATATAATTCTGTGATTTTTAGTGCTTTTCAGAATATAAAAAAGCTACATTTTACGTTATATTATCCAAAAAAATTCTTTGTTTTTTGTAATTTTTCCCATATTGTCGTAACAAATGAATGGGGCACTGCATAGCTTTATGAACAGCCAGAAAGTATCAAAAAATGCACGTCTGGCTGTGCATAGAGGTTTGTTGGTTCCTACACTTTTGTATGGTAGTGAATGTTGAGTTTGGCAGAAGAAGCATGAACATAGGGTTAAAAAATAGTGAGATAAGAGAACGCAGTGGTGCAAAAGATGTGGTTACAAAAATAGATAAAGGACTGCTTAGATGGTTTGGACACGAAGAAAGGATGGATGAAGGAAGATTGACGAAACAAATTTATAGGGCGAGTGTGAATGGACGGAAGTCGGTAGAGGTCGACCTCGGCGAACATATCTCGATCAGATCAACATTGTTTTGAAGAAAGGCCACGTCAAGAGTACTAACAACCGACGAGCATGTATGAGAGCACTGATGAAAGTAGAGGAAGCAAAAGATGTGTGCAAGAACCGTAGCGGAAGTGGTCTCTGCCTACCCCTACGGGAAAAAGGCGTGACTATATGTACGTATGTATTGTCGTAATAGATCACCGTTGGGTGTTCTTGTAACTTTTAGACTACGCAGTTCAATCTAGCCGCCAGCGGTTGAATTCATGTACAATAGAATATTATTTATACAAAATTTAGGCCATGAATTGACAAAGGAACATATAAAGGTGCTCCAGAGCATCTACAGTTAACGCCACCTCAAGTTCAATCTGATGATCCTCACCCTAATAAAAGAAGGATTGTAAATATTGTAAAAACCGCAAAACAAGATATTTTTGCAAATTTTGTAAAAATTGGTAGAGCATGAAGCACATTTTAGCATGTTGTAGAGAAACATGCTCTGAACGTGTTTGGTAAATTTTTATTTGTTATATTTTCTGCAGCAATTTTAATTTTTTTTCCATATTTGGTTTATTATGTTTAGTGAACATACTTTTTAAATAAATAAAAGTTTTGAAAAAACTAAGACAACACGATTTGTAAGAAAACCAAACTAAAAAATGAAAAATAATAATTAATAAAAAATAATTTTACAACCAAAAGCGTGGAGTGCTATGATGTTTACTATTTCTTCTTGGAGACTTTACTTTTACCGATATCTATTTATGCATGCTTCATAGACTTCCAAAAGGCATTCGACAGGGTCAAACATGATATATTGGTAGATACTTTAGACCATATAGGACTGGACAGAAGGGATATTAGGATAATTAAAAATTTATATTGGAACCAAACTTCAGTGATTAGAATGTGATGATACACCGGAAATAAAGATCAAACGTGGTGTAAGGCAAGGTTGCATTTTATCGCCCTTGCTCTTTAATGCATACTCTGAAAGAATATTTAGGGAAGCACTAACTGATATACTAGTCGGCATTGTTATAAATGGCGAAGTCATAAACAACCTTCGCTACGCAGACGATACGGTACTGTTGGCCTCTAATCAGGAAGATTTATAACGGATACTGGATGCAGTCATCGAAAAATGCGCAATGGCTGGACTCGGATTAAATGCAAGACCAAAGTATTAGTAATCAGCAAGCAAACTAATATCTTAGCTAACATAACAGTTGGGGGTGAACTATTGAAGCAGGTAAACCAAATAAAATATCGAGCCAGCATAATAACTAACAGCGCGGATAGTCAAACTGAAGTGAAATCAAGGATTGAGCAGCCTCGAGCAGCATTTAAAAACATGAGTAGGGTCTTGTGCTGTAGAGATCTAAAGTTAACTCTAAGAATCCGACTTCTCAGATGTTATGTCTTCTCCACCCTGCTATACGGTATGGAAGCCTGGACTATAAACAAGTACGAAGAAAGATGACTTGAAGCCTTTAAGATGTGGCTTACAGGAAAATATTAAAAGTTTCATGGACGGAAAAAGTATCCAACTTGGTAATACTCCAACTTCTGAATAAATCCCCCGAAATTCTTACCACCATCAAAAGAAGGAAACTGCAATATTTCGGGCATGTTATGAGAGGCGAAAAATACCGATTACTGCAGAACATCATGCAAGAAAAAATTTATGGTAAAAGAAAGCAGAAAAGCATCATAGCTCAAGAATCTACGTGACTGGTATAAACTCAACTCAAGCTCTCTGTTTAGACTTGCCGTCGATAGAGTAAGGATAGCCTTGTTGGCGACTAACGTTCTAGAAGGACATGGTACTTAAGAAGAAGAAGAATATCTATTTATTGTCAAGTATATTAATTGATATAGCGCACCCCACGCTTTTGATAGTAAATTATTTTTTATTATTTAGTTCGGTGGTTTTCTTATAAAGTGTGTTGTCTTTATGAAATTATTATATTGTCATCGTTCCTTTAAAAGTATACAAAGTTTTAAGTGTCCGTTACATAGATAGATATAATAATTCAAGCTAATATAAAGCGTACAAAAAGGGAAATATTGAAACATTTGCTTTTTTGGTAATCACCTTTGTTTCAAGTACCTAGGTACTTAATTTATTCTAAATGGGATTATAAAAATATAATTGGCGCGTACGCGTTGAAGGAACAATAATAAAAAAACAGATTTAAGTTATTTATTATACATTTTGTAATAAAAAAATAGTCTAAAAGCCAGTCGTGGTAGGTGTTTTGGGCGTAATAAAAGGATGAATACGAATTAAAAGATTAAATCTAAGAAAAATCTTTTTAAATCAATATATAAAGTACATAAAAGCAATTACATAGAAAAAAACAGTCTAACCAATAACTTACTCTTACAATCTAGTTCACAGACAATATACCGGATGTGTCCCAATAACAAATCTTGGGGATTTTTCAACGGAAATCAACGTCGAATAAAACGCAGTTAAAATCAAAAATTACAAGTTGGATTTTTAGATTTCGGGCTTATTTTTAAAAGTTTTTAAATGCAGCGTTTCGAAATTATGGTTTAAAATATTAACCACAATTATTTTTTAAAAATTTAAAAAAATACTGCTCCCGATTCACTTACAATTAAATTGTGTGCCGTCTGGAATTAGAAATAATTTTTTAAAATATAAAGATAACATTTAAAACTTGTTTTATTTTTATAGAAGGCCGGCTCGTAGTAAAGAATTCTTTTATAAAAACTTAAGTAAATATCGTAAATATAGTCAAAAAGAAAAAAACGGCGTGGTACAAATTTCAAAACTGTAAAAACTTATCGTCATTCATTTGGCTCTAAGGGGCCACGAGAGTGTTAAAAAATTGTTAAATAAAAAACAAAGAAGCATTAAAAGAAAAAAAAAATATATGAAAAACCATAAAATCCGACAACGCGTACCAAAAAACATCCGAGTGTACAAGCAACTGAAAAAAATCAATTAGACAAGTACAATCGGTGATAATCGTTGGCACCAAATGCGCAATTACATTTCGGACATTTCCTCTGTCTCGTCTCGTATCTCGTTTTCAAGCAATCGTAACAGAAAACGTGGAAGCATTTCGACAAAACGGCATCTTTTCGTTTCACTTTGCATGAGGGGCACGTCAAAGTTTCCTTATATTCGCGAATCTCCTCCATCATCACCTCGTCCAACGTGGTGCCAGCCAATTCCATTTTCTTCATTCGTTCCGCTTTCCGTTTTAATTGAGCGATTTCTTCTTGAAGACGTTTCGTTTTGTACGCCTCCGCTTCCAAGGAACTAGTTTTTTCAGCTACAACCTGTTGGGCTTCTTTCATTTGAGAATGGTACTTTTCTGCAAGAAGAACCACACGCTTAGCTATTCGAAATTGAAACGGCAATAATAATAAAAGAAACTCACCTAAATGTAGTTTTAAATCTGCTGCCGATTGGGCAGACTCGATGGCCTTCCTCTTGTGCATCTCCATCGCCTGTTGTCTTAGAGATAATTCTTTTTCTACGGTCGCCAAAGTGTTTTGCAGTATTCTTTCTTTCTCCTCCAATTTTCTGACGACAATATTCGCAGCGTCGACTTGGGTGGTTAAAGTTGTCACTTGTTCCTTTAAAACGTCTTTTTCCTCTCTGGCTAGCTTGTGCAATTGATTCGATTTTATACGTTCCGACATTAATTTGAAGTTGGCGTCATCCTTTTCGCGAAGTTGTTGAATCAATCGAGAATTTTGCTCCTACAAATTCATTCAATCTAAATTATCGACAAGTGAAATTTTTTTTAAGATGACAATTTAAAAAAAACGAGTATGCTTTAGACCACACGACTGAAGTAAAACTTTAGCTCCATCTATATTGTACGTATTATATAATAATAATCGTCTTTATTGTATCACAGCTCTAATTACATATAATTTGGTTTAAATTTAACAAAAATAGTGGTACATAGCTGAAATACAAAAGGCGAAGTTCAACTTAGATAGCACAAGTGCTACTAAGCTGCTCTTCCACTCAACCTCAAAAAAATTTTTTTGCCTAAACTAAGACAAGATAGAATTAAGTAAGTGAAAAATTAGGAAATAAGATTATTATAATTAACATAATGCAAGAAAGGAAAGGACGTACATTTCTGAGACTTGCTTTGTTTGACCACTTAATAATAAAAATGTATGAAGTAGGTTATAATTAAGGTTGGTTTTTCAGCAGAAAGTGCTTTAATTTTTTGTCGTAGCAAAACAGAAATATTTGCATTTTTCATTTCTTTTGGTAACAGGTTAATTACTTGGCATACGTTGCAACTAAATGATCGTTTGAAACTAGGTGCGGTAAAAGTACCTTTAAATCTTATGTTCAAATTGTGAACGTCAGTACGAAAAGTGATTTTTCTGTACAAGTAAGGCAGCGTTTTAGTTAGTAAAATTATATTTATATAAATTTGCAGCATTTAATTTCCGTCTATTTTCCATTGTAATCCAACCTGTTTCACTCTTTGATATTTTCTTATTCTGTGAATAAGCCGTAGACATGAATTTTGTACTTTTGTATTTTCTGAGCATACTGTTTTGTTAAACTTAGCCATATAAAGTATCCCAATGATTAAATCAAAATACAACCAGTGCATTACAGAGAGCTGTTTTTGTCTGTTGTGAGAGTAGGAGTCTATTTCCATATATAAGTTTTATCGAAGAATATGCTAATTGTATTTGCTTGTTTATATGTTTCTCAAATCGCAAGTCGGAATCGATTATAACTCCCAGACTTCTGGATTCATTTGTGGGATGTAATGCAACATTATTAACTCTAATCATAAGAGATTCACTTACTTTCTGTCGATTCATTTTTGATCTAAAAAGGATGATGTTTGATTTAGTGGCGTTTAATAGCAGACAATGGTCTCTTGCTGACTTAACAATTGACTCAAGATCTTTATTTATAAGTAGGCATGCGTTTTCTACATGTTGAGGGGGTTAGGTTAGGTTAGGTATCATGTGGTACCCACAGTAGGGTTACCCTGTTGTTCGCAACAAGGTACTCTATGGATTAGATGCAATTCCATACAAGTTTATAATTTATCTTGTTGGAGCTCAGTGCTTTTAAAGCAGCCTTGCTGTGTGATATTATACTTATTTCGATAGCAAAGACTTCAGCCTGAAAGATTGTAACATACCTGCCAAGACTGGTAGATATTTCAATCTTTGGTTTCCTGCTGAAAACACCGGCTCCAACTCCATCTGGGGTTTTTGAACCATCTGTGTACATTATGTATTCAGTCTATGGGAAGAGGATTTTTCCCCTCACCCATTCGTCTCTCTTCGGAAAGAGGACTTTGAATGACTTTTCTACGTGTATTTTTGTGTCTAGCAAGTCAGGAACCATCCCGAAAATTTGGTGGTTTTTTTGTTTCACTCAGTATCCCGTAATGATCCCCGAGTTGCTCTCCATGTTGAGGGAGAAAGCTGTAATAGACTTAAGTGTCATCGGCAAAAAGGTGTACTTTACAATATTCTAGACAGCATATTTGATGTATAAATAGTGAACAATGGACCCAATATAGCACTCCTGATTTGAGTTTCAAAATAGCTGGAATTGATTTAATTTATACATACTTTTTGTTCTCTGTTTTTGATATAACATTTAAGTAAATTAATAGCACTACTCGATAAACCCATATAATTTAATATTGCTAAAAGAAGATCATAGTTCAAAGTGTAGAAAGCTCGACTGAAATCGAGAAGCACAAGTACAGAACAAAGTCCCTCATCTGTAGCCCTGATAATATCGTCCACGATGTGCAGTAGAGCAGTGGCGCAACTTTGACTTTTGCGAAACCCAGACTGTGATTCGGGAAATAAAGAAAACTTAAAGAGATGTTTTCTCAGTTGTTCTTCAACTGCTCATTCAAAAACTTTTGATAAAGTTGGTAAAACACTAATTGCGCGCAGATCTTTATATTCAGTTGGATTAGTTTTTTTAGGTAATACTCTCCTCACCACTGCTTCCCTCACATCGCTGGAAATATGCTGTGGGTTAAATAAAGTGAACTATATGGGTGATATATTGTACGATATGGGGACAGCACATTTTAATCAGTTTAATGTTTATATCATCACAACCTTTAGCATTGGATTTAATGTTATAAGTGAATAAATCGTTTATTTCGTGGAAAGAGAATTCAGGTTCCACCAGATGGTTTTTCTTGTACAAAGTTAATAAATCTTGAGGTGGCTGCATGTTAGGTATAGAATTAATACTTCATTTGGGTCAATCAACTATCTGGAATTTCAATGCATTTTTCAGGTCAAATTCCAGCTGATTTTAGTGTTTTCCACATTTCCTTTATTGTGAAGCATGAAAATAGGATTAATGCTGCAGAGATGAGTAGTCTGAGAAGTATGGCCGGAGTGACTCGGTTGGATAAAGTAAAGAATAGTGAGATAAGAGAACGCTGTGGTGTAAAAGAAGATGTGGTTATAAAGATAGATAAAGGAATGCTTAGATGGTTTGGACACGTAGAAAGGATGGATGAAGGAAGATTGACGAAACAAATTTATAAGGCGAGTGTGAATGGACAAGTCGGTAGAGGTCGACCTCGGAGAACATATCTCGATCAGATCAACATTGTTTTGAAGAAAGGCCAGGTCAATCGACGAGCATGTATGAGAGCACTGATGAAAGTAGAGGAAGCAAAAGATGTGTGTAAGAACCGTAGCAAGTGGAAGGAGGTGGTCTCTACGTACCCCTACGTACGCGCTAGCCAATTACGCCACGGAGGCTTGGACACAATATACGAAACGTAACTCTCTCTCTTTGTATCTTCACTAACTTATATCTCTCTCTCAACTTCCGTTCGCCTCGCTCGATCACACTTTTCCTAACGCTCTCGTCACGTATTCACCAACTTACTCCACAAGTCAAGCGTGCGTAAAGAAGTTTTACCTCAACAAAAATTTTCATTAAACAATAATTAAATAAATATTTTGCTCCTCACCTGCATGTCTTCAAAGGCTTGTCCGGTAACTTCCATCTCATTCAAGAGTGCTTCTTCTTCCAAAGAGCCTACGAAAGGTCTTGGATGAACGTTATGTCCGCCCCAATTACCGTCCATCGGTTTGTGATTGGCTACTTGTTTCTGTAATTCGTACTTTTGCTCTTCCAACTGCTTGATCTTTTTCAGAGCCTCATCTTCAGCTAATTTCCTTTTGTCGTCCCTCTTCATATCCTATATGAATAATTATATTAGTAGGGTCGCGGTGAGGATAGGAGGACCGGTCAAAAACTTACTCATTAGAAAATCTCACAAACTTTAAGATTGATTTATATTTTTGAGTTATTTAATGAGCAATATGGCATTGTTTAAAAGAGGATAAACGTTTGGAAAAAAATTGTTTTTTGGTTGTTAATTTCCCAAAAGCGTATTACAATGTTGATCGTTGAGTAAAGTACTGAAAAGTCTCAAATTTGTTTAATTTTTAACTAAAAACGTAGATAATTTAAACTACCTGCACCTTCTTCAAAGTCATCCGAAGCTCTTCCAAGTCAGTCCGCAGTTTCTTTTCGGTCGCCATCAATTGCACTTTGTCCCTTTGTTCCTTACTAACTCCTTTGTACATGTCTAACAGTAATTTCATTTCTTTTTGTTCATTCAGAGCTTTTCTGAAACAAAATCATTCAGTTCAAACCATAAACGACGAACCTTAACATATTAAAATTGTCAAACCTGTACCAAAATATTAACCATTTTTTTACTTATAGAATTCAAAACGGTTAATTTGTATTTTTGACAACTGACTTATGACCCTGCATAATTTTTCTAAAATATTGTTTTGCTATAGAATTCTTAATTCGGATGAACTCGAATTGCGAAACCCTATTATTAATTTTATAAGTTTTAGATCTGAATGTTCTATCTATTATCTTACCTTAAAGTGGATAACGTGCACGTGACGTTTAACTTGACAACGGTTGAAAGAGTGACGTACATGTGACGTCACAGCTTGAGATTCTGTCTGTCAAAAAGTGACCAAGGCTACAGGTAACATAAACTATACTTTTTAACACTTGAATACTAATTTTTAGTTTTTAAAAATCATTAAAAACAACCAGCATATGGTTCCTTAAACCAAAATATTTGTCAAAGAGTATCCCAGTCATACTATTTCATATATAATTATGTTGACAATTTTTATTTAGTATAAAATTTGCTTATATTTACAATAAAAATATAAATGATACGAGTATTTGGTAAAATTCAGTTTTGTTTTATAATAAATGTATAAAAGCTACCTTTCAAACTGGGATGTTAGTTTATCTGCATCAAATATATTCCTGGCTTAGTTGCTCGAAATCGATATTCCAGCGGCGTAGTCTCTTTAAAAAGTTACTTTTTTAATAGTAAAATAAATAATTGCAAAAATTAAAGCTAATGATTAAACGACAGTGTGCATTTGCTATTTATTACTTTATGCATCTACAAAATAATTATGTTTAAATAATGTAGTTCAAAATTGTTCGTCCTCTGATGCAGTGCTATCATTTTCTTCATCTTCTGATGAGCCCGTATTTACTGTAAATTGCAAAAATTAAAGCTAATGATTAAACGACAGTGTGCATTTGCTATTTATTACTTTATGCATCTACAAAATAATTATGTTTAAATAATGTAGTTCAAAATTGTTCGTCCTCTGATGCAGTGCTATCATTTTCTTCATCTTCTGATGAGCCCGTATTTACTGTAAACCAAAGTGTTCGAGAGCATCGCCCAAGAGATGTTATTTTTTTATGAGTTTATCTTTATAATGTTTGACGTGTCGGCAGATCTTGTACCACTCTTGTTCAGACACCTCCTCAAATGTTCGTCTTGTCAGTGCCTCTGTATCGGCCAAATTAAATATAGCGTTGTAAGCTGCAAGCCAATTCTTCACTAATGCCCATATTTTCTCAATTGGCTTCAGTTCTGGGTGATGCGGGGGTTAACGTAACACGCAGTGGCTATGTCGTTCCAGCAGAGCCATCCAACTTGTATATTGTGAGGAACCGAAATTTATGTTATATATAATACAATTTTATATAACTCCGGTTTAGTTAACTAAGGTACTGCTGGCAATTCCTTTTCTCTTGACCAATTCAGCATTGCTTCTTTTTTGGAAACTGTGATATTTTTATTTTGTACAGGTAGTCTCTTTTCCCGCAAATTTTTTTTTACTGAAAATAGTCGCACCTATCGTGTGGGTTGCGGACGGCCCGCACTGCGACTATTAGAAGGGGGAGGGATTATAGAAAGAAGATGGTTGTGGACAAGCTTTTTAAAAAGTTGCAGGTCATATTTTTCTGGAAAAACTGATTTTGAAAGCTTGTTCCATTCCGTAGCAGCCCTGTAAAAGAAGGATTCTTGATGGAGATTGGTCCTTGTAGTGTCAATCTTGAGAGTAAATATGTGAGACTGATCAGCGTGCCGAGTTCTTCGGCCGAATGTGGCCAGTGGTGGTATAAGAGTTTTTATATCTCTGGAGCATCTGCCATGGAAATATCTGTAGAGTAATGTCTGGACTGCAACTCTTCTTCATGTTCTAGTGGGTGAGGTGTAATTGTGAGAGTTAAGGTGTTTATCAACCAAATGGCCCTTTTCTGAATGGAATCTAGAAGACGAAGAGAATGCCTTGGTGCTGAATCCCAAATGTGCGAGCAATACTCCAGTAGAGGTCGGATTTGAGCCTTGTACGTCGTCAACAGTTGATCAGGAGTAAAAAACTTTCAAGAGGTCGTTGATGTGTAAAAGAAATAAGGTGGGGGACAGGATGGAACCCTGGGGGACCCCGGCATTGGTTTTAAACGCATCAGAAGAAATACCGCAAAAATAATGCAAACATAACAAACTCACTTAAGAACAAGTGTTAAAAAGTAGGGTTTTTTACGTGTAGATTGGGCCACTTTTTGGCAGATAGAATCTCAATCTGTGACGTCACTCTTTCTACCGTTGTCAAGCTGAACCGTCACGTGCACGTTACCTATTAAAGAGCCTGCAAACAACGTTCCAAAGTAAAATAAAACATTGTTACATGTTATATAGTTCTTCCATTATCAATTGCAGATTATAAAAACTCGTTCCAAACCCTTACCGACAATATTGTTTGATCTGCCATAGGCGGAGATTTTATGAAATTATTATTTTTAAAAATACCTATGTCTAAACCTTCATTGTTAAATTAATATCTGTCTTTATTCTCACTACACTGAGCAATTTAATTATTGTCATTAGCCCATTGTCTCCAAAACGCTATATTTTTATTTATTTAACGAAAGTTTTAAATTCAACTCACCACACTACCCCACTGATATCACAGACTATCTTCCTAGATTATTTATGGCTTTTCTTCCGCGTTACACCCCTAGGCAAATTCAGTGCGTTTACCTTATTATTCGCAGTTTCCATTGGTTGAAGAAGCTAGATTGTGAATTTTGACGTGCGTCAATGAAGTCCACGTGGACAGACGCTTTTATACCAGATTTTATACAGGTAGTAAACATTATTTTTTGTTTATAAATTTGACACGAGTGCCGTGCGTATATATTATATTTATTATAACTATTGATTACTCCTCACATAACTGTGTTCTGCAATTGATAATGGAAGAACTATACCTACAATTAACTATTATAACTAAGAAAGAGAGAATACCTATTCAAGTTTACATACAGATTTGCTAACATTTCAATACGGGAAAGATGACGACATTTTCGTCGTTATAAACAGAAAAGTAATTACTTGATAAGTACTAAAATGCGTCATTAAATTATTTTAAAATATCCACAGGAAGATTTAATTTTTTTAAATTTACTTCAATAAAAAATAATTTAAAAAATCTAACGTAAAAATAAATAACGAAAAAAAATTATGCATTAATGTCTTACTTTAATTGATTCTTTAAATCCCTGACCAGTTCGTTTTCTGCGATTTTGGCCTCCTTGGCTTTCTGTGCTTCCCTGTGATCTTTTTCTGTTTTGGAAACTGCTTCTTTTTTCACAGAATTCTTATCCAGTTTATTGGCACCTTCTTTTTTTATACCCGGCGTTTCAGTGGCCCCCAAATTTTGATCTTTGTTACCATCATTTTCTTCAGTTTGCTGAGAAAATTAAAATACATATAAAAAAACATATTGAAACAAAAATAAAAAACAAATTTTGGTTTAATGATAATTCTTACAATTTTTAAAACTTGGACTAAAAGAGTTTTTAATATAAAAAATTTTACCTAAAAAAACAAAACAATTTTATAGCAAAATAAGCAAACTTTAAATTGAAAATTTTTCGTTTCCTTCTTGAACAAAAAAAAAATTAATATTATTACCAGCATTTGCAATCAAAATAATGAAAGAATTTAATTCAAATATTTTTAACCAAAAATGTAATATACCTCCGTGTCATCTTCTTTCTTAATTGTGACATTAGGTTCTTCTTTTATTAGAGCACCTTCGCTACCCGATATATCCTCCTCTTTTATTTCCTCCTTTTTTATCCCGTCTTTGGTGTCCTGATTTAAACCTTGACAGTGGCTTAATTTCTGTTGCAAATCTTCAATTTCTTTCTTTAGTTTTGGCAATTCTGTATTCGCCTCCTTATATTTTCTCTTGTACCTAAATTAGAACATAATTGAAACTGCATCACAAAAACGAAGAAAATATGATGAGTAACAAGTCACAGAGGTCGACCTCGGCGAACATATCAACATTGTTTTGAAGAAAGGCCAGGTCAAGAGTACCAACAACCGACGAGCAAGTATGAGAGCACTGATGAAAGTAGAGGAGGCAAAAGATGTGTGTAAGAACCGTAGCAAGTGGAGGGAAGTGGTCTCTGCCTACCCCTACGGGAAAAAGGTGCGACTATATGTATATATATATATATATATATATATATATATATATATATATATATATATATATATATATATATGAACTTCGTTCCTTACGTTTTTTCTATAACTCCAAATGTAATTCGAAATGAAATCTGTATATTTCAATTTTTATAAACTTCCCAGTGGAAGTTATAGTAATGGGTCCGATTTTGCGAATCCCGAATTTTGACATATCTCCACATTTCAAGGTCCCCCGAGTTTAATACAATAGTTTTTAAATGGACGTCTGTGTGTGTGTAAGTGTCTGTGTGTATGTATGTACGTATGTGCGTTCGGAATTATTTTTCGTCTCGATTATCTCGAGAACAAAAAATGATATCGACGTGGAACCAATTGCATTCGACGCATAATTACGCAACTTAGAACTGATTAGATTTTCAGCAAAATCGGTCAAGCTGTTTTTTATGGAGAATAAAAAAACTGAAAAAAATGGTTAACTACCTGAATTTTGCAATTTAGAAATTATACTATTAAGATCTTTTGAATAATATGATTATTGCATGTTAGGAATATTTGTATAAAAAATATATTTCATAAAAAAAAATAGTTTTAGAAAACAAAAATAGGAATTGGAGAATTTTAAACTTGTGTCTGTATTGAGAGAATAGCATTGAAGACGCTATAATAGTGAAAAATTATTGTTAGTAACAATCAAACATTGTTTATAACAATTGAATATTGTAACTAACAAATGATTATTGATCCTAATAATTAAAACAAAAAATTCAATTGCAGTAGGTGTAGTAATTAGTTGTATAAGTCACTAGCTAGTACATAAACACATAAGCTATCAAACCTGACAAAAGTTAGTTAATAATTACATATTTTTGTTTACTTCCATAAAAAAAACGCTTTCGACCTACCTATGTACTTCTCCTTTTAATTGTTGCGTGTTATTTTGCAGAGAAGTAATCAAATGTCTCATTTCTCTGTTAATTGGTCCGGTCTGTTCGTTGGCAGCCAAATTTTGTTCAAACTCAATCCTTAACATTTCGTATTCTTTTCGTAATTGAGCCAAGAAATCTTCCAATTGCATCACTTCTTGTCTCAGTTTCTTTTGAGCTATTAATTCTTCTCCCTATGATAAATAATTGTTTGACTTAAAATTGCTTTTTTTAACAACTTTGTTGATCGAAGGCAATTCTTAACTGTTTTGTTTACAATTATATATACACAGTGTGCACATAAAGTAACGTAATTTGCAAATATTTCGATATCTGTTATCTGTTACTTATTAACATAATTTTTTAAATGGTACACCCTGTATATATTTTTAGTTGTTTATAATCTATTAAATTACAAATACAACCGTCAAGACCGCCTTATTTATTCTATAGTTATTGAGAAAAATAATTTACGGAAAAAAAGGTAACAGGGAACAACTAATTTAATTTAATTAGATGTTCAAATTGTTTTCCTTCTTCTATTTGACAGTATCCAAGTCTATTATAAAAGGCAAATATGGTATTACATAATTGCTGATATGTTATTCAACGGGCTGTAATCAGTATTCTATTTCTCAGTTCATCCAGATTTTTAGATTTTGTGTTGTACACAATGTTTTTTAGATATCTCCAGAGAAAATGGTCTTAAGACAATAAATCGGGAGATCTGGCTGTCCACTCAACTGTGAACCTTTTTTCAATACACCTGTCTTGGAAAACTTCATTTAAGTAATTTCGAACAGCAAAACTAAAGTGTAGTGATGCACCATCCTGCTGAAACCAAATGTCATTAAAGCTGTCACCAACTGCATTTTTTATTGCAGGAACTATTTGTTTTTTTAACAAATCCAAATACTTTGGTCCGTTCAAATTGTCTTCTACAAAGAATGGTTCAATAACAGTGGTGCCGATAATACCTGCCAAACTACTCTACTCTGCTTTACATTAACTTTTAAAGGCCTTTGTGTTCTATGTTGCAGCATCCATCTAGGATTAGTATCACTACAATATTTACAGTTGTGGCGATTAACTGTACCATGTAACATAAACGTGGTTTCATCGGAAAAGACTATCTTAATTGTAAAATGAGGGTCTGCATCTAATCTACCTTTTGCATTATAGTTTCACAAAATTCCATTCTGCAGTCATAATCATCTTCACACTAATAGAAGAACGCCGTAAACACAAAGGAAAGAATAGCACTGAATATAAAAAAATAAATATACCTATCAGATCTGAGATTAAAAAGGCAAAACGTAAATGATTAGAAAAAGAATGTGATGAAGATTGCAAGAGATGCATGACACTTGGAGAACACAAAAAACTAAAAGAAGTAGCTGGAGTATAGAGATCTAGACCCGTAACTACATTAAGAAATGACTTAGATGAAATCATAACAGAAGTTAAAGATAAAAGAGATCCCTGTAAAAAATACATAGAAAACCTTTTTTCTGACGACTCGAGACAGGAGCCTGAGAACAACTATTCAAACTTATCTGGACATCCAATACAAATAAATGAAATCAAAAAAGCAATATCAGAAGCAAAAAATAACAAAGCTGCTGGACCTGATAAGATTCCTGTAGAAATACTAAAATTAAACAATGATGACAATATTGTATTATTACAAACAATATTTAATAAAAAATACGATACTGGTTGTTTCCCCTAAAAGTGGCTGAGATCCACGTTTATCCCGCTCCCCAAGAAGGTGATGCAATGATCATAGACTGATAAGCCTTATGAACCATACTCTTAAGATATTCTTAAAAGTATTACATTAAAGAATATACATGTGAATGGAATATAAGCTCCAATCAATTTGGTTTCAAATCTGAAATGGGTACCCGAGAAGCACTATTTAGAATCCAAGTTCTAGTGCAGAATTGTCGTGATGTCAACAAGGATATCTTTCTATATTTTGTAGATTATGAAAAAACCTTCGATCGTATTAAACACAAAAAACTTATGGATATACTGAAGAAGACAGAATTACACGATAAAGACATCAGATGCATAGAGAATTTATACTGGCACCAGACAGCACACATCACAAAACATTGCTACAGAAGATATTGAAATAAAAAGAGGCGTGCGGCAAGGATGTATTCTGTCTCCACTGTTGTTTAATCTATATTCCGAAGCCATATTTAAGGAAACCTTTGAAGAACAAGAAACGGGAGTAAAAGTAAACGGTGCGCCAATATCCAATCTCAGATATGCAGACGATACTGTATTGATTGCTAACGATGCTGAAGAACTTCAGAAAATGTGTAATCGACTAAGTCATGTAAGTGAAGAATTCGGTTTAAATATTAACACAAATAATGTATGATATGTATGATAATCAGCAAAAACAACCATCTATATAACAACGCTTCAATCATAATCCAAAATCAACAACTTGAAAGAGTATCGCAATACAGATACTTAGGGTTTTGGCTGCACTCAGATTGGAACTCTGATAAGGAAACCGAAGCAGAATAGAAATGGCACGTAGTGCATTCATAACATACAGAAAGGTACTTAAATGCAAAGATCTAAACCTGTCACTACGCATGCGTTATGTAAGATGTTTTGTATGGTCAATACTATAATATGGGGTGGAGCCTTGGACGCTAAAGGTAAACACTATTAATAAAATAGAAGCGTTCGAAATGTGGACCTACAGACATTTGCTTAAAATTTCTTGGACTGATAAGGTGACGAACAACGACGTCTTACAAAAAATGCATAGAGAATTATTTACGAAAATAAAGAAGAGAAAAACTGCATACTTTGGCCATATTTTTAGAAATGAAAAATATAAAATACCACAATTGATTTTGGAGGGAAAAATTGAGAGAAAGAGAGGAATGGGGCGAACACAAATGTCATGGGCTCGAAATATCAGAAAATGGACTGGAATTAAATCAATTGGAAAGCTTGTCCACACTGCAAGAGACAGAAATAAATTTGGAAATGTGGTCGCCAACATCTGTTAATATGGATAGTCAGTCAAAGAAGAAGATTCACCAGATAATTCTTGCAAAAGTGTTACTTTATAAGGATAAAACTTATTCTTCTTAATAATGTTACAGACAGATACCACACTAACATTAAGTTTAGGTAATTTGGTTGCGATTTGGATACGTATCATTAAATAAGTAAGCTACCTCATCATAAGTTATTTACGATTACCATAACCTCTGATCATAAAAATCATAATTCTTTCCTGTTCGGTAAACATACTTAAATTTTAAAAGTAACTAATTACAATAAACACCTTTCACTAATAACAATGAGAAATAATTCATGACATTTAAAAACAATTAATGATAGAAAAACCTACTACTTTTTTGACATATTTTTTTTATTTTAATTTTAGTTTTAAATCTCACTGTAACTTTGTAATTATTTAAGGTAGAATTATGCAGTCTTGATGGTTTAATTTGTAATTTAATAGATTATGAAAATTTGAAAATATATACAGGGTGTACTATATTAAAAATTATGTCAATAAGTTATTTTGTAGTTACGGTGCACCCTGTAAACTCCTAATCGACTAATGCAGATGGCCTGAATTATTTGAAAAAACTTTTATTTAACATTTTTTTTGTAAAGCCAACAGAGAAACCGAAATATTATTAACTTACATGACTTTACTTACACACTGTATAAACAATCGTGATACAATAAGAATTTTCTTCTGGAGACATAATTCATAAAGGATTATTACTCTATCAAACAAATTTAATTTGATAACAGTACACTTACTTCCATCATTTCAATGTTCCTTAGATGCGCATTTTTGCTGGTTTGCAATTGTTGTCTAGCCTCGTCTAACTGCGTTTTCAACTGCATCGATTCGTTATACAAGACTGAAAATTGTGACTGAAGACATTTATACTCTGTCGTTTCCACTATAACACTTTCGGGAAGTTGTCGGATCTAAAAGACCACCAAATATTTAAAAAACTACTCACAACCATTATTTTTAAACAAATTTGGAAAAGAAAGACTTACATCCATTTTAAGCTTCTCAACTTCTTTAAGCGTTTCTCTATGTGTTTGATGCAACTTGTCTAATTCCTGCAGTCTGTTATTGGCGAGTTCCTTCCATTCTTCTACTTCTTTGATAAGATCTTCCAATTTAGCTTGGGAAACACTTGTCTGAGGAGCAGGTTTTGGCTCCTTTCCAGATTTATCTGTAGGATCTCCATGAAGCTGATGGTACGCTTTTAATTTCTCCACAGCCTGAAATAAAGCTTTATTATTTTTCATATAAATATTTTATTTGAAAGTGGGGCCCATCACATTTTCAAAGAAAAAACATCGAAAAATTAACATTTTCAAATAATTTTTTTTAAATTGGTCCATTTCACGGCATATTTACTTTTTACAAAAAAATATAAAGAAAATGAATGGCAAAAAACCATTTTTGACATGTTTTTCGTGAACTTTTAATGTTAACCTTTTGTAAATGTTATGTTTTTTTAAAACTAAATAAAAAAAGAGGCAATTTAAAAAAACAGTTTTAAATTGTACTTTAACAATGTTTTTATGAACTTTTGAATAAATGAAAAAAACTCACAGACTCTACATGCCATTGGTTCAATAAATGGAGATTGAAGCTAAACCCTACCAAATCTCACTTGATATTATCATCATCTCGCTCAAATATCTCCTACGATTAGCATGCAGCAACAACTACCCAGCCAAACGAGAACAACCAAATACTTGGGAATCAAGATGGATATCAAACTTTCAACAGCATCTCCAAGAAAAGAAGAAGAGCATGATATCCAGAGCCAAGAAATTTAAAGGAGTCATACCAAAATAAGGATATCAATGTGAAAACAGCCAGTGGCATTCACAAAATAATTTGTAGACAGATCATAGAGTATAGACACATCGTCTTCCCCAACTGTAAAGCAACAGCCAAGAAAAAGATTCAAGTTGCTGAAACATCAGCACTTAGGACGATCACAAGAATTCATCACCCTAATAATCCCCTACACAATCCTCCAAATAACCCCCTATATTAGCTAACAGATGTAATACCTATTCAAGATTGCCTGGATTATCTCTTCCATAGATTCTGTTGAAAGGCCAAAAATTTTGAACTTGTGGAAAAATTTACAATGAGAAGAGACCCTGAAGCACAACCCTTACATCGATACCCTCGCACTACCACCCTTAAGAAAATACAACAAGAACATTAATTTTTGTTTTTTTTACCTCTCTATCAAAGTATATCTGTATAACTGTCTATAATGTTATATATAAATGATTTCTAACAATAGGCAGAAGGACTTCGGTCAATAGCCTGTTGGATTGAATTTATATCAGTTCAATAAAGTTCCTTATTATTATTATTAAAAAATTTTTTTTTGCATTTAAAACTTAATAATTATGATTTATGGTTTTTTGGGAGTAATTTTGAAAAAAAAATTATGAATTACAATTATTTTAAATTAATAAGTATAATAATAATAATAAGATTAGCATGGCCTCTGCTCAATGACACGCAAAATCATGAAGTGATTTGCTTTTTCTATACAAAAACAACAAATAAAAGAGTACTATCTATTTTAATGTTTACACTTGTCATTTTTACTCAGGGACCATGCTAAAATCTTCTCCGTATTGTTCCAATTGTAGTATAAAAAGTCACCCCAAAAATAATTATTATTATACTTTAATTTTAATTCGAAAAAAAATTAATGTCTTTTTCTTACAAATAGAAACACAAATTTAAATATTTATTAAAATCGAATGTTATTATTTTGAATTTTTGTTTTTTAATTTGCTAGTTTTCTCATGAATTTTTCAAAAAACACATACATTTAAAAAAATTTAACATTAAAAATTTACGAAATAAATGGTTTTTTTGTACCTTCAAACTAAATAACACAATGGATCCAGTCATCTTTTTTGTAATTTTTTTGTTTTCATAAATCCGCCCGAAATAAACCAATCTGAAAAGAAAATATTTAAAAAAGGTTAATTTTTTGATGTTGTATGGCCGAAAATATGGTGGACCCTACTTCCAAATAATTACCTTTTATTTCAATGTCATACCTCAGCCAGATGAGTTTCTAACTTATCATTCCTGTTGCGAACTTTTTCCAACTCATATTGTAAATCGTCAATTTGATTTTTGAGTTCAGCATTTTCAGTTTCTTTTGCTGTCACAGAATCCTGCAACTCGTTAACTTTTAAGCTCAACGTGTGGTATTTTTCATGTAAAGTAGTATGCATGGCTTGAAGATTTCTATTTTCAGCCTGTAGCTGAATATTCGTTTGACGAATCGCTTCATCCAGCGATGGAACCTCTTCTAATAATATACAATATAAATAAGAAGTTTAATAAGGTATTTATAAAAATATATACTTACGTCCCTCTAGTTCACCTTTAAGAGCCAAAGTGATTTTTTCATTTCTTTGCATTAACCTATCAAAAGCTTGAATCACTTTTGCCACAGCTCTTCTAGATACTTGTACCCTGTTTGCCAGTTTATCATTTAACTCATCTTTGTCCCAGGTAGATAACTGCATTAAAAATGATGTTGTAGCTTCATTTTCATCTGAAATTGATCATGAGACTACATTAAGAACATTATTTTAAATCCATTTAAATATCTACAAATGCTGTACAAATTACAATGTAATTATACTTTTTGTTTCCGACTCATCTGCTGTTTCAGCATCAAATCTCTGAAGGAGAATTCTAATGTCTTCATTTAGTTGATTCCAGTATCGGTTTACAACGTTTAACATGGCATCGTCTTGTGTTTGCCGCTTCTCCAACTGTTCGATCCTCTGCCTAAGCTCTTGTTCAGTCCTACATCTCTGTTCAATTCTCTAAAAAAATCATATTTGAATTAATATTGAATTATACTATATATGAAAATATTTTACCTGAGCAAGTTTCTTATTCTGAAATTGAAGCACTTTTATGTCCATTTCCTCCAAAGTGGAAACTGGACCGATCAAATGGGGCTCAAAATGGATTTTTTTAATAGGGGGCTGGTTTCCACTGCCCCCCTCTTCTACGTGTCTTTTAGACATTTTAATACGTGATTATTTTACTAGAAATTAAAATCGAAATATCCTATTTATTTAATAACATTTAAGTATATATAGATTGTTTGTGAAATATTTCAACGGACATGAAATTTTGTTCAATTTTTGGTAGGTAAATTCACAAATATAAGAAATAAAAATTTGCAAATGTTAATTAAATATTCTTAAAAAAACTTCGAAGGGGCTTATGTAAAGTTTAATTTATATGTAATATGGAATGTTTGATAGTTATTTAAAAAACCGAAAGTTAGCCCCACGATTTTTGACAAGATGCTTACAAACGTCACATTAAACACATAATGACACATGACAGAATTAAATGTAATCCATAATCGGTATTAAAGAAAGCTGTAATCTTCATCAACATTTTCCACAGCTAATGCTATTATTCGACACTAGATGTCCGCAAATGCTCTTATTATTGTTGAAGGAATTTTTTTAATTTAATTAATTTAGCATATATTATTAATGCTAACATCTTTTATGGAGTTTAAAATTAAATCATTTCAATTTATTGAAATGGTTTCAAGTAGCAGTACAATTTACCAGCTATTGTGAACATCAACAAAATGGCCGTTCTAACCCAGGTCCAGGTACCTATCTAGTATTCTGGGAATTCTAAGATTCCATTTATATTGTTCTTGGTCGTTAAGAAGATTTATTAAATAAAAAAACACATTTGGACTGGATCTAGCAGATTTTGCAGTAGATCTTTCAGAACGTTTTGTTAAAGATTTTTTGCATTTATCAACTTGTAATTCTTGGCCTCGTATTTTTTTACTTTTCCTTCATGTCGATGTGGTATAAACAAATATTTCAAACAGTTATCAGTTTGATGACTCGGCAGCATAGCGGGTAATGCAAAATAAATGAGATAATTCCTACGTTATATCAACACTTACCAATGCTTGAAGGTGCAATGGTTATTTTGTAACTAGAAAATTGTACGCCTAGCCAACGCCCAATCAATCATTTGAGGGAAAACGCCGTATTGATTATTTGGAAAGCAGGGATAAAACAAATCGTCCCTTAAGAGATCAATAATTTCTTTATTCCATAGAGAATGCGACTACCTACTACAACAATTATAATTTTATAAATCATAAAAAGCACATTTTATTTAAGCCTTTAAGCCATGCAGGTAACTGGTATTTACTATTGAAAGGGTACAGGTAGAGTTATAAAACCCTTCAAAAGGTCTTTTCTAATAGTTATTGTAAAATTTACATTGCTTTCTATTACATACTTGTAAATGCATAGGATAATAATAAAATTCTCTACTTGATTAAAGACAAATTCCACAATCAAATTTTTTTCCTGGAACCTATAACTTAAGTTGATTATTTTTTTATACAATAATCAATCACATAAAATTGCAAGTTTTAATATATTTTTAATTAGATAAATAAACAAAGTCTGCAAAAGCTTAATTTAATATTAAAACAAGAGCAAATGACAGCGTGTATTAATTTTCAAAAAGGGTTATGTACCCATAATTTAATTAAAAAGTAATTTTTTGTTACATTTCTGAGAAATGTTTAACCGATTATTTAATGTTTCTAAATATTCTGGATTGATTTTTTTGACCAAGAAGTTTATTTTTAAATAAATCCAAAGTAATTCGTTAATTACAATATTCTTAGTGTTATAGATTTATATAGGAGTGTATTTTGCAGGTTTTATTGAAGATTCTTAATGCTGTTATTACTCCAATTTGTTTTATCATATTTTTAAAAGATTCTATTTAGGTCCGCTTTTCAAAGGTCAGATAATTGTAAGATTTAATTAGTTTCATACAACTTATGCAAAGTGATCAAATCAGTTATCATTAAATCATTTTAACAATAGTAGAAAGAAAGCCACCGGAATGTTATAAATAGCGTTGGAATAATAGTTTTCTTCGTAGCAATCTGAAACGAGATGTTCATGCAAGCACAGCAGAATTAACCAAACCCAAAAACGGAGAAATAAAGAGAAACTAATGACCTCTCCTATCCTATCCATCTGCTGGGTATCGGCCACAAGCAAACACACTCCAGCCAGTCAGCCAAAGACGTGAAAAGGTTCACTCGTGTTTAGTGTTCAGTATCCCTTTATCATGCGCCGAGTTACATCGTAGATCGTGGCAAGGCAGCAAACACGAGCAGCAGATTCAGACTCAGATCGTGCTTGTTGTATAGTTTTGAAGTTCTTCCCACCTTTTTTCTGTCGCTAACTCAACGATTATTATTCTGTATATCCTGCCTAAGTGAGTGGGGAGAACGGCCAGACAACACGACCCGAGCTATGGCGTTTTCTACTTACAATTATTAATCAAATGATGGCCTAGTTGTCTAAAACCGCTTATTAAATCCAAGTGTTATCGAGTATAATAAACCACCCCGAGTTGTGTCTTTATAATCGTGTTTAGAAGATGGCAGAAGGTGAGAATAAAATTCTCGATTTCCAATCGTGTTGTAGGCTGTGTCTCAACGAAATGGTTGACGGAGTCAAGTCGATTTTCGACGAAACCCTTGAAGACAGAAGTCTATCGATAAAGATATCACAACATGTAGCCATAGAGGTAGGTGAATTTATTAATTTTAAAACTTTTCTACAGCTAGTTTATCTAAATTAACATGAAAAGAAGATCCACCCAATCTCCAATTCTGGTCGTTGAAATCGTTTAGGTTCGGTTCTCGAATGGAATACGTACAATTTCGACCTTATTGCCACGGCACACAACTACTGTCCAGATATTCGATGCTGCTTGCAAAATGGCTGACTTATCCTTTATACAAGGTTTATCTAATATATTTTTAGTTTTATCATTTTACTTAAACTTTTGTTTTTCCATTTGTATTTATTTATTTAATTATTTGTTATCATTCACGCCTTAGTTAAACTTCTAATTATTAACAGATCAATTTTATTTGTGGAAATGGTTCATCAATATTATGTCCACGGAATTGTTTGGTTAACCTCGTAATAATAATTCAGTGGAATATTAAAATTATTGTTTAAGCAATAGGAACAACATTATGTTTTATTTTGGTTGGTTCTTTATAATTGTTATTTTTTAATTAAATGATTTATTGGAAGAAAAAATATCTAATATCCATCTTGTATTCTTCAAGAGTATACCTACTTATTTCATAGTTGTAGCTCTAATCTTATGAAATTGGTAAGCAAATTAATTATGTCACTGTATCTTTAAAGTAACATAAATAAAAATAATAGGCCAATAATTAATATTGTATATTACTACAAATAATTTATGGATGAAACATTTTTATGATATATATGTAATGTTCATATTAAAAGAATTTGTACAATTTGCAAATATTTACAAAAGTAGACATTTAAATTATTGCTTTAAATATTTTATGAATAGATTGCAATTTTTAATGCTGAAATATGCTTATTATGATTTCAATTTAAAATTCAATGCTTGATAAATTTTGTCTAGGATCACTTTTCATAAATTATTATTTACATGGATTATGTGTAATTTTAGTAATTAAAAAATAGTACTTTTTTGAAAAGAAGTTTCCTTAAACACTAAATATTTTTTTGTGTTTTAAAAACAAAAGATAATTTATTTATATCTGATAATCTTATTAAAATAAAAATATTTAATTTCAGATTAGTGCATCTGATAAATTATCTAAGAAGGTTTGCCAATTGTGTACGGAAAAGATACTTGATTGGCATTCTTTTAAGGAGCAGTGCCTGCAAAACCAGAAGGTATTGGACGAGTTTCTTTGTTCCAAAATTGATACAGAACCAAACACTGACACTGTAACAGTTGATGAAATCGTCAATAATGTAAATGGCCCAAATTTTTCTGTACCAGATTTTGTAAGTATTAACAAACTGATTTTTAACATTTTTTTTAATTAATAAGTCAGTAATTCAATTGCACAAAAATTTATTTGATAATTCGTTTATTTCAATATTATACACTTATTACAAATAAAAAAAATTTCGTATTTCATTCAGACTCTACAAATAAAGAAAGAGCCAGTCGATAACATAGATCCTTTAATTGATCATGATGAACACTTAGAAGAAACACTGGATCATCCAACCGAAAATGCTGATCAGCAAATTCATCTTCAAAATGATCAACACATTGATCAACCTATTGATCAACCGCTGATTAATCATGTAACCGTTAAGTCTGAGCCATTAGAAATGGATGGAATTGATGAACCTATGGAAGAAGAGTACAACGAGTTTCCTCCGACGTTGTCTCCTCAGCAGCTAGACGAAAATGATCTTGCACAGCCGTTGGTAGTCTGTGAGTATACCTTTCATTTTTTTTTATTAAATAGTTTTGTTTAACCTTGTGCATCAAAATTTTTGTTTGTTGAAACATTTTTCAATATTGCACTAGTTTTACATTTGTTCAAATAGAAAATAATATTTTTTTATTTAATATTTCAAAATAGCTTTTCTTATTATTAAAATTGCATTGCAGAGAATCAATTCATAATAAATTGTTGAAAACAAAAAAAAATATGAACTTACGGTAAACCTATTTAGCGTAAATTTTTAAATTATAACGTTTGTTGATATTTATCATTTTTAGTTGTTTCTTGAATTCTAATTGTTTGTACTACATGAATTTTTATGAAGTTTTTATTCATTTATAATTATATTTTGACGCAACTGCTGCATCATTTGAACATTTTGTTTGAAGAAAAACCCTCCGTAAAATCTAAGGTGACCAAATGTACTCCTTTAGGAATTTTGTCCCCCTTTCTGTGAACAGTATTTCTTTGTCAACCTGTACTTCCTTTGTGCTCCATTGCGTTATTTTGTACTTCTTTGTACTCGACCTAAAAACAGAAGATTGCTATATGTAACCAAAAATGATAAAAGATAAAGGTAATTTTTATTCTTAAACATTTGTAAAAAATTTTATTGTATAGACATTTGGTGTTTTGTTTTTAAAACTATTGCAACCTATTGTGGTGCTTAAGTATTTGAATATGAACACAATGGGTGAGTTGTACATACCGTGATTAAATCAACATGATCTGAAGTATTGAAAAAATGTCACGAACAGTCAACATCCATGATTAATTCAACATCAATATTTAAAATTACAGAAAAAACGAAGGTTGCATTAAATTTAAATGTAGTACTCACCTATTGTTTTAAGTTTTTCTTTTTATTTTGCTGTTATTACATCATCCTTATTTATTAATATTACTTTACCATTAACCAGCTTTAAATTAGGTTTGAATTCACAAACACCGCTTGTTTAATTCATTATTAATATATTTGCTTTCTGTTGCACGTTTTTGTTTATTTTTTTGTGTTTATGTAGGGAACCCCAATAGCAATAGAACATGTAGCGTTTGTGCTAAAGTTTTTAGTAGCGTGGGAAATAAAAGAAAGCATGAAAAATTTCAGCATGGTCTCCATAATAACATTTCTGTTGCTACGCCAATTCACACTAACGGTAGGTCTTCTTTGTTTTATCTTTTTTTTAATGTTTCAGCGATAAGCATTGTGTTCCTTTCTCGCTCAAAACCTTGTAGATACTGCTAAATTACTCGAATAGATACATTCTCAGGTATATACAGATTTTGTCTTCCTTGAGTGTTACTTTGATGTTGCTGGTTATATAAGGGTTTTTTGAACTTTTGATTGATTTTTTTGTTTTACACTTTTAAAAACGAGTAATAGCATTGAGATTGTGAGTTTAGTAGCCATGAAATAGAAAATATGCATTTTTATCACTTTGTCATTGCATTATACAATGGTTGATCTGTGAGTTTTTCTCATGAATGTGATAATAATTTTTAGTTACGTTTGTTCTCTTCTGTGCTTCGGTACTAAAATTTCATAGACCATCCATCGTATCTGCTTTTTAGTTAAATTTTATTGTTGAATTTTGGTAATTGCATCAAGATTTGTGTTAATTTCTTTTTCTAGCTCTTACAAATGGTGCCATTCCTCAAGACCCAGAACTCCAGACTGATCAGCAGAAAATATTATTCGCCATGGGACTGAAGCTGTTGCAGACAAATGCAAGTTTAATTAGCACGGAAGATTTGTCGAAAATCGAGTTAAGTTATATTGAAAAATGTAAGGCGATGGTGAGCATGCACAAAACGTTGACGTGCGCGTGCCATAACGTGCCCCATCAGAATCTTAAAGGACTCTTATCGCATTTAAGAGCCTTGAGAATATGGTTTCCTGTATTTACATGTTATAATTGTATGATTACATTTACGGATAGATCTACATTTACTAGGCACATTTCTAGGTGAGTTGCAATAATTTTTACTCAATTTATTTTTGGAAATACATACATTTCTATGGTTTTTACTGTGTCAAATTTAAATTTCCGCGCCACCGGTATTTGAAATAGTCTCTTTTTATTAATATTGTTCAAAAATAGTTTTTGTTGATCATCAATATTAAGTAATTAATTTCGCTGTGCTGTGCGCCATTTGGATTCACAATAAAAAAGTTTAAATAGAAATAAAAACCCATATTTTGTATTGTATCAAATATTTATTTCATTGGTATTTTAAATAAGATCATTAAATTAAAATAAATTATTATCCATTATCGGTGTTGTTATTTTTTTATCGCCAGATGTGCCAGTACTCCTTTGGACTCTATTACGAAATTGAGTAATCTGAAAAGGCGCAGTGAAGTCAAAACAAGATTGTACCAAAATTTCAAATGCACCATCTGCAAATTCATGTTTAGTTTTCACGAAGATTTCTGCAAGCACGTCGACGAAGATCATTCAATGTTGCATTTTCCAGTTCATTGTCCTTGCGGTAGGGTTTTCGAAAATTTGGATGATTATAAGGATCATGTGTATGTTAGCTGTTTAGTAGAATTCTATTGTGACATTTGCTTCATCACCACCAAGACTTTAAGCGATTTTCAGAATCACGCCGTCGGAGTTCACGATGATTCTGAAGGATTCATCCTTCTTCAGGACGACAATTATAAAGTTAGGAAACCTTCGATGCACGTTAGTCCTACCTCTATAGATGAGGGGGCCATCATACAAGGTGAGTAAAAGATTTTTTGGGTAGCAAAAAATCCACATTTTCTTTGCCATTTTTATGTTCCTCAATCTTAATGCTATTAGTGCTACCTGCACTGTGAGCAAAAACTTAAAATGGCCCTCTAACAGCGACGTCCAGCACTGTAAAAAGTGGATTTCTATAGGGAAAAATCACGGAGTGGGCGACATCTATTATTGATGGTATGAACTTCTTGAGGTGTGAACAACAAACTAGCCTCCATTTGTTTATATGGGTGAAAAGTGAACTTTGTATATTATTTTAAGCATTGAAAGTGTTGTATTTGAACGATATTTTGCGAAGAATTGGTGTTAATAAACCACAAAATCTGAAAATGCAAAGGATTAAAAAAAGGTGATATGGAGATAAAATCGCGAAAATATGCTTTTCCACAATGCTCTACATATGGCAATTCGATTATATATCTTTGCATAAATTTCCTTCAAATCCTAATGCAGCTCAGAAATGGAAGATGATCTTAAAGATAGAAAAACCAATCTCAAAGTTCATAAGTGACTGAAGTTAATTGGATTGTAATATATAATCCTTTTAATTGGTCAAACAGGTTCACCCACATAATACATTATGTCCGAAATTTATATTTCGACTTCCATAGGCATTGCAACAAGAATTCCAGGGACAACAGAACTGAAAAACTTTGAAAACAAACTAAAATTGATTCCTGGATACACCTGGTCTTTACTGGCATAGAATCCAGCGACAATAAAACTGAAACGTCAAAAACAAACCTTAAATCCAACTTCAATCCAATAGTTCAACACAAAAAATCAACTCAAATCTTTGAGATAACTAAAATTCCCTTCAATAAAAACTTTGGTTTTACAAGTGATCAAATGACGGAATATTTGTTGTTCACACCTCGATCCGATATTTTGTCATTAACAGCGTCATCTCGCGTTACGTGATTTTTCCCTATACCTCAAGTATGCAAATATTTATCGCAGTTAACCTCGTGGTGTGGTGGAATCTTAACTAGCGTATTAATTTTTGCAGTGTCTAGGCTGTTATAGTAATTTTTACATACATAAATAAAGTCACGCCTTTTTCCCATAGGGATAGGCAGAGACCACTTCCGCTACGGTTCTTACACACATCTTTTGCTTCCTCTACTTTCATCAGTGCTCTCATACATGCTCATACATTTTTAACTACTGAAAAGAAAATATGTTTTGTAAACTGAAATTTTTTTTGATACATCAAAGAATAATTGACAAATATTCACAAGCCCAATAGTGATGATTTTTGAATTTTGACCAATGAAAAGCCAAACTTTTTGCGTTTCGTAAACCTTAAGCCTTCGTAAGCCTTATTATTTTTAATATGTTATTAAAAAAAAATAATAGCTGTTTACTATTTAACGAAATTTTATTGAGAGGGTATTGTTTTTTTTATTTTAAATTTGCTAAAAAAAAAGATATTGTTTATATGGTGACAAGTTATTTATTATTCTTCAAATATTTTAGAAATTTCCATTTGGTTTTTTTCTCTAGGCAAACGCGAACGCAAATCCTCGTTGAGAACTCCGATAATCGACGAGGAATTGGAAGATTCTGTTTCATCATCGGGTCTCTTAAACATGACACCGAAAATGAATAACAGAGTCTGTCCGATTTGTTACAAGGAATATTCTTCCTACAAAAATATGATGCGACATTACAAATGTCATCGGCCCGACGAGGCGCAACTGCAACAATTCGAGTTTTCTCAAGAGCAATCCGAGGTGCAGGATATGGATTTGGAGGACGAGGAATCGTTGTATTCGTGTCCCGATTGCGGCGGCATGTTCAAGACGATGGAGTGGAAAATTCATTTGACGGAACAGCATCAATCGAAACCGTGCGGAGAATGCGGGAAATTCTTCCAGTTCCAGACCGAACTCGATCAACACAGAAGCGTTCATTTAAATCTAAAGGTACACATTTTTATTTTTTTTTCATGTAACCGAACTAAAAATTCTCCTAAAAAAAAATTATATATTACTAAAATGAAACTACAAGTACAAAGAGTTAAAATAAATAGAGTACATAGAAGTGCATAAGTCACTTTACTCTGTTCAAATTCGGGGTAGGGGAGAGGAAACGGTAGAGACGATGAGCGGAGGGAGCTAACAATAAGTCATATCGGTTGTTAAGTAGAGCAATTTTAATGTGATGTTTAGTTCTCGAGAAGAGCATGAACATTATAACAATATAATTATTAATAACGAAGGTGAGAAAGTACTATGTCTATTCTAAGGAAATAGGTAATGGATATTTTTTGGAGGTTGTAGGTATAGGAAAGACTAACTTTATGGTTGATGTTTAAGTTTGGATTGAACTGAGGAAAATGGAAAAATTTTAACGGGCTAATTCCGCTCATAAAGTTACATCGTTATTAGTTATCTTGGCAAAACATCGGCTTATCTCAGCTGAAGTCGTGGAGGGGGAGGGTGGTTCGTTAATCTTAAAACAATAAAAGAAAAAAACTGCTCCATATAATATGAAAGAAAAAGTTTTTTGTCTTGTACAAAAAATTTAATTTTACAAAAAATAGAGTTTAAAAAACTCGGATTGACGAAACAAAGGTCAGGTCAAAAATAATGCAATGAAATGTAAGGCTGTGTGAACGTATTAATGTAATTGATAAATAAAAGAAAACTTGTATTTCCTGCATAAAAATCTTTTATTTTAATAGAATAGCATAGCGCTTTTGAGTTTTAGATCATCTTCAGTGCTTACTTGTCAGGATCTATCAAATTATTTAAAATACAAAAGAACATGTTCAAATGATTTTTTTAAAAATCATTTAATTTTACACCTTGTATACATGTACTTAAGTTCTACAATAAATAAAGATTCTATTTTATTGTAAATCTTCAATACATTTATATAAGGTGTAAAAGTAAATGATTTTTAAAAAATCATTTTAACATGTTCTTTTGTATTTTATATAATTTGATCGATCCTGACAAGTAAGCAATGAAGATGACCTAAAAGTCGAAAGCACTTCTATTTACCAAAAAATGAGTACAAATATTTACCCAATTTTTTCTAAATCTTATTATTACTGACCATATCAAACCTTTGTGTTTTATTGATTATTTCTGTAAGTGGATTTGTATTTAACAAAGTCTGCAATCCCCCATAATTAACATTTTTGGTGTGGTGTGAACTAGAGATCAACGTCGAATTAAGTGTTTAAATGAGTGGAATTTTCTTTTAAACGAGCCCAAGATGATCGAATTTGGAGCGAGGATGTAGGAGTTACAGCAACTTCAAAAATTATTTTTCAACAGCCCCCCACCTAAAAAGTATAATGACGAACAGACGCAAATTTTAGTGAACCTTTCATTTTCGATTATCGAAACAGCACCTTCATATAGTGATTTTTTGAGAAAAATTGAATTTTCAGTTATATCACAGTAATTGCGCCACTAGTGTCATTTTAGGAACTTGTTCCTTCAATTTCTACCTCTTTTTTTTTTTTACTGGAAATAGTCGCAAAAAGGGTAGACCTATCGTGTGGGCCGCGGACAGCCCGCACTGCGACTATTAGAAGGGGAAGGGATTATAGAAAGGAAATGATTGTGGACCCGCTTTTTGAAAAGTTGCAGGTCATAGTTCTCTGGAAAAACTGATTTTGGAAGCTTGTTCCATTCCGTAGCAGCCCTGTAAAAGAAGGATTCTTGATTGAGATTGGTCTTTGTAGTGTCAATCTTGAGAGTAAATGGGTAAGACTGATCAGCGTGCCGAGTTTTTCGGCCGAATGTGGCCAATGGTGGTACAAGAGTTTTTATTTCTCTGGAGCATCTGCCATGGAAATATCTGTAGAGTAATGACTGGTCTGTAACTCTTCTTCTATGTTCTAGAGGGTGAAGGTATCTGTGAAAGTTAAGCTGTTTATCAACCGAATGGCCCTTTTCTGAATAGAATCTAGAAGACGAAAAGAATGCCTTGGTGCTGAACCCCAAATGTGCGAGCAATATTCCAGTAGAGGTCGGATTTGAGCCTTGTACGTCGTCAACAGTTGATCAGGAGTAAAAAACTTTCTAGCTTTTCACAAAAAACCTAGCCTTTGGCTTGCTGACTTTGCAATGTTAGCAACATGGTCATGCCAAGACATATTATTGGACTCCTAAAATCGAGATGGAGGGACTTGATTCAAGGGTATTTCCGGACATTGTTATGGAATGATTTATGTAATTCATTTTCTTGGAAAACGTGGCGCTTTGAGTTTTCTGGGCGTTGCACTGAACAAGATTGTTGGTTCCCCACTCGACGATTTCTTCAAGATCTCTATTGATGGAATCAACCTGTTCCTGTCTGAGTCTATTTGTATCATTCGCCGAAAGTGATCGATATGATGTGAAAGTTGAGACAAGTGTGCTATCGTCTGCGAAACTGTAAATGGGGTTCGTGGTGGTTTTCAAGAGGTCGTTAATGTGTAAAAGAAATAAGGTGGGGTACAGGATGGAACCCTGGGGGACCCCGGCATTGGTTTTAAACGCATCGGAAGAAATACCGTCAACTGCCACATGTAAGGAGCGATCTTGCATGAAGCTCAAGAGCCATTGGCGCAGTTTGGTTGGGAGACCGTAGGCAGATAATTTACTTAACAATGCTTGGTGCCAAACGCGGTCAAAGGCTTTAGATATATCCAAGGCTATTGCACGGGATTCACCAAACTTCTCAATAGTGTTTGTCCAGAGCTGAGTGACATAAGCCAGCAAATCTCCAGTAGACTGAAGTTGTCGAAATCCATATTGTCTGTCATGGATTATCTCAAATTTCTCCAGATATTTGATGAGTTCTATGTTAATCGCTTTTTCCATAATTTGTGATATGACTGAGAGCAATGCAATAGGGCGATAATTCGCAGGAATAGTCTTCTTTCCTTTTCTCGTAATCGGTTGGACTTGAGCGTTTTTCCATAGCGTTTTTCTCTTAGCTGATATGGTCATTAATCTTTTTTTTGGCGCCCCGAGGTTTACGGTTTCCATAATATCGTACCTCGCCGACCTTAGTGGGATTACTATTATTACTATTACTAAACAATTTTTTTAAAGGTCTGTGTATGAACTGCCCTTGCTGTGTTGTATTTGAATTTTTCTATTTCAAAAGAGTAAACAAAAGATATCCTTTTTCGATCATGTACATTTCATATAACGTGGTTAACAAGTTTTTTCATTATTGTGATATGTATGGACCGCATTTTTTTTAAATGAAATCAATTATTTCCGTTCAATGCAGAGTTTTACCTACAAATCTTGCAGTATAAAACCAAACACGATTATAAAAAAAAACGTTTTAAATGCTACTAATTATAATCAACTTTTTTCATGTAATGGTGAATATTTATTAATAAGTCTGAGCAGCTTAAGCTCCAGTAATGTGTCAACTGGCAAACTACAAAACTATAATAAAACAAGTTAAATGAAGGTTGATAGTGAAACTTAATATGTTTTACATGTCTTGCATTTTATTGAATGCAGAGCTAAAGTTCATGTTCGAAAGACCGTACCACCCTGCGCAAAACAGCTGGTGTAATGCTGCGAAAAGCGTTCATTATTCTACATACGTACACACATATATATATATATATATATATATATATATATATATATATATATATATGTATAGTCGTTTGTTACGATTATGGCGAAGAAATAGAAAGAATTGCCATTTTTCGAAAAAATAGCTTTTTAAGAAAACTATTGAACTTAACTGTAAGAAATACTCGACCGAAATTATAGTGCCTTTGTGGGCACTTTTTATGGATCGCTAATGTTCAGGGTGTTCCATATGAAATAGGGAAGATTATACAAATTTTATTTACAATATGTGGCATGCTGTTTTTCACACCCTGCATATCACGAGTCGATTTTAAATAGTATCATTTGAGAGAGTCAACAACATATTTTATTTAAACAAATTTTAATGGGACTTGGTAAAACTTACAGGTTATCTTTAAAAAAACGAAGTTGGGACCCGCCTAGAAAAAAATGACCGGCAATTTTGTCGAGAAGAAGCAATAAAGGAACATTAAAAAAGTATATATTCCTATCTGTTTCATAAAGGCAGATATGGAACACCGCGCCACCGTTACAGGACTAGGTATAAAGAGAAATGCAATAATAGAAAGCAAAAAATGTTTAGTTTAAAAGTTGTAATCGTTTTAAATTTTTGTCGTCTTGTTTCAGGTATACAGAGACTCTAAAACGCAATCATACAAAACCACGATGCTGAGTCCTGGCTCAGACGGGGAAGTAGCCACCGCTTGCGATGTGTGCGACATGCTCTTTACTACCCAAGAAGAACTACTGACGCACAAACTAGAATTGGGACACGGTGATGTCGAAACGATGGAGGAACCTGAAGAGGCTGTCATCGCCGAAACTTCGCCACCGACGCCAAAGAAATACAAGTGTGATTTGTGCGAACAAGAATTCAACAACTACAACGGCCTATGGGAGCACAACAGAAACAAGCATCCCGAAAGAAAAACGCCGCATGAGAACACCTATCCAAAACAATGCAAAGATTGCGATAAAGTTTGCACTACTGGTGCCGCATACTACAGACACCGACAAATCCATGAAAAAATACCTGGCGACGCTTCCTCTGCCGGGAAATCATCCAACAAACTGAAGAAACCTCTGATGCAACTCGATGAAGAATCCTATCATACTTGCAAACGTTGCTTTAAAGTGTTTTCGAATAAGTACAATTTGAAAAATCATCTGAAGTGTCACGGCATAAACGTCAATCCTATGGGAAAGAAATTAATACGGAAAGCGGTTTGTAAAGTGTGTCAACAAGTGTTTGAGTCCAACGAGGAGTTGATCACACACAAGCAAGATGTTCACAACGGTATCGAAACGCCACCGGACGCCGCTTCGTTGGTTTTCGCATGCGATATATGTGTTCTGACGTTCACTAGTAAAATCGCTCTGAAAAAACACAAAGAAAAACACAATGCCAGTACGAAGGCGAAAGTTTTTTGCAAATATTGCAAAATTCCCTTCGATAATTTCCACAGTTTGTCGCAGCACATGGCAAACGATCATGACCAAAAGACAAAGAACGCATTCAAGATAAAAGAACTGGAAAAACAGGACGAATTCACCTGTTCGATTTGTCAGAAATCCTTCCAAACGGCGGGAGCGCTAACGACACATGTCGGTTGGCACAAACGTGCCCAAAACGAAGGCAACACCAAATTGATGAAACACAATCCGGTACCGCGGGTCATAATCAAAGAGGAACCTCGCGATGATGCCAAATTTCAATGTGTCACGTGCCTGGCCGAGTTGCCGAATGATACAGCATTGCAGGTGCATATTTTGGAAAAACATCGCAGCGTTAGCGCGATCATGTTAATACCGCGTTGCAATACGTGCAACAAAGATTTCGCCACGCAGGACGAGTACGAAACACACAAGAGACTGCACGATTTTCTGGAGCGACAGAAACAACACGAGCAAAAGATGCTGGTACAGCAACAGGACGTTCCACAACAGTCAAGATCTGCAGGAAAAGCGAAGAGTTTTCCATGCAAATATTGCAATGCCGCGTTCAGCAGGTCGGATACGTTGGGTGCGCACGTGCGACAATTGCATAAAGAACACGTCCAGACTGAGTTTAGGTGTCATCAATGCGAGCGGGTATTCGAAAAGCAGAATTCGTTGACGATACATCTAAAAGTACATGAGAAGCAGAGAATAATGCAGGGACCGCCGAGCAAGCCATTGTTTTCTTGTTCGATTTGCAACATGGGATTCGACTTACCGAAGGATTTGAGAGCACATACAATTACGGCTCATCCGTTTTGACCAGTTTCTTTTTAATTATTGCGTATATTTGTTTAACGAGTTTGCCTGTTCTTTTTTTTCGTTTTCGTCACATTTTATAATTCTTTAAGAGGTTTTACTTTTTAGGTATTTTCTTATTGTAGCTAATGTTTATTAAAGAATATTCAATAAGGCGTTTTTTATTTTTAACATAATATGGGATTTAAAATTAAAGTTCCAAAATTGTTTAAAAATCATTTTCCTCTTATATTTGTACCTAGTCCGAGGCTACTTAATTTTTATTGTTTAGACCTTTTAATGGTTAAAAAAATGTTGCGCGAATGCTTCAATTTTCGGTTTCAAGTAAAGAAAATAAGTTAAATGAAATGGACTTGCAAAATTGAAATTGTGTTCTAAAAAATAAAATTTTAAAAATATATTTGTTGGGCGCAAATTTTTTTATTAACAAAATATTAAATCTTATGTTTTTATTTAATTTTTTACTAATTTATTATTATAAAAATAAGTTTGTGACTTAAGAGCATGGCTCAGTAGTCTGTTGTATTTTCAAAGGAAATATATTTTTAAATAAATATCGACTCGTTTATTGTTATAAAAATATTTAAACATGGTAGGTACAAAAGAAAATAGACAACCCAGAACACATAAATAACAAAACAAACATAAATCGATTTTTTTAAAAATAATCTTATAAATAATATAATAATTTTTTATTCAAACAAAATTATTTTAAATTATAAATGGATTTAAAAGAAAATATTTTTTTTTAAATAATTAACTGTTAATAACAAGTAAATGAGTTAGTAAACGTGGGTTTAGAGATGAAAAGTATGACGGTGACATTGAGCGAAGGGTGTTGGCAGCAAAACAAATGAATGGGGCACTGTATAGCTTTATGAACACCCGTAAAGTGTGCATAGAGGAGCGTTGGTTCGTACACTTATGTATGATAGTGAATGTTGGGTTTGGCAGAAAAAGCTTAAACATAGTTTTAATGCTGCGGAGATGAGTAGTCTGAGAATTGTATAGCCGGAGTGACTCGGTTGGATAAAGTAAAGAATAGTGAGATAAGAGAACGCTGTGGTGTAAAAGAAGATGTGGTTACAAAGATAGATAAAGGAATGCTTAGATGGTTTGGACACGTAAAAAGGATGGATGAAGGAAGATTGACGAAACAAATTTATAAGGCGAGTTTGAATGGACGGAAGTCGGTAGAGGTCGACCTCGGCTAACATCTCAATTAGATCAATATTGTTTTGAAGAAAGGCCAGGTTAAGAGTACCAACAACCGACGAGCATGTATGAGAGCAATGATAAAAGTAGAGAAAACAAAAGATGTGTGTAAGAACCGTAGCGGAAGTGGAAGGAAGTGGTCTCTGTCTACCCCTTTTTCAAAATGGACAAGCAAGAACTTAAACAATGATGTACGTCTTTACAGATCGATAATAGAAGACTTACTTAAATTAAAAATAATGTTGGCTACCTTCTGGAAAGTTAGAAAAACAATAACCAATTAAAATTTTGGAAATCTAGAAACAAAGTTTTAAGAATTATTATATCTTCTTAACAAAAGGTAAGTTTATAATAAAACTTGATCATTATTAATCAAAATTAATTAGTATAATATGTTATAATGATATCCGTTGTGGATTTTTCAAATTTTATTAATTAAATATTGTTAACGACGAGCATGTATGAGAGCACTGATGAAAGTAGAGAAAGCAAAAGATGTATGTAAAAACCGTAGCAAGTGGAAGGAAGTGGTCTCTGCCTACACCTACGGGAAAGAGGCGTGACTACATGTATGTAATATTGTTAAATTTAAGTTGGTAATAAAAATTCCCTAAAAGTAATTACAATCTTTGTTTTTCTGTAGTGGCATATAAAATAGTAACGAATGTATAATATTAAAACTATCTGTTTATTTTTAAAATTTTGGCAATATTTGTATTAATTTATATTATATGTTGTAGGTAGAGTGAAACTCACTTATATGTTTGATATAAATTGGATCTCTCGAGAATGCAAGAACAAAAAAAATCATACGTATAAAATTAAATTTGACAATCAGGATTTAGGTATACTAAAAATATAATTTTACCTTAAAACTTACATAATTCTTTAAAGAATATATAATTCTCTTATTAAACTATTTACATATTACATATAGATAAAATTAAATAAGTTAATATCTCTATATCCATATTTCCTCTATTAAAATTTAGTTATAAACCAACTAAAAAATATGTCGGTCATTTCTTGGAATTTCTTTTTAAAAAATACTCTCTTTTCGGGATGTCCCTTTTCATCACAATATATCTCTTTAAATTTACAATGTTATCAATAAAAAAAGGAGCAAAACTAATAATTTTTATTTGGAGAATTTATACGCATAAGAAAATAGTTATTCAGAAGATCTTGAAGACGTAGATAGTACACGTTATCCAATTAATGCTAAAAATCAAGATCTAAATGACGAAGAATCCGAAGATCTGCAAGATTTAGACGAACCTAAAGAAATCGGAAGCTACACCAACCCTTACGATGTAGAGAACCCGTCAAAAAAAATTCGATTTAAAAATAACTAGCAAATCTTATTTATTTACTGTGTACCAAGTGAAACTGATCTAAACTTTAAAATATATATTGTAATAGAGTAATCTATATTTTAATAAAATATTTTTATTAGAAATTTGGAAAGATTTTTTATACATGTTCTGTTCATTAGCTTAAAGCGGTCATTTCCTGAATGTTTTTAATTTGCGGTTATTTAAACAATGTTTTCAGAAATTTTTTAGTAGAAGTACAATTTTGTAAAGTTTGTTTAGTATTAGTTTAGTATTACATAAAATTTACTATTTTGCATTAATTGATCTTGAAAAAACATTTTTTTTTGAAAAAAGGCCAGCTGTCAAGAGTACCAACAACCGACGAGCATGTATGAAAGCACTGATGAAAGTAGAGGAAGCAAAAGATGTGTGTAAGAACCGTAGCAAATGGAAGGAAGTGGTTTTTGCGTACCCTACGGGAAAAAGGCGTGACTATATGTGTATGTATGTAAGTGTAATAGGTAAATTTGACATTTGTACATGAATACAAAGATGACATTTTATAATTTTTGTAGGAACGCTTTAGGATGTAGTTCACCAATAATTCTTTTTAAATTACTAAACATGAATGAATTTTATAAATAAATAAAAAAATTTGGTAGAAACCAAGGGTACATCATTATATTTAACGATATTGGTTAATGAATAATAAGATGAGAGAGGTAGAAATGTGGTATCTTTCTAAAAAAAACCAAAACCATGCTTTCCACCTGCATGCACAATAATGTGTATTTTTCTTTACCGTCGGTGTGTTTTATAGGCTTAATGTTATCGTCCTGCCAAATTCTTTTTGTTCCACCTTTAGCAAAAATCCAAGTTTCGTCCAGATAAACAAATAAACAGCATACTTGTTTACAGTGAGTATAATTTCTCAAAAATTCAATTCTTTTGTGCACGACTCTAGCTTTTTCACACAAAGCCTTTTGATTGTACTCCTTTTTAAACTTAAACCCTATTGACCCTTTATTTCCAAATAAGAAGTACCTTATAAAATAAAATTTGTTTAAAAAGATTAGGGAAATTTACTTTCGTACTTCTTAAATGTACAGAGCAACAGAAGTAGCTCGGGGGGCGACTAGCCTCTAAAATAAATATTCGGCTGAATATACTTCACATTCGTAAACTTCTTCCTCCGATTGTACTTGAGACTCACGATTACTGAAAATTTCGTCGTCGCCGATCGGATCGTTGTTGCGCAGATTTGTGTTTTTCGCCCGCCAAGCTACTTCTGTTGCACTGTACAGTTGAATACTGGTTATCGAGTTTCTTACGATAATCCGTTACCACCGTATATTCGTGAAATATGCTATAATGATGCACCATTAACTAATTCTTTGTTCAATTTTACTCGTAATTAAGCTAACGATCCTGGTTGTACGGCCATAATTACAAAAAGTGCCCGAAACTTTCAAATTGCCGCATTTTCAATATGACGGCGGCGCTTGCGCTAAACAGGTCGTTAAAAGGTCTATATGGTCTTTTCCATTATTTCTGTTAATGAAGTTATTTTAAAAACTAAATAAATGACTCTTAGAAAATCTAGTTTCTTTTTTTATGCCATTTTAGAAAAGAAATGCAATTCAAATAAGTCGCCCATTTTTGGTCAAAATAACTTTATTTTAATAATAAATAAATTTATTTACAATTATAATGGCAATATAATACATTCTAAAAATATGAATTTTGTCGAAAGCACCAAAATAGTGACAAACCAAAAATACAAAAAATTATATCAATAACAATAACATATTTGTGTAAATACCCCGTCATTTTATTCTTCATCATTATTTTGAACGTTTATGACTACTAACATTTCTAATGTGCTGGTAAAATTTTAACCAAAACAGTCATTCGATGAAACATTAAATAACGGCAGATAGTTTTGTTTTCTACATAAAGCATATTTTACACATTTGTTGTGTGTTATAAGCCTATAAAAAAAAATACGTAAAAATGATCATTAATATTATTTTCGAATGTACAAAATATGATTTTCTCTCTTTCCCGTGTTTTTTGTATAAAACGGAGTTTTTTGGAAACGACGTGATATTTGATTTAATAAAAATTATTTGATTCTGCTAAATAATACACAAACTAATAATTATTTAGTGGAAAAGTATTTATATACATTATTTCACTTTTAATTATTAATCCCAATTTAAGGGTGCATTCTCATGCTGACGCTTGACGCTGGATTTGAGAGTCAAATATTAGAATTTTTGTCTTCTCGAAAAAAAATTAGCGAAACAACTAGATTCTATCACGAAAATGCACCCTAATGGACATTGAACGATTTTAGAACTGTTTAGATCCTAGCAGTGTAAGAGAGTGTCTGTCATCTTGTAATTTGAAAATAAATGATAAATCTGCATACATTTAATTTTTGGAAATATAATTAAAACTAAAGGTAAAATACGTGGTTTGCCAGTAAGGTGCGACTCACATTTCGGATTCTAAACATTATCACCCTCTATATATTTTTTTAACCTAAATTAGAAAATTATTTTAAAAAAGAAATTAAAAAAAACCTAAAAAAACGTACAGGGTAGTGGTGTTGTTGCCATTATACCAGGAAAAGTCAACATTTTGGATTTTATACAACAAATAAAATTGAATTCTAATTATTTAAAAACAGAACGTAGTTTTAATTAGCCTTTTTGATTTTTGCCAAAATGATTATACTTCAATGATAGAATTCTACAGTATTTACATAAAATAATGTAACCGACTAATATTTCGATTTATATTGGGTTTAAAAAAAAATGTTGAATAAAAGTTTTTTCAAATATTTCAGGCCATCTGCATGAGTCGATTAGAAGTATACAGGGTGCACCGTTACTACAAAATAACAAATTGACATAATTTTTGAATATATTACAAGTGGTAAACTACAGACCACGAGGAAGAAGAGACATTGGTAGACCCAGAAGAAGTATATATTTTCAGTTTTTCATAATCTATTAAATTACAAATACAACCGCCAAGACCGCATAATTCTACCTTTAATAGTTCCAAACTTACAGTGGTTTGAAACTAAAATTATAAAAAAATTGTGAATGTCAAAAAAGTAGTAGGTTTTTCTACTATTAATTGTGTTTAAATGTCACGAATTATTTCTCTTTGTCATTAGAAAAAGGTGCTTATTGTAATTAGTTACTTTTAAAATTTAAACAGGAAAGTATAATGATTCTTAGGATGAGAGGTTACAGTGATTGCTAAAGAACGTAGTAAATCGTAACCAAATTACCAAAACTGCAGTTTGGAGGATTGTAAAACTTTTTGAAGAAGTGGGTTCAACTAAACATCGTCCTAAAACCGTAACTAATGATGAAAAATCCTTGGACATTAAGGTTTTATAGAAAATCCTTTTACATCCATTCGGAAAACTGCATGACAATATGATGTTAGTGTCGGATCAGTCTGTAACATTATTAAGAAGAATAAGTTTCATCCTTATAAAGTAACGCTATTGCAAGAGATGATTATGACCGCAGAATGGAATTTTGTGAAACGATAATGCAAAAGGTAGATGCAGATCCTCATTTTACAAGTAAGATAGTCTTTTCCGATGAAGCCACGTTTATGTTAAATGGTACAGTTAATCGGCCGCAACTGTAAATATTGGGGTGATACTAATCCTGGATGGGTGCGGAAACATAGAACACAAAGGCATTTAACAGTTGATGTTTGGGCAGGTATTATCGACACCACTGTTATTGGACCATTCTTTGTAGAAGGCAATTTGAACGGACCAAAGCATTAAGATTTGTTAAGAAATCAAATAGTTCCTACCATAAGAAATGCAGTTGGTAACAATTTTAATGACATTTAGTTTCAGCAGGATAGTGCATCACCACACTTTGGTGTTGCTGTTCGAAATTACTTAAATAAGGTTTTCCAAGACAGGTGGATTGGAAGAATGATCACAATTGAGTGGCCAGCCAGATCTTCCGATTTATCGCCTTACGACTATTTTCTCTGGGGATATCTAAGAAACATCGTGTATAAGACAAAACCCGATAATCGGAATAAACTGAGAAATATAATCTGATAACAGCCCGTAAAAAAAAAAATCAGCAATTGCCTAATACCATATTAGTTTTTATAATAGAAGAAGGAAGAGAATTTGAACATCTAATTAAATGAGAATAATAAATTATTTGTTCCTGTTAATTATTTTGGTAATAAAAACGTTCCCGTAAATTATTTTTCTCAATAACTGTAGAATAAATAAGGCTAGAATTATGCGGTCTTGACGGTTGTATTTGTAATTTAATAGATTATGAACAACTAAAAATATATACTGTTTAAAAAATTATGTCAATAAGTTATTTTGGAGTACCGATGCACCCTGTAAACTTCTAATCGACTTATGCAGATGGCCTGAATTATTTGAAAAAACTTTTATGCAACATTTTTTTCTGTAAACCCAAAAGAAATCGAAATATTAGCAAGTTACGTTACTTTATGTACACACTGTATAATTGCGCATAATTATCTTGTAGTGAAACACAATCAGTTTATATCGTGCTATAAAAATTTACTCGACAATTAAAAGCGCGAATAGAAACTGTTGCGCAATTGCTCAAATGAAATAATAAAAATAACAAAGTACACATTTGAAAGGAAAACGGGCGCAAGTGAGAAAAAACAAGATTCAACAATTGGGCCAATGGTAAATATTTAACAAGTGTTATTAATTTTGTAATGATCGCTCTTTTTAAAATCAATGTTTTGGACACATTTTGAGTCGAATTACTTGATGATAGGTATGAAAGTTTTTTCGAAATTAACTGGATTTAAAATAATTTTACAATTTTATAATTGTACAAAGATTGTTTACTTGTTAAACTGTTACGGTACAAGCATTAATTGTTTGAGAATGATAATGAATTTATTCTAGCGAAAAGCGGATCCATAAGTACACTCCTTCTCTGCTCAACTCCCGTATCTAATGGTTTCATCAAAGGTCTAATGGACAGGAAATCTGAAGGAAACGTGGCTTGAAACCAACGGGATGTGACATACCAAAGCCCTTTTTAAAATGTCCTCCAAAGGACTAGGTAGCAGACTGATCAGTCTCGAGAGAAATCAGTTGAGACCGATCATCGGGCTGATAACTGGGCATCTTATATATATGGGCATCACCCATGACGCTCTATGTCCAAGATGCAGGGTGGAAGAAGTAACTCCACTCCATGTGTTGGTTAACTGTGAATTGCTCAGGGGACATCCTCGGGCTAGACACAGGCAACACAACACCGACATCAAGGAGGTGGGACCAGGCAGGCATTCCCTTTAACATGATTTGTCCCTCGTAGGGATCGGGCACAATGGCTATAAAGCTGAGCGCCCAGCTCAACGCAAAATTCAAATTCAATTAGGTAAAGATGCATTGTGGCCAAAACAATATTTTGGCATTAGCTCTTTATTCGTCAAAACCAAAGACTATTATTGTGCTTCTGTTAAGATTATGGTAAATAGACTATTTGTATTAAGCAGATTATTTTCAACTATTAATTGTTCATTTTTTATTAATAAAGAAACATTATTTTTATTTAAACAAAACCTGTAAACATTGTTATATGTTTTTAAACTCAAATTTTAGTGTAAAGTTCATGTATTGCTGCTTACGATATTTTCCTTTCAAGTCTCAACTTTGGAGCATTTTTGTTGGTAACAATTTAATTTTATTATATCAACGAAGTTAACAATTTTTTAAACATAATAGAAAAAAGCTCGCAAGATTTATTATTTTTCTATTCACAAACCTTAAATGAGAATTTAGACATTACGAAGTATTATTAAAAAAGTGGACGATGTTTACACAAAGGGTATTAATTATAACAAAGAATTTCAGTATAAAATTGGAGTTTGTTGTTGAGCGATAAAATTTAACACAACCATTAATAATTAATTTTATCGAGAACAATCTATCGAATAGCAAATTTGTTTGAGGGGAACAGGGGAGCAAATTGATAAATATGTTATTAAAAACAAAAAAACCTCAAAGACTGTTCGTTTAACTTGTTTAACATCCTTAAAGACAGTTTCCAACTATTAATAAAATGTTTCCCGAAAGAAAATCGTCATTTGGAAAAACTTTTTTTTTAGCAAATTAATAAAAAATTTCAACAAACACTAATTAACCAATTTGGTCTTTATAATTTTTAATTTAATTATGTCTTCTATTTCCGCCATGCAAATTTGCTGTCTTTGGGCCCATGTGAGAAAAATGGGTTTTATGGTTAAAAATTTTTTTTAATAATTTTTGACCTAAACCTAAACAAATATCCAAAAGAGTGAAGTTATATTTTTTTTAATTCCAATTATTTTTCCAATCCTACTCGCTTTAATACAAGTAGTGTTTTGGAGAACTAGTACAGTCAGTTGGTTCTAAGAATAGAGGTTATCTGAAGAGTTTTCCGGGAGTTTTAAAAATGAGTTATTTTATAAATTTCGATGTGCTCTTTCCGAATTTCAACTTTGCCACCTCGTATCCTTTCCACTCGCGCCGCCATATTGGCAAAATGACGCCTAAAACCAGTTTTTTTACAATATCTCTTTTCCGACTTATTTCACGATAAAAACATTTATATACAGAATGAAATTAAAAAAAATTTCCTACAATTTATGTAACAACCTTTTTTTTTTCGTAAAATCAATAGTTTTGGCGTACGAGCACCGCAAACCATTATACATCTACGCCAAACCGTGACATTTAATTTAATTTTAACTGATTATATTTATGAATGATAGAATTAACTTAAATCGAAAAATTATACTAACAATAAATATCTTACTTATTTACTTACTATATTTAAATATTTGGGAGCTACAATCACCTCAGATAACAATATAACACAAGAGATTAACAACAGAATTCAGGGAGCCAATCGCTGCTGCTTTGCACTAAAAAAATAATGAAATCGAAAAATGTAACCCACCGTACGAAATTTATCATGCAATTATAAGACCTATAATGATATATGCATGTGAAACATGGACGATGACAAAACAAAATGAGAACCGACTAAAAATCGCAGAACGAAGAATCCCTAGAAGGATATATGGACTAATCAAGGACAACGCCACACAACAATACAGAATTAGAACTAACAGGGAAGTGCAAGAACTATATAACCAACCAGATATAGTAAAAATAATAAAGGCAGAGAGATTGAGATGGGCCGGACACGTGAAGAGACAAGACCAACGTGTCGTAAAACTGGTCTGGGAAGAGAACTCGGTAGGAAAGCGGCCGCTGGGAAGGCCAATGATGCGGTGGAAAGATAATATTGCAGCGGACTTACGGACCCTAATTATCCAACGACCAGAAGAACTTATGATGGAACGCAGCAAGTGGAGGCAAATTGTTATGTCAGCGAAGACCCATCCCGGGTTGTAAGCTACAGAGAGAGAGAGAATATATTAACTGTGAATCTACGTTGGAGGTTTTTTTATTTTATTTGTGTAGCAGTTAAGAGTGACCAATTCAATAAAAATTCTTCGTTTTTTCAGTCAAGCTTTCGAAAATGTTTAATTCCTTTTTTAAGACTTCTCTATAATATTTTTATGTATATAAGAAAAATCAAATTACAAAATATATACTTACTAATTTATCAAAATTTTTTCAAAAAAAAAACATCTTATGTTTCTCTTTACGATAATTTTTTAATAATTTCATGTTAGTAAGTATATATTTTTTAATTTGATTTTTCTTATATTCATTAAAAATATTATAGAGAAGTCTTGAAAAAGAAAAACATTTTCGAAAGCTCGACTGAAAAAAACGAAGAATTTTTATTGAATTGGTCACTCTTAACTGCTACACAAATAAAATAAAAAAAACATTTAATATTTATATATATATATATATATATATATATATATATATATATATATATATATATATATATAGATCAAACAGCCGTAGTTCATATTTTATTCTTGCATGCCTTCAGTGGCTGTTGTACAACATCAGCATTATTTAATCAAATCCGAAAAAATATAGAAATAAACAAGATTATCCGGGTATTAAAAAACCCAAATGATGATCCAGAGATCATTCCTAATGCTGAACAACGCTTCCTTCTTAAATTATACAGTTACAGTAATGTGAAAAGTATGTCTTTAAACAACTGTAAATATGGATGCTTCACAACATCAGCATAAAAAGTTAATCGAATATTGCGGCGCTAGCCTCAACAGAAGCAGCTGCACGACAATATTCGTTTCGAACCTATCACCAGGTTCAGCAGTGGTATGAGAAACAAAATGCAGAGCAATGGGGATGAAAAAAAAAAAAAAAAACAAGAAAGACTGTGGATACAGAAAGTCTGGGTTAAAGAGCTCCGTTATATGCATGAATTGTAGTGGTACCTGTGATAACTCGCAAGTTTCATTACAAGATTGCAATCAAGAGGAAAAAACTAAGATTATTTTCGAGCAAACGTATGACGACGAAATCGAGAACGAAGATGTAACTTATAATCCCATGGTGGATGATGTGAAAGAAATTTTGGTCTGTGACGTTTCGATCGGTACTTCTTCTTCCGTAGCCTTACAACCTAGGGTGGGTTTTTGCTGCCCGTACTACTTGCCTCTATCTGCTACGGTCTTCTGCAATTTCCTGCCATCTATCTACTTCGATTACCAGAGTTGAGCTGAGAGGTCCTTCCTTATGTTATCTCGATCGGTACTGAAGACAATGAAGTCGCAACACCTGGTCCATCAAGAACAGCGAAGCGAAGGAGAACGCGATAAATTTTTAAATAGTGAATTACATGTGGATTAGGCCTATTGATGATACCACGATAAAAAAAATGCGCCGCTTACTCCTACCTCAACGTGGTGTGGAAATTAGTTTTTTGGCCAAAACGCGTGTTGAATTATACTTTGCGTATGCCAAAACTATTGATTTTACGAAAAAAAAGTAATTGCATAAATTGTAGGAAATTTTTATTTAAGTTTTATTTTGAATATAAATGTTTTTATAGTAAAATAGGTCGAAGAGGAGATATTGCCAAAAAACTGCTTTTAGGCGTCATTTTTCCAATATGGCGGCGCGAGTGGAAAAGATACGAGGTGACAAAGTTGAAATTCGGAAAGAGCACATCAAAATCAATAAAATTACCGATTTTTAAAACTACCGGAAAACTTTCCAGGTAAAACTAAACTGTACTAAACGAAGTAAATCCTGATTGTATTCTTTTGAAGACCTTTTTGTTTTGATGTTTTTTTTTATAAACATTTTTCTGCTGGCCATTGTAAGTTTTCCATTCGGAAAATTCGCTCTTGGCAATTTATTTTGGAGGGAGAATGATAACATGTAACTCTATCATATAATTTCACGCTGTTGAATTGATTGCTGGTGCGGATTCTATATTAGCAACCGCTTGCAACAGTGCGGCGTTTGCATTGCAATCGGCCGAAGGCATCGCAGACGCGCTTTCAAAATTTATTTCCTCTAAATCGCGCTGTAATTTGGATAAGGGCGCGCATTGCTGAACAACACTTTGTATACTGTGCAACACCTGCAATGAAACAAACATCATCGAATTGCTTCGATTTTTTTTCCATCGATACTCACTTCTAAGGCTTTGTCGATTGCTTCGTATTGTTTCTTGGATTCATTAACGGCATCTTTCAAACTTTCCGATAAAACTTGTCTACTGGTCAAGAATTCTTGAGTTAGTTCTTTTAAATGTTTTTCTTTTTCACTCAATTTCTCTTTGAGTATTGGCACCTGAAAAAAGACAGAAAAACTCGTCATCCACTTCGACGTCCATAGAAATGCAATGAAAAAACTTTTGGTCATATATAAATCCCAAAAATACACAAAGTAAATTTTAAGCTGTACATTATTACAACTACCCGCTTAAATTTAGGCACGTGCTTCTTTACATCCTTTAAGCAGGTTCCTTGGTGTTTTGTAGACGTTCTAAACCGACTTCGTCGATTTTAGTCCAGTGGTATGCCCTTTCAATAATAATTTATCTCTACAAAATGACCTAAATACATACAAAAACATTCCAAAAAGTGATCGAGGAGTTGTTTACAGCAAGGAGGTATCAAATATTTTTAATTTCTTAACAGAATCACTGAAGTGAAAAGCGTCTAAAACCCTTTTTATGTAAATTAGTAGCACCGGACAAAATGGATCGCTGAGGTCATTTTATTTGCCGCTTACCTCGTTTTGTATCGAAACGAGTCTCGCTAGAATATCGGGAGCGGGGGGTTCACCTGTATTTTCCCAATTTTTTATCTCGATACCGACTTGCTCTTCTCTTACTTTACTTTCCATTTCAGCCTTCGACAAAGCGGTCGATAGCTCACAGACGTCTTGATTCAACTTCTGCAACAACAGAAATAAAATAAATATTACACATAATTACGAATCGCGTTTATTTATATACCTCAACTTCTTCCCTCTGCTTATTTAATTCTCCTTTCAACTCATCGATTTGGACATTTTTTTTTCCGTTATGCGATATCAGTTCCTTAATTTCAGTCTTCAGTCTGGCTCCAAGCGCCTCCCAATCTTTTAGTTGTTTCACTACCACTTTATTCGTCTCTTTTTGCTTGTCAACTTGTTCCGACAGGTTGTCTCTTTGCTCTTGCACTTCGTTCATACAGTCTTCGTTCTCCATTTGGATTATTCTAATTACTTTTAGTAACCTACAAAATCGGAAAATTATTTTGCTCGTTGTAATCTTTGCAAATGCTGCAATGAAACACATTTAATTCTGCGAACTGAGCTGTACTTCAATTGTTTTTGTAATAACTAAGAGTAACTAAAACGTAACTATCTTTTCTTTGTATTCACAAAATTTTTAATATTTTTGGGGTTGGCACTATCGAAAAGCTACAGTTTTTTGTTAATGGACATTCTGCGCAGGCGTCACATTAGCCCAATAGCAAGGTGGAAGAAGTTGCTCTTCGAAGAGGGACAGACCAAATTTTTTGGTTTAAGGGATTGGAATGTAGGATACTGTCGACTGTATAACTGCGGCCTAGATTAGATTACCTGTTTATGATGTAAATAATACACTTACCTCGTTATGAGATTGTCTACTTCGATGACTTGATCCACGAGCGATATGGATGGGAAAAATTCACTCAAAGATATCAAATCGCTGGTATAAGAGGCGCTTATGCTACCGTAGAAGCTCATGCTGGCCGGTTCGGACATTTGTCGACTTAAAATCGTCTGCGATATGTCTTTGAGACTTTCGCTGTGCGTCAGCCGTGAACTCATCATGCTACCATGACCGGATGAAATCATATTGTGAGAATGACCATCTGGGATAACTACGTCTTCGAGAACGTGCTCCATCATCAGACAGGGCTCGGTCTCCGAGTCCAGCATTTCGTTGGAACTAAAAAAAACATCCTTTTAGTAAATAAAACAACAATTCGTTGATTAAAATATCCTTAGCAGGATTACAAAGCACGTATCCAATCAAATATTGGGAAAAACATTCTAAACTACTAGCTAGAAGGCATTTTAGAAGAAACGTGAGGAAAGCAGCCCAACTGTAAACTGTACAACGACGCAATAAGGTTGAAAATAATAATTTCTACAGATGAAAAAGTCTGACAAGAAAACTTAATTTTAATAGAGATCTGCAGACAGTAAAATCTATCAAAAAATATACCAGAAAATATGCTATACCAAGGAGATTAGAAGGAAAGTATCAATATTAAACGTCCGTCCTAAGGTCTGTGAGTAGAGGAGTTTCGCCAAGTGGTCACGGTGGCGCTGATGGTTAGATAGAATCGCGCTCTGATTCGCTGTGCTAAACTGTCAGTGTTATTGCACACAGCATATCATTTATGGAGGGTAGAGGTAAGGAGAGTCATCTCATATGGTAGAAAACTTAAAAAAGTGTCCAGCTGTAAGCTATAAATAACAGTTCAAAAACCTTCCAGTATGGCGCTGAATTGAAGCATGCTGAGTTAAAAAATTTAATATTATTATCGACTAAAGTAGTTACTCATTAAAAATTTCAACTACTTGCGTAGTACAAAGAAATGTAGTAAATATAACCTTAAAGAATTATTGTGAGAAAACGTGTAGCTACAGTGATTTTATTTCGTGAACTGTGAACAGTACGTTTATTGTTTTTTTTTCATTTAATTTTTTGAAAATGTGTGTGAATAACAAAACAGTTATGGGTAAAATTTGTGTTGTGAAAAGTTGTCCCAGTGGACGTAAATCCAAAAACAAAAAAAAATGATCCGCCTCAGACTCTTTCGTATTTTTCCAACCAACAGTAAGTAAAACAATTTTTTGCAAAAAATTTACTTTAAAACCATTGCTCATTTTTATAAATTTTTTAACCAATTTATCGAATTATACAGACGTCGGCGAGATTACAAAATTTCGCGCTTCCTTTAAAATTTACCCTGATGCTAATGTGGCGCCACCCTAATTTAATGCATTTGGACGGACGCTTTTTTATGTACACAGATGATTCTCCTTATCTTTACCCTCCATAATATCATTACAAAGCGCAACGGTACAGGAAAACGGAGAATATGTAACGAGACCCCCAGGATAGAGATGGCGTTAGAAACGCATTATTACAGGTAACTGTAATATGTTAATAGAGAGGGAAAATGTCCATTCTCTCTCCAATTGTGACAACTGAAAGTGATCACAATCATATCGATTAGGCATATTTAGGTTTCTATAAAAGGCAATACAATCTTAAAATCTTCCTTGTCTTCCATAATCCTTCAACTGATTAGTTGTTAATCAGACGTTGAGCGTTAGTTTTAATCTGTTTGAATGTGATCTGGTAGTCAAATAATGTAAATAATAATAAAATACATCAGTAAAAAATATTACCTCAATGTTATATTGTATCACGTAACATGTACATACTTTTTGTTTTACATAACTATATATAAGTTAAATTGTAAAAGCAAATAATACATAAATTAAATATTTAACAAATATTAGTGTTTGCTTTCTTATTTTTCTTTCAGAATAAAATTATGTGTTACGACTGGTTCTCAATGGCCGAATACTTGTGAACAATGTACAAATGTTTGCATTTTCGTAAGTACGCCGCCGCTTGTGGAAACCAATCTGATTGTACTGATAGTACTTTAGTTTTGCGGCCAAACACTGTGCAGCGCTCAAACTTGATGCCCAAACGTTAACATGGGAGTTGAACTGCTATAAGGGGATGTGCTGTGCTCGAAGTTCTCCATTTAAAAAGCTTACCTCGAGTGATCGGTCGACAGTGTGTCTTTGCTGACATCTCTAACGGCGAACGGTGACTGTGCTGCACTCTTTATGGCATTTATGACTGCCGACACGAAAGAAGATCCCTTAGATGGCGAAGGCGATTTATCAATGAAAATCTTCCTTGATTTTTCCGGTGTAGATTCTGGACTGCTGCTGCTGTTTTTGTACGCCTCGTTGTGAAAAATCACATCCTATCGAAAAAATCGCATAAATGTAAATATCTCTATAACTAACTACTGTCAGCTGTCACTGCTGCCGTAAGTTATTTTTAGCGACAAATATTAATAACGTCACGTTAATAGTGATCGAAAAAGTAGGCTATACGAATTTCGAAGACAATGAATAAATTTATTGATCGCTTTCCGTAGTAACCAAAACATTTATTGATTAAACAGAATCGTTTACAATTTTATACACAAATAAAATACAATATTTGTTTTAGCCACATTTTACAGTGGAAAAAGTCGAATTAATAATGGAAAATGACAATAATTCAAGCGACGGCGCCTTTAACGTTTTGGATCCCGAACATCCCCTGTTGGAAAAATTCCAAAAGGCCCTTAAGGAGCACCTTCTGAATCAAATACGTCTGGCTAAAGAGGAAGTTTTTAAAATCGAGACTGAAACGCAGAGGAAAAAGGTCGAAATAGAAAAGGTAAATTAAGTTTTTGATTCTAAAACGTAAATTTTCAATTTTGAAAGCTGTAGATGTCACTTGGAAAAATGTATAATATAAGTTTTTGTCCATAGGTCGGCGTGCTTGCGTATGAGATGCAGCAGAAGGTGTGCAGTTTGCAAAGAGACCTAGAAGTCATGGCTCAAAATATAGAAACGACGTCTGGAGCAAACGAACAAGAAAAAATCGTCCTTAACGAAAATAGAAAACAACTCAAAAATGTGGAAGATAAACTGTTGCAATCGGAGAAGAACAACAGAGATTTGCAAAAAGAATTGGAAGCAATGACGCAACTAAACACGCAATTATCACAATCAGAAAACGCAATAGAATCCCACATCGGTGTTAGCAAGCGAATAGCGGAAAAGTCGAAAATAGAAAATGCCAAACTTATCATTGACAAGAAAAAACAGGACTTCATGTTACACACGCTAAACAAGGAAGTCTGGCACAAAGAAAGTGAAATCGATCTGTTGGGAATTCAGTTGAAATTAAAGGAGAAAGAAATCAAAGAATTGGAAGAAAAAGTCATGACTGGTAATTATAATAATAATATATATTATCTTTAACTTATTCATGGACGGTTGTTTAAAAGATTTGAAAAAAAAGTGCGAATGGATTGAGAATAAATGATTTGATTGTCAAATGCCTCCTTTACGCCGATGATCAAGTCATCATCATCTAAGGAGAAGTTGCAGGCGATGGTTAATATTATGCATGATGCCCTAAAAATCAGACAAGAGAGTAAATGTAAGCCAGAGAAGAAAACATAAAAAACTGCGAAGTAATGATTAAAGGAGAGAGTGGAACAATTTATTGAGTTTGTATACTTCTTCTTCTTCTTCTTGTAGTGCTTATCCTTTCCGGATGTTGGCTATCATATTGGCTATTCGTACTTTATTGACTGCAGCTCGGAATAGCTGAGTTGTTGTCTAGTTGAACCAAGGCTCTTAAGTTTTTCAGCCATGATATTCGTCGTCTGTCTGGTCCTCTAGTTCCATACACTTTGCCTTGTAGAATATTTTGCAAAAGTTTGTATCGGCTCTCGTTATGCATTACATGTCCTAGATATTGTTAACTTTCGTGCCTTAACCGTATTGAGGACTTCTCTTTTCTTGCCCATCCTTCTCAGCACTTCTGCATTGGTAATCCGGTCCGTCCAAGGTATTTTTTGAATTCTCCGGTTCAGCTACATTTCTAATGACTCGAGTTTCTTGGAGGAAGCCTCCGTAAGCGTCCACGATTCGACTTCATAAAATAGTATTGAAAACATGTAACAACGAAGTTAACGTATTTTCGTGGTTAGCTGTATGTCGTGGGTTGTGAAGACCTTTTTCAACTTGAAAAATGCGGTTCTTGCCTTTTCAATGCAAGTTTTGATCTCAATAGAGTGGTTCCACATTATCATTAATTTTTGTGCCCAAGTATACGTAACTATTAACCCTTTCCAGTGGAGTTCCATCTGCTAATAAGTTTTCAAGGATGTCTTGGTTTTTACTTATTATCATAAACTTCGTTTTACTCTTGTTTATTTCCAGTCCATACTGTCGGCTAAAAGCTGTGATTCTGTCCAACAGAAGCTGCAACTTAGCAAGGCTGTCTGAATACCTTATGTTGTCTAACCGTTCCCCATTCAGTGGTATTCCAGCCTCAATATCTTGCAGTGCCTCTCTAAAGATGTATTCAGAGTATAAATTGAAGATGTCCGAGGACAGTATGCATCCTCTTAGTATTTTTATGTATTCTGTTCTGTCTCCGTCTATCCTGACACAAGCCTTCTGGTTCCAGTAGATATTTCGAAAGATCTTGATATCTTTTTCATCCAGGCCAGTTTTTTTCAAGACTTCCATCATTTTGGCGTGTCGTACTCGGTCAAACGCTTTTGTGTAATCGATAAAACATGCATACACATCACAGTTGACATCCCTGCATCACTGAAACAATACTTGGACTGAAAAAAGAGCTTCCCTGGTTTTGTACGACGCTTCTGAAGCCGAATTGGGAAAGAGATATCTGTTCTTAACAAAGTTTAAATATTCGGTTGTAGATTATTTCCAAAAATATCTTTAACAGATGACTGACTCATTAAGCTCATAGTACGAAACTCATTACATTTTATAGCATTCGGTTTTTTTGGGAAGGACAATAAATTCAGATTTCAGCCATTCTACGGGTATGTCGGTCGCCCTTATCATATATTTTACTAAATACCCTTGTTAACCACTTTAGGTTATCTCCTTCCATTAGTTTTAGTAATTTAGCAGGAATTCCATTAGGACCCGTTGCTTTCCGGTCTTTTGCATTCTTCATCGTCGATTGTACTTCCACCTCTAGGATTGGAGGATCTTCAGTTTTCTCGATGGTTGGTGGCTCCGCTCTGACGTCATCAAAAAGCTCTTTAATGTACTCTTTTCAGGTGTGTTTAATCTGTATCTTATCGACTATAACTCGTCCTTGATTATCAGTAGGTACATTAATTGTTTTTCTGCTAGCTGTGCCTGTATACTTGGGTTCAAAGTTTAAGAGAGACGGAAAGTATGACTGTGATTTTGAGCGAAGGATGTTGGCAGAGAAACGAATAAATGGGCCCTGTATAACTTTATGAGCATCTAAAACGTGTCAAAAAAGGAACTGCTGCTGGTCCCTACACTCATGTTTGGTAGTGAATGTTGGGTTTGTCAAAAAAAAGCATGAAAGTAAGATCAATGCTGCGGAGATAAGTAGTATGAGGATTGTATAGCCGGAGTGACTCTGATGGATAAAGTGAAGAATAGTGAGATAAGGGAGCGCTGTAGAAGATGTAGTAACAAAGATAGATTAAAGGAATATCCAAGCATTCCTTTATCTTGGACACGTTTGGACACGTAGAGAAGATGGATGAAAGAAGATTGACAACCAGTTTTATAAGGCGAGTATGAATGGACAAGTCGGTAGAGATCGACCTAGGCGAAAGTATCTTGGCAAGATAGAAGTTGTTTTGAAGAAAGGCTAGGTCGAGAGTACCAACTACCGACCAGCATGTATAAAAGCGCTGAGATAAGTAGAAGAAGCAAAAGACGTGTGTCAGAACCGTAGCGGAAGTGAAAATGAGTGGTCTCTGCCTACCCCTACGAGAATATCTAATGTGTATTTTTGTAATTCAACATTTATTTCTATTAAAATGATTTAACAGTCTCGTAGTGTTATCTTATATTATATTTAGACTTGTCATTTTATGTTCGCGTTAGTGTTTTGGGATGCTTTGTTCGTTTTTTAGTTTAAAGTATTTTAATTGAATAAATATAAAACCTGTAACTTGTCACATGCGTTTGACAGATAACGATTGACATATTAAGAGACAAAATTATTTGTAAGAAGTATTTTATACACTGCATTTTTTTTATTTACAATTATACGATGTATAATTATAGGATGTAAAATTTGTCAATTTCGAACAGGTAATTCAAAAATTTGGTCCTTGCAAACGGAATACAGAATTCTGATGCACTCTTGGAACTCGGTGGTAATAGCAATAGGTACTCGAGATAAAGCATTGGATTGCTTGCAACAAGAACTCAAAATTAAACAAGAAAAGTTCAAATCGATTATTACGGAAATCGAACGAGTTCGCAAATTGACCAAAGCTGAAATGCTATCGAACGAATCACTCACTTACAGAAAAAAAATAATCCTAACGGATATGAAAAGCAGCAATGCGGATTTGGAGGTTCAGTTGGAAAAAAAGTCCGATTTGCAAAATAGCATGAATAAACTTCAAGCCGTTATCGATCAGACCGAGCAAGATTTAAAGCTGATGCAAGGTATGTTTATCATTTTTAATATTAAAGTAGAGTACCTACCAAAATTTTTCTTTTACAGAAGAAATAGCTCAGCGAAAATCTAGTTTCGATCGAATAAGCAAGGATTTCGACCAAGTTTCCATAAAGAAAACCCAACTGGAAGAAAAAATCCTAGAAAAAGTGCAACACACTATGGCGTACAATAAAACTGGCCAAAAATTGAGAAGTGACATGAACGCGTGCAGGAAAAAACGAATAGAGGTAAAAATATTTAATCGTTTCTTATTACTTTTCCGAACCGAACGGTAAAAATGAAAAAGTCAATTCGCCACGTATTATGGCCCCACGCGTCGAATGGCACCATTTTCAGCGTGACGGTTGTTTCAAACTTTGTCTCGTGTGTTTGTGTGTGTGTGTGTTTCCGAACCGAAGGGTAACTATTTTAAATATAAAAGATGCCTCGGTTTGTAAAAGTTAGTTTACTGTTTATTTATAGCGAGTCCACATAATATTTAATTACAGGTGGAAATATTTCTACACGAAATCGAGAACAAGCAGAGTCTTTTCAACGCCGAAACGGCCTGTCAAAGGTTCAAAAACGAAGAGCTCCTTCGACTAAACAAAGAACTACAAGATCAGTTCGAAAAATTGGAACAGGAACAAAAATCGATAATGTCGCAAAAAGCGAAATTCGAGTTCAGCTATAGAAAAAAGGAAAAGTAAGTATCCTCACCGAGAATACCTTCACCAGCGTGGTGCAAATCTTTGAAAATAATTAAAATTTGTTTGTTTGCAAGTATGGTGCAAGACTTAAACCACAAAATGGAAATTTTAACGGAGAAACGTTCAGGGGAGCTACTAACCAAGGAGCAGATGAAATTAAAGGAACTGGAAAAGATGAAGGAGGAGGTGCAAAAATCCGTGAGAACTTTGCAGATCATGTGGATGAGGGAACAAAATAATCTTCTATCTATTTCTACGGAACGTCAAGATCAAATCCAAAATATCGATATGCTGAAGAAGCAAGTGCTGATATTGCAGCAGAAAAACGTGAGAATATCTGACGAGATAGAAGATATTAACAATCGCAGAGAAAAAATCAAAAATACCATTAATACTTTGTTTAACAGAGCTTCGATACTTTGCAATAAAGTTTTTAAGAAAAAAAACCGGAAGCTAGATTTGGACCGTAGCAATAATATTTTGCAGGTAAAATTTGTGTTCGATTAATTTTGTTAAATGTCATTTACTCCAACCTACAATATCGTTGCAGAGTACGTACGAGACCAAATTAAAGGATTCGGAGTTAGAATTGCTACAAATTCAATCTGAAATAACTGATATCGAAGAAGATAAAGTTTTTCTAAGCAAAGAACTAATGGAAATAAATCGGGAGGCGTTGGAATGGGAAAAAACTTTTTTAATGGCCAAAGACAGCATGCTGATGATGAAGGAAGCCAGAGGTAAAAAAACAATTAAAATATCACTGGATATCTTTAGACCTTGTAATGTCTAGCTTAGTGGTAGTCAGTTTTAAACTTTATTAGTGTGTAATATTCATAAGTCGTGGTGATGTTTAACATATTTAATGACACAAATGCTATCAGAATTTGAAAACCTACAAATCCAGAGAGATTTGTGAGAGAATTTGTTAATCAGTGGTCAAAAGAATGAATGTTTGCTTAAAACAGCATTAAAAACGCTTCGAGCACCTTGTGTAGATTCATTGTTGGGACTAGAGTAAAGGAGTGTATGGTTATATTAGGTTAAAACGGTGGTTCGAAGGGAACCCACCAAGGCCTTTTGGCCCGTTGTGATATCGTGATAAACGGCGGTGTCTTCTTCCTCTACCGTGAGAACCAGTTGGAACTAATAATAAAAAGTGTAATGTCTTTAATGCTTTTTTTTTTTTTTTTATGAAAATAGTCGCAAAAAGGGTAGACCTATCGTGTGGGCCGCGGCGGACGGCCCGCACTGCGACTATTAGAAGGGGAAGAGATTATAGAAAGGAAATGATTGTGGACACGCTTTTTCAAAAGTTGCAGGTCATAGTTCTCTGGAAAAACTGATTTTGGAAGCTTATTCCATTCCGTAGCAGCCCTGTAAAAGAAGGATTCTTGATGAAGATTGGTCCCAGTAGTGTCAATCTTGAGAGTAAATGGGTGAGACTGATCAGCGTGCCGAGTTCTTCGGCCGAATGTGGCCAATGGTTGCACAAGAGTTTTTATTTCTCTGGAGCATCTGCCATGGAAATATCTTACTGAGCCGAGATCAAATAAGTCATCATACTTCGGTTGCCCTGGTATAGAAAGCCGTTTTCTGCCTTTGGCAGGGCAGTGGCAGAGAACATGTACCATTGTTACCTCTTCTTCCTCATCGTGACAGCTTCTACAGAAGTCGTGTCGTAGCTCTGCGATTCCCATGCGCCGTGCATGGGATCCACCTGCCTAGTATCCTGTTATGGCCGCGATCACATTTCCACTGGACTCCCTGGATAGAGTTAAAACATTATTAGTTCGACGTAGATCTACTTTAGGCCAAACCTGTTTCGATGATATGCATGTGGGTTCATTTTGCCACCTCAAGTTGGCTTTTTACACTACTTTGCTGTTCAGGAGGAGCCGGCAGTTTGCAATCGGTACTTCTTGCTGATATGAGACAGATACAGCTGGGAGGGTGGTGCCTTCTCTTGCTAGCTCGTCCGCCTTACAGTTGCCTGGTATGTCCCTGTGTCCGGGTACCCAAACAATGTAAACTCTAAACTTAGCTGCTAGCTCATTCGGGGCAAAGGAGTGTATGCTTTTTGGGGCTATTTGCTCCCGGTCATAAGATTTTGCACACTTAGATCTATAAAAAAAGAAATACTTTCCCAAAATTTTAGCTTCCAAACGATTCCGGAACATCTTCAAATAAGCTCTTCTTTAGCAAAATATTTGAAGGCAATAAAATAATAAAATAGACATTTTGGCAACGCCGCTTATGTGCGTATTCTGGGTTTTGATGTAATACATAGGGGTAGAGACTTGTTGCAGAATCGATGAAATCCCTAGTGTTCTAGAAGCATTTTAAACTAAGCGAAGTTTTGAAAATATTAAAAGTTCTTGTGGTGTTAATAGCACTGATAGAGGGCGCAATCAAGAAATATTGGAAGATAATTGAAGATCGATGTCAGTATAAATCAGCTAACACTAACAAAAAAATGTCAGTTCTGACAATTAATCATTTAAATAATTATTGAAAAGCAATGTTAACACTTTGCATTTTTTGAAAATAATTTATAATAAGTTATTATTTTTTTTTAATACATAAACATAAATTATTGTAGATTGAAAAAAAAAGAAAAGTATTACTACATTGAGCATTGAAACAATTTTTTTTTAACAAATGTCTTATGGTCCATCCTGTATATCATTGACCAAATTTTTGTAATAATAAAGTATTTCGTTTTGAGGAAAACTAATTTGCTTTTTTGTTGATACAGGGGGGGAAATAACTAACATGAAGTTGGAAATCCACAAAATGGAGGTGATCTATGGTCAATTGAGGAAGGCACAAGAAAAATTATTGAAAGATATGAAATGTTGCATCGGAAGAAGGGATAATATCGTTTTCACGTCGAAGGCGTTTGAGACTAAAACTACGGGAAAAGTAAGTGAAAAAAAAAATCTATTAATTTTCTACTATATAAAGGAATTAATTTCGACAACGTTTGAATACCAAAAAAGGCGAAAAAAAAGGCGGTAAAATGATCAGATATAACACGAAGATTACCAAATTTATAATTTAACGAATTTTTTTATTGTTTATCTCCAGTTTGGACAATATTCGAAATTGGGGTAAAAAGTATTCAGAAAACAGTTCATTTGAATAAGACGTCATTTTTTAAATGTCACAATTTCAAATCGAAAATGAGAGAATCGTTTTGTTGCAGAAAGAGAGCCAGGCTGATAAAATAAGAGTAAATTTAAACAGAAAGATGGACAACATTCGTAACCAGAAAAAACAGTGTGAAAACGACATTAAATTGGTAAAACAAGAGTTGGATAACAAAAACAAACAAATAGAAGAGACTTCGAAGAAAATCGAAGCCCACAGTGACAACAAGAGCTTTATAATTAAACATACCAAAGAACTGAGAGAGGAACTCGAGGATTCAAAAATCAATCGAGAATTTAAATTCGAGCTGCTGGTGATGCACCAGCGAAGAGCATTCATGTATAAACAGATCGCAAAGAAGCAGAAACCGTACACGATGTACAAGAATCGTGGAGACTTGATGACGGAATACAACCAGGCGAAAAATGTGAATAATAAATTGGTAAAAATCACAGAATGCCTGTTAAAAGATTTTCCAGATAAAAAATATTTTTTTATCAAAATAGGAAACATACTAGGACTAGTGTCTATATGCATGTACGTGTAGTATTTTTTTTATTAATATATACCTAGATAATGAAATTAAATACTATTTTTATTAATGATAAATAAAACTACCGAAGGCCTAGTAGACACATTCCGGACTGAAAGATCGCGTTTTTAAACGATGTAGGTCATTATCATCATCAGCATTATAAGCCTGTTTGCGTCTTCTTTTAAACATAGGCCTCCCCTAACTGGAACCATGTCCCCCTGGTATTGGCTTTCTGCATCCAATCTCTACCAGCGGTACTCTCAATGCCATCCATAGGTGGTCTTTCTTGTGGACGCTTGCGTGGCCTCGGTCGCCATTGTAAGACTCTCTTCGTCCATCTATTATCCTTGAGTCGTGCCCATTTCCATTTTAATCTGGATATTCTTTCAATCACATCTGACACCATTGTTTTTTGCCGTTTCCATTTAGTCGTCTTTCTGTCTGTCAGTCGCATTCCCAACATACTTCTTTCCATGGCTCTTTGTGCAGTCCAAAACTAAGATGTTGATTTGGCGGTTAGTTTCATTGTCTCTGTCCCGTACGTAAACACCGTTAGTACGCACTGATTGAAGACTTCCGCTTTCATATACATAGGAATTGTTTTGCTCTTAAGGGTATGTTTGAGTTTACCAAACGTTACCCATGCCATCGATATTCGGCGGCTTACCTCACCTGTCTGGTTATTTTTACCCAACCTGATCTTGTGACCCAGGTAAATGTAGCGTTCTACATTCTCCACCGGCAACTGCTCGTTTTCTGTTGAAATATTGGTCATTATTTTGGTTTTTCCCATGCTCAATTGCATCCCTACTTTGACCGATTTTTCTTTAAGGCTCTCCAGCATATTGGTCAGCTCTTCCAGGGTTTCCGCAATAAGTACCACAACATCTGCAAATCTTAGGTGGTTAAGTCGTTCACCATCTACAATAATTCCCTTATCTGTCCAAGAGAATTGATAAAGATTTTCTCCAGTGCTAAAGTGAAAAGCTTCGGAGAGATAGTATCCCCACTCCGTTCGACTTTTATTTTTCTGGATGTGTCGTGCATTTTGATCGTTAATGTTGCTTTCAGATAGATGTTTTTTATTAATTGTGTGAACCGTTCATCGATTTTGCAATCTTCCAGTGCACCTATAACAGCCCATATTTCGATGCCTTTTCGAAGTCTATAAACGCAAGTGCTAGGGTGATTCTGTACTCGTTGCATTTTTCAAGTTATTTTGAGAGTTTGCAGATGATCATTTGTGCTAAACCCAGACCTAAATCCAGCTTATACTATTGGCTGGTATATATCTAACTATTAATCGATTTACAATAACTCGGGTGAATAATTTGTAGATATGTGAAAGTAGACTGATCGGTCTGTAGTTATCTAAACTCTCTGATGTAGGTACTTATTTAAAAAAAAAACTAATATTGTGGTTGCAAAGTATTTACTTCAACCTAAAAAAAAGTAACGACCAATTCCTTACAAAAAATATTCCCAGCGATGTTTAAGGTACATTTAAAGTACCCAAAAAAAAAATATTAAATGGACGTCAAACCGACGCATAGTCAGTCTATTACAATGTTCGTTGCTGTGCAATTTGTTTTTATATTTAAAATTTTCAAGTAGTGGCCGGTGAAAATAAAATTTTAATTTTCATTGTGTCTTCGGTTAATTGTAATAAAAAAAAGTACACTGTTTTTTGGCTGTAAGGTAACCAAAAAAACAGTAGAGATAATTTAATATAGACTTTGAAAAGTGTGAAAGTTTAAAGTTAGAATGTTGCGTCATTAATAATCGACTTAATGATGTTTGGAAGTTTCTCTTTGAATTTTTTAAGATAATATTAATTTAGATATGGTGTGAACAATAAAATCAATGTCGGAAGTAATCTAATAATAATCGGAAATAAGCATTGATAAAATTGTTACGGTTTCTTTGATTTCTGTTATTTGTAAATCAGGTTCAAGGATATTCCAAATAATTAATTAAAAGTAATTCGATTTGAAACGTTGCAAACAAAAATCACTTAAGTTTAAACTAATTAAATAATAATAATTGGCGTTTATTTTTTGTATCTATTATAGTATTTCCAATCTCAGTTTAAAAAAGATTATTTTACCAGGGCACTGCGATATTCCGGTAATAAGGTATATAGCTCATTCCACCAATATACGACGGTATCTGATTAGTCACCGATGTATCGACTTAACAGGCGCACTGTGTTTAGTGGTACATTAGTAAATTCCCCTAAGATTTAAACCCGAACATTTTTTGTAAATTATTATGCTTTTGTTGAGAGATTTTTTTTTTGCTTTATTGTGAACAGAAATCGTTGATGTAGCTCTCGATGAGTTTTTTGGTTAGAAATAGGCACATATTTAATTATGTTAAAAGGGAATGCAACAAAAATAAATTAGCGGCACAAATTTAATGAATATAGTTAATCATGTAGTACTTACGGTACTCAACACCAACACCAACAAAGCCTGTGGATCTGACGGAATCCCGCCGATTGTTCTCAAGAAATGTGCCCCCGAACTAACACCTGTTCTTTGCAAGTTGTTCAACCACTCTTACAATTTGGGAGTATTTCCGTCCAATTGGAAAATTGCAAGAGTACAGCCAGTCCCTAAAAAAGGCAAAAAGACCCTACCTAGCAACTACAGACCTATCGCACTGCTATCTATTATTTCAAAGGTCATGGAAAAAGCCATCAACATCGAGCTCATGAAATATCTGGCTTCCGCCATCAGAGATCAACTGGTGACCTGCTCGCATACGTCTCACAAATATAGCAGCTATTTATTGAAAAGTATGGAGAAACTTTAGCTGTGGCATTAGATATCTCCAAGGCGTTCGATCGAGTTTGGCACCAGGGACTCCTCGCCAAGCTTCCATCTTATGGCTTGCCCCCTCAGCTGTGTTCTCTGCTTGCTAGTTTTCTCTCAAACAGGTCTCTCCATGTAGTGGTCGATGGAGTTTCATCTGACACTCTACTCATAAATGTTGGTGTTCCGCAAGGATCCATTCTAGCACCAACACTATTTTTACTTCACATCATTGACCTATTGAAAGCAACTTCATGTCCCGTACACAGCTTTGCCGATGATATTACCCTCCATACCGCTTTCTCTTCCAGGGCCCCTATATCAGCCCGTGAAACCAGAAATGAACGAGGAAGAAATGTTAACAATATAAATATGGACTTAGCAACAATTCTCGAATGGGGATCCAATAACTTGGTAGAATTCAATGCAAACAAAACACAAGCATGTCTTTTCTCTAGAAAAGCCGATCTCACTGTGCCTAACATAACTTTGTCAGGAGTAACCATACCACTGAAGTCATCCATATCGATGCTTGGTATTTTACTGCTCTTCTGAAATATCAACAATCGTTCCTCCTTTAGCAGTCTCTTCAAGATTAACCCGTCAAGTTCAGTCTTCACACCCCTTCGTGGTCACTTTGGAGACCTGCAGAACATCACTTTCCAAAGACTCATTCATCCAACGAATTGCGAGGCTTTGGAACTCATTGCCTAGGGAGGTGTTCCCCGAGGCATACAACCTCCAGAAATTTAAGAAGAACACCAACTCCTACCTTCTTTCCCTTGGTTTCCACGATGTTCTCTGAACATTACAGGATATCCCTTTTCGTGGGAACCAGAACATAAAAAAAAAAACCTATTATCAAGCATCAGATTTATAGTCATAATCGGAATCACTGTCGTCGCTATTCTCATTCGGATTGTTAATGATAACAGGATTAAGTGCTTCGATACGGTTTTCACGAACCCACCATTCCTGTATTAAATTTTCACATTTTGCGACTTATTTTTTAAATTTCGGGAGTGGCAGTATTAAGTGCTCGTTGGCAGGTTTCCAAAACAGTCTTATTACTGTAACCATTAGATCCAATGTGATTGTCTTAATAAGTTTTGCATATTCCCCAAATCTACTTAATGGTATTAAATTGGCAATGATAAGGCGGAAGTCTTAGCACACGATTCACTTTGTAAATTCTTTCTCTTTCGTGTCTTTTAGCTATTGATAATAATTCCGGCTTGAAGCAATACTGTGGGAATGAAATATTTTCGTTCGTTAACCATTCTTTTATTTTCTTTATCGTCCAGGAGTTTGTTGGTTGCTTATTTAAAATTTCCGAATGGTACGGAGCAATATCTAATACAATGACAGATGGTTCATGTAACAATGGTAATAGTTTTTCTTTTAACCATTTCACAAACATCTCTGTATCCATATTTTCATGATAATCGGCCGATTTTGATTTTGACGGAAATAAGATATCCGCCCCATCAACAAAACCATGCTTTCCACCTGCATGCACAATAATGTGTCCTTTTCCTTCACCGTCGGTGTGTTTTATAGACCTTATGTTATCGTCCTGTTCAAATTCTTTTTGTTTTACCTTTAGCAAAAATCCATTTTATACAAAGCCTTTCGGTTGTCTTCACTTTTAAACTTAAACCCTATATGTTTTAAAATTCTCGATAGACTTGTTTTAGAAATTTCAAATACTTCTTTTTTTTTTACTTTTTCTAATATTAAATCTAAGGAGACATGTTCTTTTTTTTCATGCATTTTGTACACAATGTCACGAATTTTAAATTTTTAAGCTTCGGGAAAGTCAACAGTCTTTGGATGTCGGCAGGGTTTTATATTTTTCAACTTTTTGTTCACTATTTTCATTTTTCAAACCTTTTAAAACTGAGGTTAATTTTGTTTCACCAATACCCATCGCATCACACACACGATTACGTATAGATAAAACTGGTAGCAACGGATCTCCATTGTTATTTTCACAGTAAAATAAGCGTGTACATTTAATATTAATGCATCTACATCTAAAACACGTCGCGACATTTTCGCGGTTTATTAGGTATACATACACTACTTGAAATTACAATCGGTACTATACGATTTTAATGACGGTACCCACTACAATGATAACCCAGAATTACTAATTACTTTTCTAGAAATCTAACAAAAATGAATCAACAAGCCAAATTAAAGCTCAATAGCTTAGTTAATTAGTGAAATTTGTTTACATTACTTACCTACCTCTCATATAATGTACAATAAATAAGGTTATTAAGAACAGATTTGGTTGCAAAATTAACCGTGCTAACAAATAAAAATATTGACCCTTAATTTTCAAACAAGAAGTCCCTTATAAAATAAAATTCGTTACCTACGAAATTTATTTAAAAATATTAGGGGAATTTACTTTCGTACTTCTTAAATGTACAATTGAATACTGGTTATCGAGTTTCTAACGATAATCCGTTACCACCGTATATTCGTGAAATATGCTATACTGAGTAATACCGAAAAATTAAGAAAAACATATCTTTTTATATGCTACGGGTAGCACAGCTTATTTTTGAATATCAACGTCACTAATACGCATTCATCAAATCATCGGTCGACTATCTAGCTTGCACGTGTTTAGTTGAAAACATTAGCGCGCGCTGGTTCTCAATAATATCTCAGGAGATTTTTATTGTTTACGTTTTATTTTTTTGTGATATTTGTGAAATGGCTTTTTGAAGACCGTTTGAGGTAAATGAAGAATCTAACGAATTGCTTAATATTGACGATATTCACATTAATAATGAAATTCTTGATAGTAATGTATTTCAAAGTAATAATAATATCCAAATTATTGATAAATATATATTCATGCTTAAAAGCTGAAAATGTCTATTCAATTCGATATGAAATAATTAAAACAATATGCAACTCAACGAAAATTACTTATTCTACAATTTGTTTAGTAATTAAACGAGGCGTTGTGATTGAACACGATAAAAAACGAAAACGTGTCGTCAGCCGTCGGATAGATAATGCATCTAAAGATATGATTCGACAAACGGTTAACAATACGTACAAATAAAATCAAGTCCCAACATTAGAAACACTTCGACAAATTTTAATAGAATGTGGTTTTAAGTACAAGAAGTTAGATAGACGAATGTGTATTATGGAATCGCCTCGCATTGTGGTACTTCGTCAAAATTAGACAGATCTTAAGTTATAGAGAAAGTAATAGAAATATAGTTTATTTAGATGAAACGTGGTTTGACACTTACGATGTCGTTCAATAAATTAAATAATTTTTGAAAATATATCTGATTTAAAAATAAAATTGATATGGCACTGCTCGGTTCCTTTTGAAGATTTTAAGGCTTTTAATGAGATGTTTTTTATATATTTTTAAACTGACTTTGAAAGAACTATTAAATTATCACACTATCAAGTAATACTTAAAGCAAATACGCAATAAAAATTTTAATTAAAAATTAAAGACAAAAAATGGTAATTTTTGTAAAAACTGTTCAACTGTTATTATCGTTTGGCATTGCATCGTCGACCTATTCGAACAAGGATTTTTTTATGACTTCTGGTTGATCTTGAAACTTATCCAATCGGTTTGATTTGAAGCAGTGATAATGTCTAAAAGATCACTATTTTATTTCATCCGACATTTGATTTATTTAAAATTATGGTTTAATGTTTCTATTTATTGGCACTGGAAAAATACATACAAAAGATCGTACACTTCAAGTTTAGAGTATTTCCTTATGTTTGAGAAGCTGAACTTTCTTTCATCCTTCAAACGAGGGCAAATTGATCAATTAATCATATCTTGCAAATCCTTATTCTTAATTATTTTCGAAATAATTCAATAGTGTACCAGAACTACGATAATTTTTTTTCTAACACTTTTAATTTAGTAGCCGTTGGGGTCGCACAGAATTTAAGTTGGCATTCATATAAAAATGTCATAACAGCAATTATCAAATTTGTCAATTTATTAACAATATAAAGTTTAAGGGTCTGTTTATAGAAACAACTTATAAATAATTTACATACATACATACATACGCCTTTTTCCCATAGGGGTAGGCAGAGACAACTTCCTTCCACTTCCGCTACGGTTCTTACACACATCTTTTGCTTCCTCTACTTTCATCAGTGCTCTCATACATGCTCGTCGGTTGTTGGTACTCTTGACAGCTGGCCTTTCTTCAAAACAATGTTGATCTGAACGAGATATGTTCTCCGAGGTCGACCTCTACCGACTTCCGTCCATTCAAACTCGCCTTATAAATTTGTTTCGTCAATCTTATTTCATCCATAATTTCTACGTGTCCAAACCATCTAAGCATTCCTTTGTCTATCTTTGTAACCACATCTTCTTTTACACCACAGCGTTCTCTTATCTCACTATTCTTTTCTTTATCCAACCGAGTCACTCCGACTGTACTTCTCAGACTACTCATCTCCGCAGTATTATCCTATTTTCATGCTTCTTCTGCCAATCCCAACATTCACTACCATACTGATAAGTGTAGGAACCAACACTCATGTATGCACCGCCAGACGTGCCTTTTTTGACACTTTCTGGCTATTCATAAGGCTATGCAGTACCCCATTCATTTGTTTTCCTACCCTTCGCTCAATGTCACTGTCATACTTTCCATCTCTAAATAATTTATATTTAATTTAATTTTATTAAAATCCGATTTTAATGGTTCATAAAAATATACTCAATGGATACTTACGCAGGCGCAGAAACACAAGAATGTGACTAGAAATTTTTGAATTTTCATGTTGGTACTATTAATTGGAGAGCCGTCGGTTATTATTATTTTGTGTCTCGTGACATTGCTTATGTTTATGTGAGCACATTGCGTTTGTGTAGTTTCTTGTGATTTATTTAGGAGTGTTTTCTACTATTTTCTGGAGAAATGGCGTTATACAAAACTCATTTTGTTGGTGATTTTAGTCCTTCTATTATTCTAGAGGATAAGAGAGACAAAACAGGCACACTTTGAAGAAAAATTCAAAAAGATCAATAAACTTCAAAACAAATATGACTTGTTCAATCTACACAAAAAGGTTAAAGAAATGGCAGGCTTACAACGAAAAAAACATACTGCTGCACTTATGGACAAAAAAGGGAAATACTATAATGGGGAAAAATGAAAAACTACAACGCCGAAGAGAAAACATTGAGGAGTTGTTCGGAGACGAAAGAGAAGGACTGGAAGAAATATCCTTCGGTGCAAAAGAGATAGATCCAGAAATTACAAAAGAAGAAATACTACATACGCTAAATGTTTCACAGAACGGAAAGAGTCCTGGACCTAACGAACTACCTATCGAGATTCTCAAGATAATAGAAGAGAGATCCATCGACGTCTTGGTTAACCTTTTTAATGGAATTTATCAATCATGTGACATACCCAAGGAATGGTTGCTTTTATTTGTCTCCCCAAAAAGATAAATTCTAGAGAATGCAGCAATCACCGCACCATTAGTTTAATGTCCCATACACTAAAAATGTTTCTAAAGACCATCCACAATCGTATATACCAAAAATTGGATATGGACATCGAAGACACGCAATTTGGATTTCGTAAAGGTCTTGGTACACGTGAGGCCCTCTTTGCATTCAATGTTCTAATTCAGAGATGTTTAGACGTTAACCAGGACATATACATATGCTTTTTAGATTATAATCAGGCTTTCGATAAAGTCCGCTACGAACAATTAATGAAAATCCTTGAAACAACACAGATACACTACAATGACCTTCAAATTATAACGAATCAATATTACAAACAACGAGCAAAAGTACGTATTGATGAACATACATCAGAAGAGATTGTAATTAGACGAGGGGTGAGACAGGGATGTGTATTATCGCCAGTCCTATTCAAAGCGTACTCTGAGGAAATTCTGAAGAAAGCTCTCGAGGGAGAAACAGCCGGAATAAAGGTGAATGGAACACCGATTAACAATATTAGATACGCAGATGACACTGTCGTGTTGGCAGACAACCTCGAAGACCTTCAGAGACTTATGAACAAGATAGTTGAATTTAGTCTAACAATAAACGTCAAGAAAACGAAATTTATGAGGATATCAAAATCCAAAATACCGATGAAAGTCTGACGGTCAATGGCAGGATCCTTGAACAAGTGGAGAACTACAGTTATTTTGGCACAAAAATCAATTCCACAAATGATTACTCTAAAGAAGTCAAAGTGCGAATAGAGAAATCACGAACAAACTTCAACAGGATGAGAAAGATACTCTGCACGAGGGATCTGAATTTGAACCAAAGAGTTAGACTGGCAAGGTGGGTGTATAGAAGAATCCTGAAGATATCATGGACGAAACACGTAACAAACAACGAAGTCATAAGGAGAATAAACAAAGGAATAGAAATTATAGAAACCATTTAAACCAGAAAACCTGGGACAAATTACACGTGGGGAACGATACACCATGCTTAGAGTAATTATACAAGGAAAAATCCAGGGCAAGAGAAGTGTAGGAAGGAGAAGAATATCATGGTTGCGCAATTTGAGAAAATGGTATGGATGCACATCAAACGAACTGTTTAGAGCTGCCGCCTCCAAGGTCAGAACAGCTATGATGATTGCCAACCTCCGCCGCGGAGAAGGCACGTGAAGAAGAAGATTATTCTAGGTTGGTAGTAACGGGCAACATGCACTGTCAGTTTTTACTTATTGTAATGAAATGTTCACCACTAAATTAAATTAAAATAAAATTATTCATAAGTTATTTCTATGAAGAGGCCATAAATAACACTAAGCTCAAAGTCATGTTTCAAATATTTGGAGAGCTGTATCTCCATCACATCTCCAGGTACTAAAATGGATTGCTTTCCAACCAATTTACTATTTTACTCAAATACTTATATAAATTAAATATGTACGTGATGTTACTTACCTCTAATTCTTGGTCAGAAATACTGTAAGCAGCTACTAACTCTTCGACGAGACCGTCCAATCTTCCTATCAGCGCCGATAAAGCAACAGCTGCACCCGATACCGAACTACCTTGGTGGACCAAAAGGTCTCTACTTTTTGTTTCCAACACCCCCAGTCGCGCTTGTAAACTAACGTTCTCTTGTCTCCTCTGTTCGCATTGCTTCTTCTGTAACAAAAAATGTTAATGTTTTATTGGTAGTTATGCAGACAAATAACTTGTAGTAGTTTTACTTGTTACGACAGACCTGATTTAAAAATAAAGGGTTTTAGTAAAATGTAGCTTAACAGGAAAGGTTGACTGGGTAAGATTTTATAAAATATCTGGAAACAGCAACATTTTATATCACTTTGCTTTGCTGGACAGAACGTGACATTTATCGAATAGGTAGTTTTAAAGACAAAAAATGGTGTGATAATATCACATGCAGAACAAAAAAGGAGTGTAAAAAAAATGGGTTAAGTATGATAATAATGTCGTAGGCAACAAGTAGGAAGTGGATTTACAAAGTTATTTTTTATTACATACATATAGTCACGCCTTTTTCCCGTAGGGGTAGGCAAAGAGCACTTACTTCTATTTCCGCTACGGTTCTTACACACATCTTTTGCTTCCTCTACTTTCATCAGTTCTCTCATACATGCTCGTCGGTTGTTAGTACTCTTGATTTGGCCTTTCTTCAAAACAATGTTGATCTGATCGAGATCGATGTTCGCCGAGCAGTCGACCTCTACCGATTTTCGTCCATTCACACTCGCCTTATAAATTTGCTTGGCACATTCATTTTTTTCCTGCCAACCCCCTTCGCTCAATGTCACTGTCATACTTTTCATCTCTCGTAAACTTTGAACCCAAGTATACAAACTCATTTACTTGTTCCACTCTTTCTCCCTTAATCAGAACCTCATAGTTTATCATGCTTTCTTCTCTTTTAAAAACCAATACTTTCGTTTTGCTTACATTTATTTTCATCCCTTTGATTTCTAGGGCATCATGCATAACATTAACCATCGCCTGCAACTCTTCTTCAGATGACGCTAATATGACTTGATTAACGGCGTAAAGAAGGCATTTGACGATCAAATCATTCATTTTTAATCCATACGCAATCTCTTTCAAATCTTTTAAACAAGTGCTCGTATTAAACTACCGCTCACCCCATACCTAGACAATGTCGACCATAATTCACTCCTCAACACTCTGTCACAGGCCTTTTTTAAGTCTAAAAAAGTGCAGTAGAACTTCTAACTTCTAGCCAAGAATTTTTCGACTATACCTCATAATGAAAAGACCCGACACATACTGATCTCCTTCCTCTTCTAAATCCTGCTTTTACATCCCACATATCATCTTCTCAGTTTCATTCGTTACTCTTTTAATCAATATCTTTGCATACAGTTTGCCGACTATGCTGAGTAAATTACTACCTCGGTAGTTCTTACAGTCCTGATGCGAACCTTTTTTCTTGTAAACTGTGAAAGGAAACAATTTGCAAAGATGAAGAACCATGGACAAGTCCATATTATCTGCCACACTCACCAGCTTGTTATTTTCATCTTGGATCACAGACAATTCTTTATTTTTAGCCTGAATCAGAAGTTGTTGCCTTTGAACCTCCGCTTCGGACTCCTTCAGAGCATCGTGTAGTGTCATCTTCTCGGCCTGCATGAAGTCTTGTAGTTCCATACTCTCCATTTCTAAGTCTTGTTGTTGTTGTATTAGAGCTCTTTGATTCGCGACATTTTTCTCTAGTTCCATCTGTAGCGTACGACATAAAGCATTTAGCTTCGATATTTCTTCCTCTTGACGAATAACGACTTGACCAACATTTTGGAACTTCGTTTCCAGAACCAGTAGGCTGTCGTCGGGTGATGATTCTGCAACTGAATCGCAATTATCGATAACAATTTAAATAAGACAATTACAAATGTCATTTACCTTCGATATCTGCCCCTAATATTGCCATAACTCTTTGAGAATTCTTCATCAATTCCTCTTTCAATCCCTCCTTTTCGATGCTCTCCTCCTTTAATTTATTTTCAGTCTCTTTTAGTGCGTCAGTTTGCGATTTGTAGTCTTTTTGTAGTATCTCATACTTTTCGGTTAATCTTCCCAATCTGTCTTTTAATTTTTCCATGTCGGCACCTATTAGATCGACTTGTACATCTTTATCGGTGGTCTCCGAATCTTCGGGGTGTTTGGTTTTGACCGCCACTCCAGCCAAAGCGTTTTCTATATCGGATGCTGTTAACGCTGTTTGTATACCATTTTCGTGATAAATTTTAGTCTTTATCTTCGTTTTCGGTAAATACAAGGAAGCAGTCATCATTTTCGACGGTTTTGTCACAGCTAGTCGATGTAAAGTGTTTTCTCTGCTAGAAGACTTTTTTGATTCTTTAATGTTGTCATTACTTTTATCCTTCTTTTGTCTCGGTAATGTCGCGTATTTTTCTATCGTCTTAGTGTCTAAAGGGGTGATCTTTTGTTTAGTGGTGCAATCGATGGAGCCCTTCAAAGATCTGGACATCAGCGGCGCCGGTTTGCTGTTGATGGACGGCCACCTACCGTCGTCTGTTAGAGTCGCGGGTGGCGTTCGGCTCGCCGAAGATGTACGAACACTCGCCGACGAAGTTCTTTTGGGATCGCGTTTGCTAATTTCTAGATTATTAGGTGTAGTTTTGGTCCTTTGATTATTGTATTTTGTACTTGATGGTGAAGGTTTCGCTTGCAGTCTGTCGATGGATTTGATCCTTACCGGTCCAGCGGTACTTCTTGGCGTCACAGGTGGTTTCGAATTAGACCGATCCTTTCTCACGTTGCATTTCGTCCTCGAATCAACGACAGTGATTTTCTTTTTATTATTGTTGACTGAGGATCTTCTGTTTGTTCTCAAATTGGATCCGCTAAGCGAAGAGCTCTCGCTACCGTTTTCGCTGGTAACGTCTTCGTGTTTTCGATAGTCTTCCAGTAAGGTGGAATTTTTTCTCACTAGATGATTATACGCTTCGTCGTAATTCGAATAACAACTTATGGAGGAATCGCATGATCGAGCACTGTTTACGTTATCGAAATCCTGGGATACGCCGCTAATGGAACTGAGATTACGGTTGTACGTGATGTTATCGGTTATTTCCAACACCTCGACGCCGCTATCGCTGCCCTCGCAATGCGAAGATTTTTTTTTAGACGGATTTTCAATGACCGTTACGTTGGAAATGTTAAAACCGTGTATCGTGCTGTCCGCCTCGTTATCGCCGCCGCTATCGTTGAACATCTTTACCGTCGGCTCGTCGACGGTCGAAGAATCCACTTGGTTCGCGCTCAAGTCGCCCTCCATCTCTACGTTGGCATTTTATTCAATCTGAAACAGAAAAAAACGATTACACACTCGGGAAGTTATTTCGATTAGAATCCTCTACTGGGAGCGCAGCATTTCTGCCTTGATATTCCACCAAACACTCGTTAATCATCTGCCGAATCCCAACCGGAAGGGTGCAGATCTTTTCCTCTCCTAATCTTCAATTTTTAAGACCAAATTATTATCGTACTTTTCTGTATTTCCATGGGGGAGCTATCCATAAACCACGTAACGCATTTTCTAATCACATGTCACGCCATGCTTCAATGAAGAGTTTTGAGAGGTTCATCAGAAACGCTAGAAATATTCTTAGCGAGTGTATGATAGAAGAAAAAATAGATAATTTGATTATATCCGTGCAAAGACGATGTACAGCTGTTATAAATTTTCGAGGAGGATGCAACCGCGGTCTTAACACCAAACTCCGATTAGGATTTTTAAAATGCTACGTTTTTTGGTCGGTACTCCTAATACGGTGTAGATGTTTGGATATTAAAAGTTGCAACGATAAATAAACTAGAAGCGATTGGAATATGGTGTTACAGGCGTTTGTTGAAAATTCCTTTAGTCCAGTCACCTACAAGAATATAGTCCCGAGTTTTCGGCCATTGCCGGGGTATGTTTTAGCAATAAAAAATTATTGAAAATTAAATATTTTTGAGATAACTTTTTTGGAACGCGTCCTATCGAAAAATGTTTCCAATAAAATGTGTTCATCATAATGTCCTCTGTAAAAACGGCCCTGAAAAAAAAGTGCCAACATTGTTAATCAAGCGGTTAATGGCAAATGAAAATGAAAATTCTACATTTCGTTTTTGCAACCTTAATACCTTAATCAACATATCGGTTTGAAACTCGTACATTATGTACATTAGCCAAGCCCCAAGAGAATCGTGCAAGATTTATCGAACTGTGAGAACGGTATAACGCGTTGTAGCGTTATAAAAAAATAACGTACCACGAGTAACGACCCATCCCTAATTTAATCGCACGCGCACGATATTACCAACACATTGGACGGAATAGGATTCTTCCTAGACGTCGATCGAAATTGTGATGGCATAATTGCTCGTAAATGGAATAATTTTATCGAATTTTGCAAAAATCTTTATTACAACAATGGAAAACGTAAACACATTCATATCTCGGGCGGTAATCAAAATTTTGCAAAATTGTTCGTTTTCCAAAAACGCGTTAGATGGTCCAATAATTTTTCAGATATCTTTGCAACTTTGGTCGGAATTGTTAATTGTTTATAAGCAAAAATCGCCGAAAAACAGTATCTATTTTCAACAAATTTTTTGTTCCAAATCGCTTGTGCATGATGATACGAAGCTCTTTGATTTTTTCCCACCCTGTGGGCCTTCGTCGGGAAATTCTATAGAAGGGCAAAGATTTTTCGATGATCGCAGATTGTTGCAAAACTATATCTCGCAGATTCTCTTGGGGTTTGGCTCCTGTACATAATGTACGAGTTTTAAACCGACTCCCGATTGCGGTTGCAAAAACGAAATGTAGAATTTTCTTTTTCATTTGCCATTAACCGCTTAATTAACAATGTTAGCACTTTTTTTTCACGACATTTTTTTCGAAGGACGTTATGATGAACACATTTTATTGGAAACTTTTTTCGATGAGACGCGTTCAAAAAAATTATCTCAAAAATATCCATTTTTTAATTTACAATAATTTTTTGTTGCTAAAATATACCCCAGCATGGCCGAAAACTCAGATGGATAGGTCTTATGTTAAGGTGACTGAACTACTTGAACAAAAGTTGAGGTGATCAGAAGACTACAGAAAGATAGATAATTACTTCTATTAGTCAAGCGCTGTAAAACGACTTATTTTGGTTACGTTATGCGAAGTACGTGGTTATGGTTTAAATTCCAAATTTAATTTGTCTTCATTAATCAACTGCAAAATGTCAACTTAGTTCAATATTTCCAGCTTCGAATATCCCTTAGATTATTTCCATGTGTGTATAATTTTTTTATATGGTTGTACGTAAAAAAAATATATCTGTATTACGTGACTGGGGTAGTTGCGTCTACCCTTTGCTCATTTAACATAAGAGCATACCCCTCCTACCATTAAAAATAGTTATGTGGTTTATTAATGCCCGCCATGGAAAAAAATTATTCTCATTGACAAGAATTAAGCGTCTAAAAAAATATATAAACATTAGGCATTCACCGCATGGGATTATTAACATTTGTTGGTAGGGCCTTGTTACTATTTCCTACTGTCAATTTTTTAATCCCAAAAATTGTCAAGGAAATCACACTTAAGTTTTTAAGTAACAATTACTAATTAAAAAAAAAACAAGTTCCATTCTCGTCCTATATATAATATATATAATTTATTTTCTTGTAGATACCTATTTAAAAATAAGTTGAGATATATCTCCATTATATTTTGAAAAGTTATTATTATCCTTAACAATGCGGAAAATAAAACATTTTTTAAAATCGTTATCTATAAACTGGCGCACGCGCAGACGCCGTGTGCTGTTCGCATTAGACGCTTTTTGGATGGGTGAAATCTCGTGCGTTCGCGTCACCGACATGCTAATAGCAGTATATCTGTAGCTGACGTATTGTGCAACATTAGGGCTGTGTATATCTTATAAGTGAAATTGAATGGATTTAGTAGAAAGTTCAAGTCTTTAGTTTTTTTTTGTTTGATTATTATTTAAATTGTTTAATTGTAGAATCATTGCGCAGCATACCATCGATGGCAAAAAAATCCGGGACCTGAGACCAGAGCAGCATATGTTGAGGCTAGAAGCATATGCAAAGAGACAATAGAATGTTCAAAAGATGCTCATAATGCCAAAATAAGATCAAAACTTGCTGAATGTCCTAACGGATCCCGTTCATTTTGGTCTTTCGCCAAAGCTGTGGGAAGAAACTTCACTTCCAGCTCTTTTCCTCCCCTAACCAATGAAGATGGAACACTAGCAACGACTGCCCAGGAAAAAGCCAATATCTTTGCGCACCTATTTGCTGGAAATTCCACTCTGGATTCTTCGGGAAAACAACCCTCGAACATTACACCTATTGACAGTCACATGCCCGAGATCACCTTTCGCCAACGTACTATCAGAAAGATTTTGCTGGGTCTCAACACCAACAAAGCCTGTGGATCTGACGGAATCCCGCCGATTGTTCTCAAGAAATGTGCCCCTGAACTAACACCTGTTCTTTGCAAGTTGTTCAACCACTCTTACAATTTGGGAGTATTTCCGTCCAATTGGAAAATTGCAAGAGTACAGCCAGTCCCTAAAAAAGGCAAAAAGACCCTACCTAGCAACTACAGACCTATCGCACTGCTATCTATTATTTCAAAGGTCATGGAAAAAGCCATCAACATCAAGCTCATGAAATATCTGGAAGACTCAGGAATTATCAATGATAGGCAATATGGCTTCCGCCATCAGAGATCAACTGGTGACCTGCTCGCATACGTCTCACATATATGGCAGCTATCTATTGAAAAGTATGGAGAAACTTTAGCTGTGGCATTAGATATCTCCAAGGCGTTCGATCGAGTTTGGCACCAGGTACTCCTCGCCAAGCTTCCATCTTATGGCTTGCCCCCTCAGCTGTGTTCTCTGCTTGCTAGTTTTCTCTCAAACAGGTCTCTCCATGTAGTGGTCGATGGAGTTTCATCTGACACTCTACTCATAAATGCTGGGGTTCCGCAAGGATCCATTCTAGCACCAACACTATTTTTACTTCACATCAACGACCTATTGAAAGCAACTTCATGTTCCGTACACAGCTTTGCCGATGATAGTACCCTCCATACCGCTTTCTCTTCCAGGGCCCCTATATCAGCCCGTGAAACCAGAAATGAACGAGGAAGAAATGTTAACAATATAAATATGGACTTGGCAACAATTCTCGAATGGGGATCCAATAACTTGGTAGAATTCAATGCAAACAAAACACAAGCATGTCTTTTCTCTAGAAAAGCCGATCTCACTGTGCCTAACAGGAGTAACCATACCACTGAAGTCATCCATATCGATGCTTGGTATTACTATCAGCAATAACCTTTCCTGAGAAAATCACGTGAGGTCCATTGCCAAAAGAGCATCCCAAAAACTTGGTTTTTTGTTTCGTGCCAAGAGCTATTTCACCTCCAGTCAGCTGCTTATGATCTATAAGGCACAGATCCGACCTGTACTGGAGTACTGTTCCCATATTTGGAGTGCAGCACCTAAACATATCCTGAAGCTACTGGATTCTGTCCAAAAAAGGGCAATTCGTCTCGTCGGTGATGCCTCGCTTACAAACTCGCTCACTTGTCTGGAACACCGTGGAAAAGTTGGCGATTTGTCTCTATTTTATAGATATTTTCATGGGCGATGCTCTTCTGAAATATCAACAATCGTTCCTCCTTTGGCAGTCTTTTCAAGATTAACCCGTCAAGTTCAGTCTTCACACCCCTTCGTGGTCACTTTGGAGACCTGCAGAACATCACTTTCCAAAGACTCATTCATCCAACGAATTGCGAGGCTTTGAAACTCATTGCCTAGGGAGGTGTTCCCCGAGGCATACAACCTCCAGAAATTTAAGAAGAACACCAACTCCTACCTTCTTTTCCTTGGTTCCCACGATGTTCTCTGAACATTACAGGATATCCCTTTTCGTGGGAACCAGAACATAAAAAAAAAAAAAAAAAAAAAAAAAAAAAAAAAAAAAAGTACAATAGTGATAACTAAATAAATATACTAATATTTTTAAGATAAAAAATAAATGACAGAAAATTATTTTAAATCCTCGTATTTATTTTGGCGTTTGAAAATTTTGTATTATTTATTTTCTCATATTTAATTTATGTAAATACAAATACTGTCCATAAATAATATGATTGTATATAATTTGTTATTTCAATTGACAGCCCCGTAATATATTTGAATCATAAAAAACCATGTAAACATGCATATAATTGTTGCCCGGAGTGTCAATGTGAAAACCAGATTGTTGTTGATAATTTTAATTCAAACATTATTAAATTTCAAATTTTATTACTAAAAGTTTTAAGTTTTCACTTCTATCGGCAGTCCTCTACAACTGCCAATTTTTTCATTATTATTTCATAATGTACATGAGATAAGAAAAAGAATACGTGAAGCCAAAGAAAAATGGTACGGGGAAAAATGTACATAAATAAAAGATTTACTAATAAAACACGATGATTTTAAACTTTAAAAAAAAATTAAGGAGTTAGCTGGTATAAAAAGCAATATCTTGCTGGACAGAGATGGCAAAATAATCCCAGACACTGAAGGAAAACTCGCAAGATGGAATGAGTATATCCAAGAACTATTCGACGAAGACAGACAACAAGAAATAGTCGAAGAGAACACGGGAAGAGAGTGGGGCGCAACAATAACAAAGGAAGAGGTAATGCACGCAGTAAAAATGGCAAAATCTAATAAATCACCAGGATCCGAAATTCCAGCAGAAATAATTAAACTAATCACAGAAGATCAAATAGGCATATTGGTGAAACTAAATAACACAATATACAACACAGGAATCATTCCCCGTGAATGGCTTAGATCGACCTTCATTACATTACCAAAAAAGGTTAACGCAAAATAACTATCAGTCTAATAAGTCACGCTCTCAAAATATTCCTAAAGATAATACATCAGAGAATTTTTAGGAAAGTAGAACAAGATATTAGCGAAACTCAATTTGGTTTTAGAAATGAAATGGGAACAAGAGAAGCCTTGTTTGCAAATAATGTGTTGACTTAAAGATGCATGGACGTTAATCAACCGATTTATGTCTGTTTTCTTGACTACAACAAAGCATTTGATAAAGTTCGCCATAACCACCTTACACATGAAAGTGGATAATGAACTCTCAGAAGAAGTAAAAACGTGGTGTAGACAAGGATGTGTAGTATCACCGCTTTTATGTAATCTTTATTCGGAAGAAATCATTCGGAGAGCACAGGAGGAAACAACAACGGGAGTAAAGGTTAATGGAATAACCATTAACAATATCCGGTATGCAGACGACACCATACTTATTGCCGAAATAATAGAGAATTTACAGAGCTTGGTTGATCAAGTAGTAACGAGCAGCGAAGAGAAATATCAAAAAGACCAAATTTATGACCATTACAAAATCAGTTCAGCAACAGGAAAACCTATGGATCAACGGAGAATTAGTAGAGAAAGTCAGTAAGTACAAACGCCTAGGAGCAACTGTCAATGAAGGTAATGAATATACTGAAGAAATTAAATCAAGAATTGGACAAGCCAGAATCAATTTTAACATTGTCACGTGCCTATTTTTTCCCTTCTACAGTTCCATTATTAATTGGGTCTCTGATAGTTTTGTATTCCTCAGGTACTCGTAAATAGTGTCGCGTATCGTATTTTGTTGTAACTTAAATATATCATTCGTTGTAAATAGTGTTGCATACCTTGTAGTGATAGGATTCGATTATTAATGGCTGTGACATTTTTGTTAATCGATGGAGACTGAGTGGGGGTTTTTGTTATTAGATTTTGCTTTGATTTTTGGCCTCGATTGTTGTGTGTTGTCAGTTATATTATTGTTTGGTTTGCATTTCTATGTGGATGGGGCTGGCTATCAACACGGACGAGTGCGATTCTGAGTGAGGAACATAGATTTCCGAAGATTGTGGGTTGACGCGTGTTCTGTGTCATTTCTTGATATCCGGCCTGGGAGTGAGTCGTTTGGTGACAGTCTTGTCAGTCGTTTGGTGGCAGTCTTGGGAGTCGTGTGGTGGTGAGAATTTTTGGGACGATTTGATATTAACACGTGTGCAAAACCTCTACGGTTTTTCTTTCATATCTGGCTGTATTTGGGCAATCTTAATTGGATTTTGAAGAAAAGCCATTTAATTTTTAACTTGACCATTCTATCTTACCTTTGTTGTTGATATTTTGGATTTTTGTGTCGAGTTAAAATATCCGCATGCGGGATCTGATGGAGGGAAGCCATTGTTAATTAGCAGGTGCCGTTCCATAATCAAACCGGCCACAGGAGTAGGCCACAGGAGTAGTGAATTCGTATACCCAAAGGTTACAGGTGATTTATTTTAGAATATTTAAACGACGTAATTTGTTTTTGACACCATGATTAAGTTTTGTTTTAATTTATTAATATGGTACACTGTTGAAAACTATTTATTGCATTGGATAATATGCCAAGGCTGAACTTTGATTAAAGTAATATTCTCAATAGTTCTTTGTGTCCAAGTAAAAATGTTTTCTTCATACTTAATTGTAAATATCCTACAATATTGCTATTTTGAAGGACAGCCGTTGTAAAAAAAATATTTTTAAATAAGCTCGATTGTTTTAACAGTGTAAATCTTTATGTAAATGGTAAAAACGTGAGTAAATTAGCAGCCGTATGTGAACGTTTGATTAAGTATTATTAAAAAGTTGACTTGTATACGTTTTTTTTGGTAACTTGATAAAGTTTGTTACTCTTACCTTTGTTTTGGTTATTTTATGGAATCGTAAACTTTGGATTTTTGATTTATTGTTAGATGTTGATTATGACTATATTTGTTATTAGTTTACTATTGAATTGTGTACTTTGATTTATTGTTGGCTGTTAATCTTGACTATATTTGTTATAATTTTATTATTGAACTGTGTACCTTGATTTACTGTGTGAGTAAAGTATCCAATATATTTTAGCTATAATTTTATTTATTTGGTTCACCATAATCTTAGTTGTTTATCGTGTGGCTCTGCTAGTGCCTATAAGACCTAGGGGTTTCCGGTTTGAACCGTCTAAGTCGGTGGCGCGGTTCACTTTTATTTTCTTTTTTTTTCTTCTACCCTCTACGGCAGAGCTCGGGCATAATTTGCCAGTAGAGAGACCACTGACAGAGTACTCTTTAGAGAACGAAGAAAGACGTGGCAACATAATGAGAAATGTGTTATGCAGTAAAAATCTTAACTTACAACTTATGGTAAAAATATTGAGATGCTACGTTTTCTCGGTGTTGCTATATGGGATGGAATCCTGGACGTTAAAGAAAAATATAAGTAATCGACTGGAAGCATTTGAGATTTGGTCTTAAAAATAAGTACCCAATTGAGTTGTTTAGAGCTGCAGCATCAAAAGTGAGAATAGCTATGATGATAGCCAACATACTAAGAGGAGATGGCACTTAAAGAAGAAGAAGAATGTACAAATGAGAATTTCCCGAAAAATAAGTCCGTCATACCGGAAGTAAATAAAAAAACAACTGCAGTTTTTTAAAATTGCCGACGATGGCCCTGCATGCTTGTTTGTTTGGAACCGCTAATATTTAAAAATAAGCCAATGGCTCTTATTTAACGAATATGCCCGTATTTTGGTAATTAATCAAAATTATTGATCAATAACATGCCTATCAATCATTTTACGATTTTACATATTTATCTGTTTATCACTGTAGGTAATTATGAACGTTGAGTTTTTGTTTTTGGAAAAATATTTATTGCGCTGTAAATAATTCCTTTCTTTTTAAAAAGTATACGGACCATCGCAACCATAAATTTTAAAGCAATTTACTTACATTTCGCACACATCCCGGCAAAGCCAGTCGCGTCAAAACGTAAAATAACATTTAAATATTCCCACCTCTGAAATATCTAACTCTACAACGTCAACTACATGTACTAACATAAAAACACAACATGTGCATAAAAACAATGACATTACTTTTCCTAAATGTGTTTTAAAGAGGTGGAAGGAACACTTCGAAAGTTTATTTGAGAAAGAGGATACACAAGCACAGGCCCCATTCGAAGACATGAGTGAAAGTTGCAATGAAAGTAAAATTAGTACGACAGAAATTGTGGAAGCGTTAAACAGTATCAGATTGGGTAAAGCTGCAGGGTACGACAGGATAACGGTTGAAATGCTGAAGGCTGGACAAAGCGTGGTAACTAGTATACTGCAGCGCCTTTTTAACCTTTGTAGGAGTGGTAGCGTACCAGACGACTGATGCCAAGCCGTTATCGTGCTCATTTACAAGGGAAAAGGTTCGGCGCAGGACTGTAAGAACTACCGAGGTATTAGTTTACTCAGCATAGTCGGCAAACTGTATACAAAGATATTGATTAAAAGAATGACGAATGAAACTGAGAAGATGATATCGGATGTGCAAGCAGGATTTAGAAAAGGAAGGAGACGTATGTATCAGGTTTTGCAGTCAGATACAAAACACATAACACACATTACATTACATTATAATCTTGCGGTTGGGACTTTGGTATCGGCACCTATGTCACCTAGATCTTTTGATCCTCTGTGACTACCGCTGTCTCTTCAGGGCATCAGAATTCTAGTCCGCTGATTTTGGCAAACCTCAGGATTTCTGTTGGCCCTGTCTCTTTTAGATCGCTTGAATTCATAATCATACGGCCCCAGGTTTGATACCTGTACCCTGCTAGCATCGGGCAGTGACACAGAATGTGTATACTGCTCTCCTCCTCTCCGCATAGTCGGCAGTTTTTCTCGGCCGCCAGCTTAAGTTTGAAGAGGTGCGCCCTTAGTGCGATGTGTACTGTGAGCAGGCCAAGCGTGCTGCTTAGTCTACTTCGGTCCATCGTCCAGAGTGCGTCAGCCCTCTTCTGGCGAGGTTTTTTCATTGGCTGTTTTGATGCTCTGCAGCCAGTATTTGCATATAAATAAATATAAAAATATTTGTGACTAGTTTTTGTGTTTACTTTATATTTATTTATGTGTGTGAGACAGGGATGCGTGGCTTCGCCATGGCTGTTTAACTTATACATAAAGGATTGTTTAAAAGATTTGAAAGAGAGTGCGTATGGATTGAAAATGAATGATTTGATCGTCAAATGCCTTCTTTACGCCGATGATCAAGTCATTAGCGTCATCTGAAGAGGAGTTGCAGGCAATGGTTAATGAAATCCAAAGCGATGAAAATAAATGTAAGCAAAACGAAAGTAATGGTTTTTGAAAAAAAGAAAGCATGACAAACTGTTTTGATTAAGGGAGAATGAGTGGAAGAAGTAAATGAATTTGTGTAATTAGATTCAAAGTATACGAGAGATAGAAAGTATGACAGTGACATTGAGAGAAGGGTGTTGAAAGAAAAACAAATGAATGGGGCAATGTATAGCTTTATGAGCAACCGGAAAGTGTCAAAAAAAGCACGTCTGGCTGTGCATAGAGGTGTGTTGGTTCCTACACTTATGTATGGTAGTGAATGTTGAGTTTGGCAGAAGAAGCTTAAAAAAAGGATTAATGCTGCGGAGATGAGTAGTCCGAGAAGTATAGCCGGAGTGACTCGGTTGGAGTAAAGTTGGAGTAAAGTAAATAACAGTGAGATAAGAGAACGCTGTGGTGTAAAATAAGATGTGGTTACAAAGATAGATAAAGGAATGCTTAGATGGTTTGGACACGTAGAAAGGATGGATGAAGGAAGATTGACGAAACAAATTTATAAGGCGAGTGTGAATGGACGAAAGACGGTAGAGGTCGACTTCGGCGAACATCGATCTCGATCAGATCAACATTGTTTTGAATAGGCCAGGTCAAGAGTACTAACAACCGACGTGCATGTATAAGAGCACTGATGAAAGTAGAGGAAGCAAAAGATTTGAGTAAGAACCGTAGCGGAAGAGGAAAGAAGTGGTCTCTGTCTACCTTTACGGGAAAAAGGCGTGACTGTATGTATGTATGTTATTTATAACCACTACAATAAGCTTCAGAACACTTACACTTAGTAATAATTTTAATAATGTAATCTATAACCACATGACCTAAAAGTTATTTAAATATTTTTTTATAAAACACTTACCACTACTTGTTGTAAATGGCTTAGTAATAACACCGCAAATATTAATAATGACAAAAAAAGTCATTATTTATTGTTTATAAAAGCGCAACCTAGCTGTTAAAAATCTCATGGGATTTTTATGCAATTTATATTTGTTTTAAAAATCTTTTTAAAAGTTACGCTTCCCGCGACATCAGCACTCTTATGCAGTCTATTACCGGGTACATCATTCCAGTTTTGTTCACCACTTGCTGACCTAGCACGATCAGTACTAATTCCATTCTGTCATTAATACTGATCGTGTAAGATCCGCTTAAGTTACTACGCGAACATATTTTTTATTTCGATCGTTTTTTGCTTGCCCACGTTGTTTTATCATTTGGTGGGGCCGCACCTCATATACCGTAATTGTAAAGAGGGTTGTCTGTTGATTTTTAAATGAGTCCGAAGAATTTTGTTTTTTTTTTATGGCTTAGTATTGAGATAGAGTTCCTTATGAACCCGCATATACACGCAAGATAAGTGGTTCTATTGTTAACCGTATAGTACAGCGGCAAATACACTAAAAATAGATATTCAATTAACCATCCAATTTATAATCTCGTAATGAGAGTCAAATCTCCCAGACTACGAACACAAAGTTTCATCTACCGGATGTCGTCTATCAACTAAATAAAAAAAAATTAATGAACGCGCACGCCTGTTGCTACGTGTGCCACCGTCGTGTCATTCTTGTGCGTATTATGTATTATTAAGTGGCATTATTTTTTTTATCAGCGGAACCTAGGATGATGCGATATGCCGACATCTTTGCGATAGCAAAGCCTCTAAGATAACGAAAATATAAAAATAATACGTGGACAATCGTAGGCCAGTGGCGGCTGGTCAGGGGAGGCTAAGTAAGCCTCCTTTTGAATTTTAAGAAAACATGTAGGTACCCGACATACGATCTTAACCCTTTCAGTCATACTGTCACTTAAAAGTGACATCAACTTTAAAAAGTCCAATTGTCCACTGCATTTGTCCATCACTTACACAATCTGTTGCTTTGTGTCTTACCATATACAGAGTGTTTCATTACTAATTGGAAATATTTCAGCTATATAACCCGAACTCAAAATATGAAGAATCAACCCAAATCGCCTAGATAAAATGTGTCTTCTGTCTGAGTTATAGCGTGTTTTATTTGAAAATTTAAAAATTATTTGTGCCCAGTACTTTAAAACTATTCGAAGTATTATTGTCATATTTGGTGAGGAGTGTAAGTCGAGGAGCTTGCCACAAGCGAAATCAACGTACGAAATATTGCCATTCCCCCTTTATTGCCCCGCATTTCCCAACATTTCCTGGTATTGCTTCGCATTTTTTTTTTTTTATGAAAATAGTCGCAAAAAGGGTAGACCTATCGTGTGGGCCGCGGCGGACCTCCCGCACTGCGACTATTAGAAGGGGAAGGGATTATAGAATGGAAATGATTGTGGACACGCTTTTTAAAAAGTTGGTCATAGTTCTCTGGAAAAACTGATTTTGGAAGCTTATTTCATTCCGTAGCAGCCCTGTAAAAGAAGGATTCTTGATGAAGATTGGTCCTTGTAGTGTCAATCTTGAGAGTAAATGGGTGAGACTGATCAGCGTACAGAGTTTTTCGGCCGAATGTGGCCAGTGGAGGTATAAGAGTTTTTATTTCTCTGGAGCATCTGCCATGGAAATATCTGTAGAGCAATGACTGGTCTGCAACTCTTCTTCTATGTTCTAGAGGGTGAAGGGTATCTGTGAGAGTTGAGCTGTTTATCAAACGAATGGCTCTTTTCTGAATGGAATCTAGAAGACGAAGAGAATGCCTTGGTGCTAAACCCCAAATGTGCGAGCAATACTCCAGTAGAGGTCGGATTTGAGCCTTGTACGTCGTTAACAGTTGATCAGGAGTAAAAAATATTTCCTCGTATTGCCCTGAATTTCCCAATTTTTCCTGGTCATGCCTCGCATTTTCGAGGCACTACCACATATTTCCTGTAATTTTCCTGATATTGCTTGCATTTTTCCTTATTTCCTGTCTTTTCCGGTATTGCAGTTATTGTTCTACTATTTTTTATGTACATGATCATTTGATCATATTGTGTATGGACAGATGAATCAATTATTATTAACACGCTTACATTAGTTTCATCTGTATCTTGTATGTATGTATCCATGTTTGTAACTGACTCTTTGGCCTCGATTTTGCCCTACTTTAAGCGATCAGATTTAATTTAAACTTTGCACAATTGTCAAAAAACGACGACAATGCAATAATTCGATCAAAATATCCGATTATTCTGATTACTTTCACCAGGATTCATAAATTTCTTCGGGGATCCTTTGCATAAGAGTAAGAGAGATAGAACTAGTGCGTGAACTACGCATGCGCGCAGAACGAATTTTAAGACAGTTCATCGCATCGGTGGCTCAGTGGTAGAATGCTCGCCTGTCACGCGGGTAGCTCGGGTTCAATTCCCGGTCGATGCATTCTTTTTGTGCTTTTACCGTTTAATACATAATTTTTTTAGTGAGTAAAACAAATCGAGCTAAAAAGCGAAAAAAAATTATAATTTAAAAAAACTAAAAAACACGCTTTTAGAGTTAATCAATCTAAAAAGTAAAACATAATTTTTAACATAGGAATAAAATTACCGACGAGAAAATTAATGCCACGGTTCTAAAAGGGTGGGGTGCTTTTATTCCGAAACGCATATCTCTTCTTCTATCAAATTGGTAATTCCTCTAGATGATACGACGTAATTAATACACATTGAAATCAAAATAATTGTGCAGCTTCATGTTTAACCCAAAATATCTCAAAAAATAATAACTTTATCATCTCGATTATCTCAAAAACAAAAAATAATATCGACGTGGGACCAATTGCATTCGACGCATAATTACGCAACTTAGAACTGATTAGATTTTCAGCAAAATCGGTCAAGCTGTTTTTAATGGAGAATCAAAAAACTGAAAAAAATGGTATCTACCTGATTTTTGCAATTCATAAATTATACTATTTTTAAGATCTTTTCAATAATAAGATTATTGAATGTTAGGAATATTTGTATGAAAAATATGATGACAATATTTCATAAAAAGAGATATGAAAACAAAAATAGGAATTGGAGTATTTTAAACTTGTGTCAGTATTGAGAGAATAGCATTATAATGCAGTGAAAAATTATTGTTAGTAATAATCAAGCATTGCTTATAACAATTGAATATTGTTACTAACAAATGATTATTGATCATAATAATAAAAAAACATTTTCAATTGTTATAAACAATTAAAAATAGCTCCCGCTCATGAAATGATAAAAAGTTTGAAAAAATACGGTTGACATAAACAGAATATTGTTAATGACAATTTTAATTTCGTGTTTTTGGTGCATACAATCCGCCCTTTAGTGATCACTATTAGAGTAAGATCGTTCGGTAAGGCAACTTCTAGCTACGAAGATCTTAGAAATTGAGATCACTGATCTCGTATTTTAAAGGGCTTACATTGAACCCAGAAAACATACAATATATAACCCAAGTGATGGCACAAAAGATCTGAAGGTCGAGGTGCCCATAGAGGCTTTTGTCAGGCCCGACCCTTGTTACATAATAATAATTCTCTGTACCAAGAAATCCGACAAAACAGGTCGATTTATTGGGTGTTTTCATTTATTTGTGTGAGTAACAGATGTATTTTTAAAGGGTCCAGTGGTCATGAGATACCCTGTATATGTGTACCGATAAATTTGGTCGAAATGCGATATTTTTCGAGGTCAGAAGTAAATTTTAGTAATAAATTACTGTTTTTCGTGTGTGACTTGGAACTAGAGATGTTTGTATTTTTAACCACGATCGATACTTTACATAATACCAAATTCCCATGGGCGAATTAAAACATTAAAAATCTTTAATGTTTTAAGATCCGTTATTTTAACTTAAGAGGATAGTTCATAAATTGTTGTCCCATGGACATGGAAGCAAACATGAAAAAAATGAAACTATTTTATTTTTCAACATAGTCACCTGCAACGTTTAGACACTTGGTAATTGGTGTTGGAAGTGGACATTGACAAAAGAGAGTGAGTATAAATTACTGTGTTTCGAACGGAAGATTTTGAGAAGAATCTTTGGACCACTATTCAACCCAGAGACGCAGAGATATCGCATAAAAAGTAATCGCGAACTAAATCAACTCTACCAAGACCCGAATATTATATGTGAGATAAAATCCCGAAGGTTACGTTGGGCTGGACATATGTACAAAGACAGCCAGATGAACGTTTAGTAAAACTAGTGTGGCAAAGCAACCCGCAAACAAGAAGGCCTCTCGGAAGACCATGGCTAAGATGGCGCGACAACATCAAAAGCGACCTTGAAGCCATGAGGGTTGTAGTGCTACGGAGTAGCAGTAGTAATAAGTGTTTCAAACCCTTTTAAAAAATAATTAGAACTTTGAGTCTTCAGCCATTCATCTACCGTCGACATCACTCCGTTATCATCAGCAAAGCGGATTCCACGAAGATATTTTTTTAATTTTAGGAATAGATGGTAGTCGCTGAGGGCCAAATCTGAAGAATAAGGGGTACGCCCACGCGGTAATTAATCCACGAAAATAACACCTGCAAAATCCCAAAAAACTGTAGTCTTGATCTTACCAGCTGATGGGACAACACGAAATTTTCAAGGAAAAGGGGAACCCATATGCTGCCATTCCACTTTATCGCACCTCTTATCTCAATTTTGTAAATTTTTATAAAATCACGCACACCTCAATGAAAAAAAATTAATATTTAACTAACACTAATTGATGCGCTGATGCTAATTGGAACACACTAATGTCATACAATAAGCTTTTTCCTGACACTTTATTTACATTTGTCATTCAAAGCCAACTATGTTAGGGACAACAATTCGTGAACTATCCTCGTATACCCACATCACTACAAGCAGTCACGGTACTTTTTGGTACTTATTTTAAGACCCTATAAAAAATTTGGAGACTATTAAACATCGAATTTGTGCAAAACTAAAAGGCAACCTTTGCATAACCGTTTTTGATCCTTGATATTCCTTTTTCTATTGATTACGCATGATCGACGATCTCGGTAAAAAAACCTCAAGAATCCGATATCAAGAAAAAATGAATTACGAAAAAAATGGTCACACGACATAAATATGACCAACGGAGTGTGACTTTCCCATCGGTAGTAATATCAAGATAGAATAGATTTTTTGGAAATAAAAAATGTGTACCTGATCGTATTTCAGATTACCGCATAAATATAAACATTATCTAATATTTGCGTGTTATTAAGAACGCCATAGTAAGTATGTCTCGAAAGGAATTCCAAAACATTATTTTTTTTTACTGAAAATAGTCGCAAAAAGGGTAACCTACGGACGGCCCTCACTGCGACTATTAGTAGGGGGATTATAGAAAGAAGATGATTATGGAGCCACTTTTTGAAAAGTTGCAGGTCATAGTTCTCTGGAAAGGACTCTTGATGGAGATTGGTCCTTGTAGCGTCAATCTTGAGATTAAATGGGTGAGACTGATCAGCGTACAGAGTTTTTCGGCCGAATGTGGCCAGTGGAGGTATAAGAGTTTTTATTTCTCTGGAGCATCTGCCATGGAAATATTTGTAGAGTAATGTCTGGTCTGCAACTCTTCTTCTACGTTCTAGTGGGTGAAGGGTATCTGTGAGAGTTGAGCTGTTTATCAACCGAATGGCCCTTTTCTGAATGGAATCTAGAAGACGAAGAGAATGCCTTGGTGCTGAACCCCAAATGTGCGAGCAATACTCCAGTAGAGGTCGGATTTGAGCCTTGTACGTCGTCAACAGTTGATCAGGAAAAGCTTTTCACAGAAAACCTAGCCTCTGGCTTGTTGACTTTGCGATGTTAGCAACATGGTCATGCCAAGACATATTATTAGACACCGTGACTCCCAAAATCGAGATGGAGGGACATGATTCAAGGGTATTTCCGGACATTGTGATGGAATGATTTGAGGAATATACTTTCTTTGGAAAACGTGGCGCTTTATGTTTTCTGGGCGTTGAACTGAACAAGATTGTTGGTTCCCCACTCGACGATTGGTTCAAGTTCTCTATTGATGGAATTAACCTGTTCCTGCCTGAGTTTATTTGTATAATTCACCGAAAGTGATCGATAGGATGTAAAAGTTGAGACAAGTGTGCTGTCGTCTGCGAAACTGTAAATGGAGTTTTTGGTTGTTTTCAAGAGGTCGCTGATGTGTAAAATAAATAGAATGGGGGACAGGATGGAACCATGTGGGACCCCTGCATTGGTTTTTAACGCATCAGAAGAAATACCGTCAACTGCCACATGTAAGGAGCGATCTTGCATGAAGCTCATGAGCCATTGGCGCAATTTGGTTGGGAGACCGTAGGCAGATAATTTGCTTAACAATGCCTGGTGCCGAACGCGGTCGAAGGCTTTAGATATATCCAAGACTTGCATGGGACTCACCAAAGTTTTCAATAGTGTTTGTTCAGAGCTGAGTGACACAAGCTAGCAAATCTCCAGTTATTATTTTGTAATAAGGCTCAATCAATTTGCCAATGAACTGATTAATAGAAAATGAGAAATGGTTAACATTGTTTTTGGGATAAAAGGGAACCGCTGCTGTCTTTGGAGACTTGTCATCTTCCCCCCGTTTAATTATGGATAAATAAATGACAAACTTTTGTTCATTTAATGTATGATTCCCTAGATGGAATCCCAGCGCTCCCTTTTTGTATGAGTGGGTGTAACGCGGTATAAAATATTATTATCATTTCCTTGCCGCCAACATGCGAAGTGGCTTCAGAGACTTTTATTACAAACGAAATTGAAATACATATTTGTTAATGTAAATAATCGAAAAGTAATACCCAACATGTTTTTAAATTTTAATGATAATCCTGTAAACTTGGCACGCCATTGGAATTCGAAATGTATTAAATGCGAAAAGAGTCGGGAGTAAAAAAATATCGGTCACCACTAGTGTCCGGGTTTCAAGCATATTTTGAAACTTTTTCGCATTCCAACATTATTTCCCCTTATAGCAGCACAGTTCTTTTATAGGAAACCTGACAATGATACTCGTTTGCATCTACATGCTCGCCAAAGGTTTTCTTGTATATCAGTGGTCCGTCGTTATGGTCAATGCCGCGATGACTCATGCTTCAGGTCTTGTTTAAAAACAGTGAAAACGGTTTGTTAGACCAAGAGCCAATCTGCAAATCAGCAACGTATTTTAATATAGTGTAAGATATATTTGGATCCATCCTGTATGCAAGGCGAGCTTTTTGGGCACACGAACACATCTGCAGAGCAGGTATCTAAAGAAAATGACGGAATACGGGGGCTGGCGGCAGTCTTTATGAAGGGACGACAGTAATTAGACGCATTTTAGTAATAATAATAATAATAATAATGTTTATTTTAAAAAATGCTACAATTATTTGTACAAAAAAAAACAATTACAACATGTAATAAAATGACGTCGAACAATGATATTTCAAAACTGATTTTTTAAAAAATCCTCAACACAATAGGGTTCTAGTTCTACAAGTATCTTTTTGATGTTTTTTTTAAATTAATTGCTACTAGCAAAACGTCTTACAAGTACTGGTAACTTGTTGTAAAATTTCATTGCCATATAATAGGGAGATTTTTCAGTAAGTCTTAGTGTATGATATGGATAAATGGGGTCGTGCCTCCTCGTGTTATATTCGTGTTCTGTGGCATTCAGATGAAAAATTTCTCTATTTTTAAAAAAATACATCAAACATTCAAAAATGTACAGAGCATAAACAGTCATGATGTTATTATTCTTAAAAACTGTTCGACAAGAGTCCTTATAATGTCTGCAATTGATTATTCTTATTACTCTTTTTTGAATAATAAATATTTTATTTGTGTTCATATTGGATCCCCAAAAAATTTTTCCGTAGTAATCGAGAGATAGTTTGAATACGCTTTACGATAAATATAGTTTTTGAGTAGAATACGTTTTTAATATTTCTTACAATAGTCTCCTAATAGTTCTCTGAAAAAACTGACTTTGGAAGCTTGTTCCATTCCATTGCAGCCCTGTAAAAGAAGGATTCTTGATGGAGATTGGTCCTTGTAGCGTCAATCTTGAGAGTAAATGGGTGAGACTGATCAGCGTACAGAGTTTTTCGGCCGAATGTGGCCAGTGGAGGTATAAGAGTTTTTATTTCTCTGGAGCATCTGCCATGGAAATATTTGTAGAGTAATGTCTGGTCTGCAACTCTTCTTCTATGTTCTAGTGGGTAAAGGGTATCTGTGAGAGTTGAGCTGTTTATCAACCGAATGGCCCTTTTCTGAATATAATCTAGAAGACGAAGAGAATGCCTTGGTGCTGAACCCCAAATGTGCGAGCAATACTTCAGTAGAGGTCGGATTTGAGCCTTGTACGTCGTCAACAGTTGATCAGGAGTAAAAAACTTTCTAGCTTGCCACAGAAAACCTAGCCTCTGGCTTGCTGATGTTAGCAACATGGTCATGCCAAGACATATTATTGGACACTGTGACTCCCAAAATCGAGATGGAGGGACTTGATTCAAGGGTATTTCCGGACATTGTGATGGAATGATTTGAGTAATTCACTTTCTTGGAAAACGTGGCACTTTGTTTTCTGGGCGTTGAACTGAACAAGATTGTTGGTTCCTCACTCGACGATTGCTTCAAGATCTCTATTTATGGATCAACCTGTTCATTGCTTGCAAATAGTTTTCCTCCCAGTGATTTCTTCATAGGCGCGAACAAAAAATAACCACAGGAAGACAAGTCAGGGCTATAAGGAGAGTGCTTAAGTGTTTCCCAGTCCATTTCTTGAAGTGTATCCCTTGTCAAAGTCACGGTGTGAGGCCTGGCGTTGTTATGAGAATGACATGAGACATGAGAATGACATCTCTGCTGTCTCGTCTTTTGTTTCGATAGGCGGCTTTCGCCGACCGTAACAACTGGCAGTAGTAAGCCGAATTTACTATGCGTTGATCGTGTAAAAAATCATCAGTAAAATCCCCCTAGAGTCACAAAAAAATTGTTGCAAGGACTTTTCCAGCAGAGAAACAAGTTTTGGCTTTCGTTGTCGTGTTACATGTCGGAAACAATAACCAAAATCCGTATTCCATCAGTGGGCAGACATTAAGCACGGTCTCATCACATTTGGTTTATTAGTAAACTCGAAACTTACGTGGAGTGATCATATTTCTCATATATGTAAACGCGCGAACTTTAAATTGTTCCTAATACAAAAAACTTGCTCTAAAGCTTCTTTCGAAACATACTGCAAACTTTACAAGTGCTATGTCCGACCCATACTTGAATACGCCGTGATATCCAGATTTAGTTCGAGATCGTGAAATGCTGGAAAAAGTACAAAGACGCGCAACCAGATTGTCTTTTGTCCGTGTTAGACCTACGTACGAAGAGAGATTATCCATGGCCAACCTTACAACATCGAAGAAAGACCGTCTTCGAGGTGACCTTATAATTTCCTTTCGAATTTTGAAATTCAACTTCGACGACCTTCAAGCAGCTTTCCCCCTCCATTTAGACGACCGTCTCCGTAGGCACACCTTACACCTGAAGAAAGAGCCTTTTAGAACTCGTTACAGGCAAAACTTTGTAGGTAGCAGAATTTTTGATATTTGGAATGGTCTACCTCAGCAAATAATTAATTCAGAAAATGTTAATAGTTTTAAAAATCAAATAGACACCTACATTTTTAATTTTTTAGGCTCAGTGTTAATTATTGTTTTATTTATATTCTGTAACTTATTATGGGCAAAACAGGACTTGATTCTCTGCCCTTATCATGTAATAATAATAATAATACTAAGGATCTATATATTTCTGTTACGCGCCTGGGCCTTGATCAATCAGAATTCTACTGTCCACTACTTATTCGCTTTGGTAGGACTATAAATTGTGACGTGCATAAACATGTAACCGTTGTTATGTTAAATTTTAATATTGCCACGAACATCTAATTTTTAAAATTGCAATAAACGATATGGCTCGTCGACTACAAGGATGGCTCAACAAATGAGCACAGCAAAGGTCGATTTCGTTTAATTTTATGTCTAAAGGCCGCCTATATCAGAAAAGCAATCCTTTTTAAGAGCCAAGTATTTAAACAATTTTATTACGGGATTATGGATTTAACACTGTGATTGCCGTTGAATATTCATCGTGAAGTATTGATTTTTAAAATCATTAATTATATAAAATAAAATAATCGCCTGGAAGATTATGAGCATAATGATCTTATTATGCGAGTTGTTTTTAATAGTATATTGTGAGAAAGAAAAAAAAACATTCCCATTATATAAAATTATAAACAATGAAAAATAAAAAGTTAAACACTCGAACAAACCGTGTAATATTCTATTGTTAATTATAGAAATTTACAAACGTTCATCTAAAACAATATTTACATGTCCAAACCATTTTAGTGACCTTCCCTGGTATTGCTAAATGTTGAAACACTTATAAAACCAAATTAAGAAATTTTTTTTTAAATATTAGAAATATTCAACCAGTACAAGAGGTTTATTCTTGTACATAGGAAGTACAATAATGGTTTAGGGCAGAATCAGCAGGTAGAACTAATCTCGTTTAGTTGCAAAATATTGTAAATGCCAATAGGTACATTGATGAAATACTTCGACCAATTGTGCTTCCAATATACTGCAGCTACTGGCGAAAATTTGGTACTGATATTGCCGTGGTCTGCGCAATCACCAGTCTTAAATCCAACAGAGCATTCTATGGGACATGCTATAACTTATGGTTTTGTGAAGTGGTAGGAATTTTTAGAACCACCAACAACTATTTAGAGCTTTGTCTTCTTCTTAGGGTGCCGTCTTCTTTAGAAGGTTGTCTACCATCATGACTATTTTAACTCTATCCACCGCTAACCTGAAAACATTCGTCTTCGACCTATGCTGCGTTTGCCAACAATTTTTCCCTGCATAATCACTTATAACAGAGTATATCTTTCTCCTCTCATAACGTGGTCCAGGTACTGTAGTTTTCGGATTTTTGTCTCATTCACAACCTCTGTCCCTTTTCCTAGTCGTCTGAGTACTTTTTCGTTAGTGATTCGGTCTACATACGATATTCCAGTATTCTTCTGTATAACCACATTTCGAAGGCTTCCAATTTTTTCAACGATGTTTTATTCAGTGTTGCTGCATAGAGGAGAATAGAAAATATGTAACATTTTATTATTCGTAATTTCAGTCTTTGATTCAACGATCGGTTAAAAAAGAACTGCTTCATCTTTAGAAACGTTACGTGCTTTTTCGATCCTTGATCTTAATATTTTTGAAGAGCCATTTCTGGAGTCTATTATAGTTCCTAGATATTTATACGTAAAAACTCTTTCTATAACTTGGTTGTTTATGGTCAGCTGGACGTTTGTATTTATCATTTTAGAAAATATCAAAAATGTTGTTTTATTCAGGTTCATTTTCAGGCCATATTTAAAATATGTTGTATACACCCTATGATCAACCCTTTGTAAGTCATCGATGTTCTCTGTAAGCAAGACTGGGTCGTCCGCATATCTTATGTTGGTGATGGGCTTCCCATTTACGACCACACCGGCTGTTTCTTGGTCTAGCGCTTCTCTGATAATAGCTTCCGAATTCAGGTTAAAAAGTAGCGGCGATAAGATACGAAAATCAGTAAAACATTTTTCACATTTATTCACGCTGTCAAAAAATGTTTATAGTTTACTATAATAATACTATAGTTTTCTATAAATTTTGCAGATATAATATATATATATATATATATATATATATATATATAAAGCTTTGTAAGAAGCATAAAAAGCTACTTCAACAAATGTAAAGACGTTGTAGAGTTGTTTTAAATAACAGGATGACACATTAAACATTTTATTTAAATCTTTTTTATCAAAGCTTAAACTGTAACTAATTTGTCACACATAAAAATTCTTTCTAAATGCCATTTTGAATAGAAAAATTAACTGATCGTAATAATTTGATCGGTGACTTTAAACGTGTGTGTAAGTAGTGTCACATGAAAAATGTTTGAAATATTGTAAACAATTTAAGAATTGTTACATATTTAAACAATAAAAAATCGATACATTTTTTTTTTTAAAACAGCGAAATGATTATTATCAAAACCAAATTAATATAATCGTATGTAATCTAATATCAATCACATTGACGTACATTACTGGAAGTCAGAAAGTATGTATTTTCAAAGAAATGGTTCCCACAAATAGCTGGACCACATGTTATACGACTATAAATAGTTGTAAATTCTTTTATGCAATCCATGGGCGTATCAAAACAATTATCGCAAAAAAACATTTAAATAAAAATCCAGATTCCATGGCAGTTTGATTAAAAAAATTTAGTAAACACCTGAATGAATAAGATGATAGATGTTTTCTGTAATAAAAAAGTTAAATAGAAATTATGAAATTTATAACAAAAATATAACGTTTTTTTCCACTATCTTGTCGGTTAAAAAAATGTATACCTTCCTAGATGTTTTGCGCATAAAAAACCTGCACACAAAAAAGTTTTCGTTTATTTCAAAATTGTTCGACTGCATATTTATTACGGTGTAGCAATAGCAACTTGTATATGTTATATAATATTTTTTAAGGAAAACTTTCTGCAGACAAACACGAATCAAAATTCGATCTATAATAAGAAACGACCTTCACGCTTTGCGACGATGTGGAATGCAACCAAAAATAATGGAATTCTAGTAAAAGCATTTCTTAAACAATACATTATTATGTTTTCATCCACAAATACTTATAACAGTATTTGTAGTAGGACAGTAGGATAGCGACTGGTTTTTTCAATTAAAATTATTGCTGATCAATGTTTTTCTTCGTCATAAAAAGGAAAAAAATATGTGATATTTCCAATTTGCGTATACAGAGTGTCTTAAAACGAGACGCTGGACTGAGCAAAAAGCTTTGAGATAACTAAGCTCCTCTAGGCAGTAACGTGAAGAATTTTGGCTCAGCTAAAACTCTCGCAGGCGTTGAAACGGGCCATGGGATGCTTCGAGGACTGTGTATTATTTGGTACAAGTCACTGCCCAATAAGGATCTATAGAAGGTGGAGGGCAACGGGAAACTTTCTAAGGACCTAATAGAAAGCTACGTGGATGGCGGATGATCACGGAAAAGTGAAATGGGGCAAGATGGAAGAGCAGATGTATGTTAAATACCAAGTATATATTACTTATTGTACTTAATATTTATTATTACATACAAACTGAATCTCGCCCTAAATACATGTAAACAAAATGTAATTCTTTTTTTAAATTGGCAATAAAGACATTTATTAATTATTATTATTATTGATTTAATTTATTAAATCCCAGTCACGACTCTGCGGTTTCGATAGCTCGCAGAGCCGAGCTGGAGAGAAACCAGTGACCACTCCTCACGCCGTGAGGTGAGTGATCACTGGGACCGAATATCGTGTGCCCTGAGCAGACGCAATGATCCCAGGATGACGGCCTTCTGCATTGCCCCAGCTAAAACGTGTGCCTTTTATCTGCAAGCTGGTATTTTCTGGAGTTCCGAGAGCAGTGTGTGGCGTGTACCACCAAGGTGGCCTATTATTAGGATGTCTAGTTCAACAGAATGGTCTGCGAAGATCGAAGAAAAGGTCTATGTTTTGTCCGTTTTTCATCTTCTTTCAAGGCGATGTTCGGTTCGGCTGGTGCCAAAAATTCGATCACGAACGTCGTCTTAGTTAGGTGGTCGAGGAGGATTACGCGTCAGGCTTATTGGCTTGTATCTGCCTGAGGGTGGAGAATGGGAAGTTCCAATAAATTCGACACCTCTCATTCTCCACAACGCACTCAATAATGCCATGATAAACCCCTCTGTTTCCGACTCAAGCCCGCCTGACCTTAGGAATGCAAATGTCAGTTCTTTGGATAAGCTCCTGTTTTCGATGTTGTTGAAGAAGACAGAATGTAGAGGCTTATCCATGTGGAGCTGCAGAGTTTTATCAACTTCTGCAGCTTTGATGCGGGCTTTCATCCGAACGGGGTCGAGCTCAATGACTCGAATCAAGCGCTCTCCGCTCGGAATCAAAAATCAAAGAGAGTTCATCAGCTGCTCGGTGTACTGCCCTGAAGAGAAATGCTCCTACTCCTGTAACTTCATGGCGTTTGACCATTTGCATTTATTATTATTATTATATCAGAGTTACATTCTTGAGAAAGATTAGAAGGTTGAGAAAAATAGACCTTGTGTATAAGTGACTGAGTACTGAGTATCTGGAGCTACTCTATTGATAAGAGACAAGAACAGTTTTTAAAGTAAAACAGGTTTTAATGTAGATCTGCAAGTCTTTGAGTATACATACTTGCGTTTTATATTTTACACTCTCTGTACTTAATAAAAAGCATCCAAACAATTTGTTATTTAGTTTTCTCAGTTATGTTAAAGTTTCTAAAAAAATAAATGATTAAAAAATTTTAAATAATTTTTTTAAATACTTTTTTCGTCATTTGGTTTATGACGTCTTTTTCATTTGTGATAAAAGTTACTTTTACAATTCGAAGTATTTCTTTAGCACCGAGAAACCCAACAGCAACCTTCTTATCCCCGTTCTCAGTTAACATAGACACGGACGTTTTACAATAAATATCGACTTTTTAAATTCTTCAGATGACATTTTTAACATGTGGTTATTGGATGAAGCAGGTGCTGTGTGCCACGCCGTTCGGTAAAAGATTTAGCAGGTTATTCAACCACAGCTATTTCCGCATACACACACACATATTTTATTTATTTATAAGTGCAATGCATACATAGTGACATTGCTATTACGCTATTCATTATATCCATAAAATTTGAACTAAATTAGCATCCGAATATTGCATACGTTATACTTTATTTATTTGACGTTACATTTTAAGGTTATCTATCTGTCAAACGAATAACAACATTGCCGGTTTTGTTACAACATTACGTCCAAACAACTTAAAAATATGTATGACATATTTAGCTCGTAACTCAACTCCTAATTTATTAGCTTAGCTTTTTGTTATGATTTGGTAAAATTTTGTAGAATTTACTGACAACGCCGTAAACAATTGCAAATTTTTGTTCTACGAGACTATACCCTTCCACAACTAACAACTGCATTCTTGCTGCATCTACGTCAAACACATGTTGTAGAGTGAAGGACGAGAGATGGGATTACCTAAAATTTCTAAAGGTCAATAAAATTGTTATTTTTTAAAAGCTTGATTTATTATTTATAATCCCACTGTATCTCAGAATACCATTTCCAAATAATCGTTTCCGATACCACCTAACATTTCGTTTGCAACTTTTCCCGCTTTTTTCATCGTATAACAATGCAACAATAAAAAGTAATTGTTTATTTACCTATGTCTACATTCACAATAGCATTATCGTGTAATTTTAGAATGTATCATAGTGGGATAGGTTTAATGCCCGATTACGCCCAATCAAATGTTTCTTCACGATATATAAATTGTACCATTTTGAACGTAAGAGGTCAATTAAAAAAATACTAACTCTGTTCGAGAAACTTGGACACTATATATTAACTAACCATGTGCATTAATGCTAACACAATATCATACAAGAAAGTTTCAAATAAATAAGGGGTTTTTTGGGCGCTAAAAAATACTTCAACCAGTAAAAGTGATGTCATGACAATTACAAAAGAAATAATGAACCAAATCACAAGAAAATCTCTTTCAATATATTATGTTATTCATGATTTTTAGAAACTTACAATATAAAAGTGGAAAAACTATGCGTATTGCTAAATACCCAAAAATAACAAAACTTAATTTACAATTTGTAAATTTCATCTGAAGAGGAGTTGCACGCGATGGTTAATGTTAGGCATGATGCCCTGAAAATCAAAGGGATGAAAATAAATGTAAGCAAAACGAAAGTAATGGTTTTTGAAAGAGAAGAAAACATGTGAAACTGTGAAGTTCTGATTAAGGGAGAAATAGTGGAACAAGTAAATGAGCTTGTATGCTTGGGTTCAAAGTTTACGAAAGATAGAAAGTATGACAGTGATATTGAGCGAAGGGTATTGGCAGGAAAACACATGAATGGGGCACTGCATAGCTTTATGAATAACCCGAAAATGTTAAAAAAGGCACGTCTGACTGTGCATAGAGGTGTGTTGGTTCCTACACTTATGTATGGTAGTGAATGTTGGGGTTGGCATAAGAAGAATGAAAATAGGATCAATGCTGCGGAGATGAGTAGTCTGAGAAGTATAGCCGTGGTGACTAGGTTGGATAAAGTGAAGAATAATGAGATAAGTAAACGCTGTGGTGTAAAAGAAGATGTGGTTACAAATATATGTAGCGGTCATACAGACAGGTGATGCACAGACGACGTGACAAAACTTTTGCATTTTTAAATCCTCAAAATTCCGACGACTTATTTTACTGAAGACCTTTTTAATCTCAAGTCCTGTTCCTTTTCAATAACGCAAGTAACGAGCCTTACCTTTATGGCCAGAAGCTTCTTTCCTTTTCATCTACTCACGCACATTCGCAAAACCGAGGTACACTAAATTCCTTTTCGCCAAGTTACGCATTCTCTACGAACCGTCATAAAACAAACGACCAAGGGGATTAAGATAAAAAGGACGTACAGAGGTACACCAAGACAGTCTCAACGGCTTTCGACACAGTCTCGACGGGCTTCGACCCTGGCGCGCCTCACCCCTCTTGCCAAGTTTTTCTTTCGTTTTAATAAATACACGTAGTTAACAGTAATTCGACTTGTTCATCATTTTCCTAACACTCATCACACACAAATATACCAAAGTTAGACAAAGGAATGCTTAGATGGTTTAGACACGTAGAAAGGAGGGATGAAAGAAGATTGACAAAACAAATTTATAAGGCGAGTATGAATGGACGGAAGTCGGTAGAGGTCGACCTCGGTGAACATATCTCGATCAGATCAACATTGTTTTGAAGAACGGCCAGGTCAAGAGTACCAACAACCGACGAGTATGTATGAGAGCACTGATGAAAGTAGAGGAAGCAAAAGATGTGTGCAAGAACCGTAGGAAGGAAGTGGTCTCTGCCTACCCCTACGGGAAAAAGGCGTGACTATATGCATGTAAATTTCATAACTCACATTGAGTTGGTGTACTGATAAAACCACAACATATTTTAGTATGAAATTAAAAGATTAAACAAAAAGGTCTGCTATCGATTTATAATAAATCTACTCTTCTAAAGGTTATTTAAGGTCAAAGTTAAACTTACAGTAAATTTCATGATTTTTCTCATTTTTCAGTTAAATGACCAGACTAATCTTAAAAGTTTATGGGACTTTCCTTTGTAGAACGTTTTATTTAAATCAATTATCTTTTACAAAGTTTTTTTAATTTCCCGAAGGATCTTCAGTTATTTGCATTTAAATGTAAATTTGCTTAAAAAATCTTGTCATAAATGTTTTTATTTTTTTAATATCGATTACGTATTTATTGTTTTAAAATCATTGTAACAAAATCATAAGAATGTTATAGCATATTTCACGAATATACGGTGGTTTCGGATAATCGTTAGAAACTCGATAACCAGTTTCAACTGTACATTTAAGAAGTACGAAAGTAAATTTCCCCAATATTTTTAAAAAAATTTTGAAAGTAACGAGTTTTATTTTATAAGGGACTTCTTGTTTGGAAATTAAGGGTCAATAGGGTTTAAGATTAAAAATGAGGACAACCGAAAGGCTTTGTATGAAAAAGCTAGAGTCGTGCACAAAAGAAATAAATTTTTGAGAAATTATACTCACTGTAAACAAGAATGCTCTTCATTTGTTTATCAGGACGAAACTTGGATTTTTGCTAAAGGTGAAACAAAAAGAATTTAGCAGGACGATAACATATAGTCTATAAAACACACCGACAGTGAAGGAAAAAGACACATTATTGTGCATGCAGGTGGATATCATGGTTTTGTTGATGGGGCGGATCTTTTATTTTCCTTAAAATCAAAATCGGTTGATTATCATGACAATATGGATACAAAGATGTTTGTGAAATGGTTAAAAGAGAAACTATTACCATCGTTACATGAACCATCCGTCCTTGTATTAGATAATACTCCGTACCATTCGGAAATTTTAAATAAACAACCAACAAACTCCCGGACGGTACAGAAAATAAAAGAATGGTTAACGAACAAAAATATTTCATTTCCACAGTATTGCTTCAAGCCGGAATTATTATCGATAGCTAAAAGGCACGAAAGAGAGTAAGTAAGAGTAAGTGTACCAAATTATACTCAGTTATGGCCATCGTGTGCTTATACTTCCGCCTTGTCATTGCCAATTTAATCCCATTGAATATATTTGGGAAATATGCAAAACTTATTACGGCACTTACATTGGATCTAATGGTTACAGTGATAAGGCCGTTTTGGAAACCTAGCAACGAGCACTTAATGCTGCCACTCCTGAAATTTGTGTGGGTTCGTGAAAACCGTATCGAAGCAGTTAATCCTGTTATCACTTACAGTCCGAATGAGGATAGCGACGACAGTGATTCCGATTATGATAACTATAAATCTGATGCTTGATAAACTACATGATTAAACATATTTATTAATTTTGTACCGATAATTTATTTTTGTTGCATTCCCTTTTAACGTAATTAAATATGTGCCTATTTCTAACCAAAATACTCATCGAAAACGACATCAACGATTTTTGTTCACAATACAACAAAAAATAAAACGTCTCAACAAAAGCATAATAAAAAATAAAAAATGTTCGGGTTTGAATCTTAGGGGAATTTACTAATGTACCTCTCAACACAGTGCGCCCGTTAAGTCGATGCCTCGGTGACTAATCCGATACCGTCGTATATTGGTGAAATGAGCTATAAATGGAATTAAAATTTACGATAATTATGATCTATATCTGCTTGAAAATATTTTATTAACTACTGATCAATTTCTCAAACTTTGACAACATTTTTTTTTCGTCATTTGGTACTATATCTTTATTGTATATTTTAAAAAAAAGTTTGAAATTATGATACAGTCTAAATCATTATTCATGTTTAAAAAATTAAATTATTCAATTTTGGCCCAATATAATTATTTTATCATTGGGTAAATTATAATGTTAGGTACGCTAATGGATGTACGAGACGTTACGAAAGCGATGCTGTACAAAGACAAGTATGAAAAAAGACCGAAATATCACGCGTATGAGGAAACAAGGTGAAAACAAACATAAACATTTATCCATTTCGAAATCTGGGACAAACAACGTATATGATGTCGACCATTCAGGAAAACACATTTACAATTTATCCTAACGGTTGTTCGGAAAATAATAGCAATGCGTGTTTTAACGTCTGATTTCGTAGACGTTTTTAAAAAACGGTTTTTGACATTTCGAGTGCAGCATGACCAACCAATTGCAATATTTAATGAACCCGAGTGGCCAGACAATTAAGTTGCGTAATAATTACAAAAAAATTAAATTTCGTGTTCTTGACGGCTTTCTTTATTAAAAACTCAGATAATTGTTAACTTGACCGAATAAACTTTTCTTGCAATTAGCAATTTATAAATATATTTGCAATGAATAGCGTTAATACCCTTTGGAAATTAGCCGACGTACGCACCTGCGTCGCTAGAGAAATAAATAGATTATAAAATAAGAATAGAAATACGAATTTAAATATTTACATTGCGGTACGGCCGACGACATACCTATTCTTAAATGTCGACTGCGTGCTTCAAGCTAGTTGGTTGTTTTTTTTTTGGAAAAAAATCCATAGATCGACAACTAAATAAGTCGCCTAAAGTTTGCAGGAAAAGTGAAAGCGATTAAACTTTGTATCGAGAACATACCATTGGATTTGTTAGATAATTTATTGCTATATGGTTTTTTGTAATTATTTCTCTTTAATTCAACAATTCAGGTGATGGAATGTGAGATAATTTAAATGTTGTAATAACCTGCGGGTATATATTTTTTACATCCCTAAAATTTACTTATTATGTTACTACCCAAATCTTGATGAACTACACCACTGGAATGGCAACTACCCTGGAACGATTTCAAATTCTCCCCGCATAATTTTACCAATTAATTTATTTTATAACAAATATCTAGCTTGTTTATAAGCCACGTTTTTCATTTTGTTAACACCGATATTATTCGATTGTTTTTTTGTGTGTGAATTTTAATTTCGATAATCTGGTGGGAATATTTTATGTTGGGTATACACTTCATTATGAAGAACCCTCGGAATAAAATCTACAATACTTTTTACAATTTAACGACAATAAAATTAACATCTATTAATATAATGTGAATTACATAAACTATACAAATTATTCAGAAAATTTTATTTCAGTTATTTTTCTGTAGATATTTGGCGTAAGATGAATTTGTAGCTATTTTTGACACTTTATTCTATTAACATTTATTACGTTAGTTGTTTTTGACATAACTTGCATGTTAACTAGAATAAAAAAACTTACAATAATAAAAACAGTAATTCGAAAACATCTAACTAAGAAAATCAAAAAAAAATTATTTGACTACCTGGAAGTTTCAACATTTATCTTAATACTTGATTGAATTTAAACGGCCTTTTGGTCCCGCTTACTTAACCTAAAAATATTAGTCCAACCCTAAATTTTAACAAAACTTTGAATGCAGCACAAATTGATTACAAATAAGAATTGAAAGTATTAAAACGACAAACTTACCCACAACACTCACACAAAACCGTCAAATGTTTATTTATTTATTTATAAAATGATTTTCATCCAACAGTCATCGTCAATTAAAGACAATCGAAGAACATCACCATCACATGAAATTACGCGAATATCCCACAGTCTGTACTAACTATGTAAATTAAATAATATTTAAATAAAAATAAAAATACCGGACGAGTATGAAACTTTATTTTTTGAGCGAATGTGTCGTATAGTTATGATCTCGATAAGTTGTGATGTTTTTTGGTTGCTCCACAACGTTTCGGTTGTCTTTGGGTGGAAAACAACGTTGCCGGATCGCCAATGAAATAAATCCTGTAAATACGATTTAATTTAAAATATTGTAAATATCTCTGAAATTGAGAGATTTTGTCAAATATTTGCGGTACATCATTGATTTATTATTTTTAACAATGAAATTACTTTAATTTAAAATAATTTTCGCACCTGGACGCTACATCAAATAAAAAACAATGTATTGACATACCATTTTATTTTGATTTAAAATTTAAAAGTGTTTATGATAGTAGATATTTTGTCATTAAATTTTAACACTCTAGGTAATGAAATTTTATCAACAAATTTACAGCACTTAATATTTTTCGAAAATAAACCAGGATTCATGAATCCAATGTCAAAGCACAAATACATTATGTATAACGTTTAAAAGTACATAGCATAAATATGAGATGGTAAATTTTGTATATATACCTAAATGTTTTTTTCAGTTTCAGTTCTCAAATTTTATGTTTAAATTTTTTGTGGTAGTTGCAATCAAAAATACTAGTACATCGAGAAAAAACGTCAAAGCACATTCATATCACACATTTATGAATTATTATAGCCGAATTAACCGTTGTATTTTCATGAAAAAAATTTAGACTCGTTTTTTAGACAAGAATTTGAGATCTGGCAACATTGCGTTGTGAATTTATAAAATCTTCAAGTCTTTAAACTCGTTGAAAATGCATTTCGCACATGCGCAACTATTAACTTTTAACACATCTGCTTTCATTGATTTAATTAAATTCAAAAGAATTGACGGTTTCATAAAATACAAATGCACATAAAAATTATAATATATTTATTTTTATTTCAATTTTAAATCTGCTTTATGTAAAGAAATAATACATATCTGTTTTAAAACTGATTTTTTTTAAATCCATTATGCCTAATAAATGTACTATGCAACTAGCATCTCAGAATACTGGTTGCCTAATATCTTTGTCACGTTATAATTTGGAAAACTTATGTATAATTGTTATTTTGGTAACCTATTCAAAATCATATGTCGTGTAGGAAATTACAAAGGTTAGTTGGAATTTGGATCAGTTAAAATATCGTTTATTGTCAACGTTTCGAATTTTATTAAATTCATACCCAGAGCTCAAAAAGTAGTTCTTTCCTAGCTAAAACTTATAAAATTTTAAAACATATTCAGACATATAAAATGAAACGAAAACGGGTCAGAAGTTCATACTCTCACAAAACAAACTAGTTTTTTCTTCAATCCTTACTGATGTCTGATCCAAATACCAATTAACCTTTTAAGTTATTACTGGTGTTTAATTTTTAAAATTATGTACTCAATTGGTTAATTTAATATAGTTTTGAAATGAATAATGATAATTACTAGCACACTTTCAGTTTTAGCCCTGGTTTTGAGAGAATCTACGTATTAATGACTTCTACCTGAAGCGTATTAGTCAAGAGTCTAGATCTCAATAGGGAAAAATCACATAACGCGAGATGGCGCTGTCAATGACAAAATATCGGATCGAGGAGTGAAAAACAAATATTCTGTCATTTGATCACTTGTAAAACCAAAGTTTTTGTTGGAGGAAATTTTAGTTTTATTAAAGATTTCAGTTGATTTTTTGTGTTAAACTATTGGATTGAAGCTGGATTTAAGTTTGTTTTCGACGTTTCAGTTTTATTGTCGCTGGATTCTTGTTAAATTCCAGTAAAGACCAGGTGTGTCCAGGTATCAATTTTGGTTTGTTCTCGAAGTTTTTCTGTTCTGTTGTCCTTGGAATTTTTGTTGCAATACCTATTAATTAAGGATTATGTATTATAATCCAATTAACTTCGGTCACTTCTATCTTTTTTGATTATGGAATGTTGATACTTCAACACTGGAAGGTTCTAGATAGGAACAGATCCATCTTTCAAACGCTTTCCCTGTGTTGTTAAAGTCACTATGAATAATCACAAATAAAATGATAGATCATTGGACAAAAATATCAAACTTACCACTGAAAAAATCATCTTTCACAAATTGCTTGGTGGCAAACAAACGTTAACTTTGAGATTGGTTTTTCTATCTTTAAGATCATCTTTCATTTCCGAGCTGCCTTAGGATTTGAAAAAAATGTATGCAAAGATATATTCGAATTGCCATATGTAGAGCCTTGCGAAAAAGAACATATTTTTCGCGATTTTATTTTTTTTAATCTGTTGCATCTACGGATTTTGTGGTTTCATCATCATCATCAAAAGCTATTCCATCCACCGTCGGATGTAAGCCTCACTTAGGTGCGTCCATTTGTTTCTGTTGGTTGTTTTTTGCATCCATTCGTGACCAGCTATTCGTTTGATGTCATCAGTCCATCTGGTTTGAGGTCTGCCTTTAGTTCTCTTGTGTGCTCTCGGCCGCCATTCAATAATTCGCTTTGTCCATCGGTCGTCCTTCATTCTTCCCATATGTCCAGCCCAGTTCCATTTTACCGTGGCAATTTTTTTAATTACATCTGTTACCTTTGATCTTCGTCATATTTCCGTATTAGGTATATGATCTTGTAGCTTGATGACGTTCCATCGCACGCTGAGTTACCTGTAGTTTGTGGATTAACTGTTGTTGAAAGCCCACGTTTCGGTTCCATATGTTAGAACAGTCGTCTGTTTAAATCTGCCTTTAGGTTATTTTTGGATAGTTCGATTTTTTGTCCTAAGTGTATATACGACTCAACCTTCTCTATAGTCTTGTTATCTAAAGTAATTTCCTCATAACTATCTAGCAATTTATTTGTGAGGTATTTCGTTTTTGTTAGATTCATTCTTGGTCCGATTTCTTTTGACTTTGTATTTAGGTCTAATAGTATTTATTGTAATTCTTCTCTGTCATTTGCTATTAAGGCAACATCGTCTGAGAATCACAAGTGGTTCAGTTTTTCGCCGTCTATTGTCACCTCTTTATCTTCCGACTCCAATGCTCGAAACATGTCTTCGAGGGCCAAAGTGAAAAGTTTGGGTGAGATCGAATCTCCCTGTCTTCTTCTTCTTTCATGTGCCCTATCCGGTCTTCCGATCGTTGGCTATCACTCTGACTAGAGCATTTCGATAGTCTGCTAACTTAATGAGTTCTCCTACTGAACGTATATTTGTCCATTCACGAATGTTCTTCAACCAAGACTGTTGCCTTCTTCCAGGTCCACGGCGCCCCTCTATTTTCCCCTTCATTATAATTTGGAGTAGTTGATATTTATCTCCTCTTAGTATGTGACCAAGGTATGCAATTTTGTGGAATTTTATAGTGGTTGCTTGTTAGTTTAAGCCCTTTTAGGGACTTCCTCATTTGTTACATGGTCCGTCCAAGGTATGCGCAGCATCCTCCTGTGCAGCCACATCTCAAATGCCTCTAGTCGGTTCATTGTACAGATCTTGAGTGTCCACGTCACCGTACCATACAACAGTATTGACCATATATAACATGCAGTCATCCGTTGTCTTAGCTTAAGGTTCAAATCATCATTGCAAAGAAGCGGTCTCATTTTATTAAACGCTGCGCGCGCCATCTCTATTCTGCTTTTTATTTCTGTATCAGGGTCCAGTGTTTCCGTTATGATGCTTCCGAGATATTTAAACTTTGTGACACGTTCTAATGGGGTACCATCGTGGTTTAGATTGACGTTATTCCGTACCGTACGATTCACTACCATGAATTTTGTTTTATTAGCGTTGATATTCAAGCCGTATCTTTTTCCAACTGTGCTAATTCTGTCTAGCAATGTTTGAAGATTTTCTATTGTGTCTGATAGTATTACAGTGTCATCAGCATATCTAATTGTTGTTATGGGTAAGCCATCCCTGTCTAACTCCTCTTTTTATTTTTATTTTTTCCGTTTTTCTTTCTGTTGTTATTTGCGATGTTGCTTTATCGTATATATACTGAATGAGTTTCGTGTATCGATCATCATCAACTCTGTTGTTGCTTAAAGCGTTGAGGATTGCCCATATTGTGGTTTATTAACACCAATTCTTCACTAAATATCGTTCAAATATAACACTTTCAATGCTTCATCATCATCATCATCATTCAGCCTTATTCTCTTGTCCATTGCTGAACGTAGGCCTCCTCGAAATATTTCCATCTTTCCCTATTTTGCGCCTCTGCGATCCAGTTCGTGGTTATCCTTTTGAGGTCATCTGTCCATCGTGTTGGTGGTCTACCCCTGCTTCGCTTATCCGATCTCGGTCGCCACTCCAGAACTTTCTTTGTCCACCTTCCGTCCTTCATTCTAGCCACGTGTCCGTTTCAATGCTTAAATTGTCCAAAAGATATATAAAGTTCACTTTTCACCCATATAAACAAATGGAGGTTAGTTTGTTGTTCACACCTCGAGAAGTTCATATGATCAATAATAGATGTCGCCATCACCGTGATTTTTCCCTCTGGACATGTCTTTGTAAGTGTCAAAGCGTGAGTTATTCTAAATAAAATATTTTTGGCTGATTTAAAATAGCTTTACACGCCTTAAGGATGAAATAAAGGTTTAAGGATTAAAAAACAACAAGAAGTAATTCAAACATTATTTTATTAAACAAATTAGATCCTTTTTTTTTATTAATTTATTTTAAATTCTTTTATACAATGAACACTTGCATTCATTAACGTTAATTTTTGTCAGGATTAATTAAAGAAAGTGCCGAAAAAAAAGGCGTTTTATCACTTCATTTTCTTTTTTTTTTATTATTATTACATCACACCAGCCACAAATTTAAAACACTTTTTTCCCGGACTTTCTGTATCAATGATAAAATAAATAAAATAGTCTTTACAAAAGTACGGGATATTTTTATCACATTCAATGTTCCCATTCTTAAGTACTTTGATCGTTTCTCTTGATAAAAAAAAAAAATACGACATAACTGTTGGAAATAAATGTTATTTGGCACTTAATTATTTTTGGAAAATTGCAGCAAATTTATGCACAAAAATCTCCACAATTTATATTGAATTTTCAAAACGAGATTGATATGTAAATGCCTTTTAAAATTAAATTTAATACATTTTTTTCTCTGATTTATAACTGTGGAGAATTTGTGAATGAGCAAATTTTTTATTGAACCTTATTGTCAAAAAAAGTTAACAAGTTTTCTTTTCTTAAAAAACCTGGTCTTTTCTAATCGTAACAATTTTTATACAAAAACAAAAAAATATGGCATTATTTATAAATAAAATATGAGAGCAATAATGACATACGAATTTCCAATAAATTTTTTTACAAGTGAACCATCACCAAAAACGAAACCGATTTTACTATTTTGTACTATCGACTCACTTTTCATTTCTAATAATTTTTTTCCTTTTTAATAATATTATTTGAACGGTCTGACAAAGCACCCGCATCCGATTAGAAAAAGAAAATACAAAGTTACATAAATTACCTACAAACTATTTATTTTGAACTCTCGTTAATATTTTTCAATAACAATAAAGAAAAACACCAATGCAGTCTTTAAGATAAAAAAAATTTCACGATTCAGATTATGGAAGAGGGGGATTTCCGTAAATTAACTATTCCCTAATAATGGCCCATGTTTAATGCAAATTATTTCAACTGGATAAAAAAATAAATATTCGACAACAAATGACGAGACTAACGACAGTAACGACATCCGACAAGTGACGTATTCTTTAGTTTCAACTAAAAATGAACACGCGATAATCGACTGTTGACGGTCGACAAGTGACAGCCGAGGGACGTCAACTGTCACGTGTAAAGAAAAGTTTATGATGTCGTACAGTACATATTAAATTCCACAATATGAGCAACGAAAAAACCGATTTGACATCGCGATTGGTTGGTACGTGCGCACTGCAAACGGCAAAATTTCAAAAACTTAGACGAATATCCAAAAAAATGGGGTCAGTCGAAAATGGTGTAATTATTTTCTTAACCTAAAGAAAAATGTCTAATCCACCGTAGCAGGTCAGGTGATGCTGTTGGGAATATCGCTGGGATCCTTATCGACACCGGGATCCGCTTCGGTATAGAAACTCCACAACATCTCTTTGGCTTTTCTATCCCAGGCGTTTTTGTTCTGTTGTATCTCCTTCGTTTTATGCGCCACTTCGGCATCGGGTTCGCCGTATTTTGGAGGATTGGCGTATGGATCGTAACCAAGAACAGAGAGCATCGGAGCAATGTTGGCCATGTCACGTATCACATCGTCGGGAATCTTTCCCACCCATTTGGTCAGCGCTTCGAGATTAACTGGTTTTATCACTTGGTCACTGGAACGTTCTACCCTGAAAACATACAAATAATACAGAAACTCACTCCTTCACTCCTAACCTAACCTACGAAATGAATGAATGAATTAATTAATAAATAGGAATTGTGGAAGAGATCTAATTTTTCCCTAGGCACTGCAGTATTGTCTGTTTTTTGTATCTTTCCAGCTCCTTAGTTTAGTCCCACTTCTTCAATTTTTCTGTTAAGGAGTAGAAGCTCATGTACTGCTATTGCCCCAGGTGGAACACTCCTTTGGTCTTGTATACACCCCAGGTAGTGCCTCCACTGGGCGGTGGCTTCGCATTCGAAGATAATATGAGTGGCTGTTTTCTCCTCCTTATTACATAATCTGCATAGAGATTCCGTGTTAAATACACCTATATTGTGCAAATGTTTCCTCAAAGACCCCAGTGTCCGGTACAGAGCCCTACAACTGTTCTAAGTTTTTCCCTACTTGGCGAGAGCAGCTTCCCTGCCTGCTTAGGTGAGCGTTCTTTTAGCATTAACTTGCTGTGTCTAGCTCCCTCTGGCTGTGCCCACTTCAGCTGATGCTGAGAGTGGACCCAGCCATTGATTTCTGCTTTCAACGCTGGACTTGGTCTATTATCGAAACTGGCACAATAAACTGTGTTCCAGAGCCCCCCGCCTAGCTAGTTTGTCCGCTTCGTAACCTAACCTAACTTAACCAACTTACTCCTTCGTCGGAAGGTGTTAGCATAAAACATTTGGATCACAGCACAATACGAGGATTCTTGCATGGGAATTTCTTTGTTGGAGACATAATGCATTTAAGCTCTCAAAAACAGCTTTCATCGTCGTGAAAAGAGGACGAATGCATTTCGATTGTCTCAAGTAATTTATTGCACACTCCCGTGACCGCATCAATTTTCGTTATCATCGTCTAACTCGACAAAAAACTAACAACTTCCGGGAAGTTTCTATTTTACGAATATAAAGTTTCAGCGAACAAGCACCGTAGAGAGGATGATATACCATCAGAAATTATTTGCGGGTCTGAAACAATTCCCAAAACTATGTTGTGAAAATAACTGTTGATATTACGATGCGATTGCATTTACTTCGAGTGTAAATTACGACAATAATTACGGCTCGCATTTAAATAAGGGAAATTAAAATTTTCCGCGACGGATATTCAAAACGAGCTGTTGATACTCCAAAAAAGGAATGTCTCGCTACACCAATAACTTCAACTCAAAATATCGAATAAAATGCAAAAATAAATTATTTTTAATAGGTTTAGATTATTTGAAGATAAATTTTAGAAAAATGAACCACTCCTTGATCTTAGGCCACTTTAAAGTATTCCAATTACTAGGTCCCGGGTATTGCATGTCCGGTGCCTCGCGGTGGCTCAGTGTGTGTTTTGCTCTTTCCGGGTCCTTGCCGCTTGATCTGCAGGTCTGGTCTTCATTGATAATGATACAAAAACATATAGGCAAAAAAACAATGGACAAACAGACCTAGATTGTAGATTGTAGGAGGGGTCGTGAAGGCCATGCAACCCCTCAAGCACCTCGACCTATCAGATCTTTTGTGCATAACTCTTAATCTATTCGAGGCCCGGGATTCCGAGACTTCGAGCAAAGTTTATCAGTTTCTTGGGGGCTAAGTTTTTGACATCAAAGGGCTTTAGGAAGGCCTCTTCCAGAAACTTGAGCCTCTTGCAGAAAAGCGCTGGGCATTCGCAAAGCAAATGTTCTGCAGTTTCAGCGAAGTTCTTGCAGTAGCGGCAACTATCACTCTCTGTTTTGCCCATCTTTTTCAGGTGATACTTCAGAAGGCAGAGGGTTAGCGCTGCTTGGCTATCTGATAAAATAAAGATTTCTGCCCTTCGGATGTTTCTTTCGATGCACTCTTGGGCACATATCTCTATGGCATGTAATTCTGTTTGAAAGATGGTTGGGGTGTTACCAAGAGGTTTTGAGAGCCTAAAGTTCGGCCCTGTAACGCCCACTCCAACCCTTTCATCAATCTTGGATCCATCAGTGTACCATACTGAAGCATCCCTTCCTAGTTGAGGTTCGTTCTCTGTGCGAACTTGGTGGTTGTTTATGACCACTTCAAACTGTATTTCGTAGTCGTACCTGTCGGCTTAGACATGGATTTTTAGAAAAATATTTTCCAAAATCTTCAAATATCCAATCCGATTTCCTGCTCTAAGATTTATTGTCTGGCTCAGTCTAAAGGCACTGATTGCTGCTTCTTTCATTACACATAAGTGCAATGGCGGAAGGTTCGGCATTACGCCAATGGGCATAAGTGTCGCCGGAGGCAATAGCCAGACGGACCGAAATAGGGGTGGAGTTTTTAGTGAGTACACCTGATACAGTCAGTGGAGTCTCACAGTAGACCTTGAGTTTTCAGAGTCATAACCTCACCGTAAAGGATTTTCTCCACCTCAATAAAAACCCAATGACAAACCAATGAAATTAAATGCTTCCAACACACCGTTATGTCTACTTTTACCTACCATGAAACCACCCGAAAACTTTTTTATTCGGTCCATTGTAAAGCTGTACAAAAGCATTTTTGCAAATTTTTTCATAGACTATGCCTTATAGTACCTTTCTTGGATGTACCGACAGGAACTAATAGTGGAAATCACTACATGGATCCTTATAACTAAGTTTGAAGAGTCGAAAGTTTTTACACGGGAGAAATGTTAACTGAACTTCGATGTAAGCGGACTGGAAATAATCACAATTCAGCTGGTTTTTAAACGTTTTTAATAAACACAAAATATAGGTTATAGGAAAAGTCCGGGTCAAGATGACGTTACTAACGAACTCCTCAAGTATGATGGCGAAAGATTGGTTCGCGAATTGACATTTTTAACGCAAAAATATTTTAACATAAAAAATTCCCGATGAATGGAGAACAAGTACGACAATCCTGCTTTTTAAGAAGGGCGATAAAAAGGTGTCTGGGAACTACAGAGGAATAAAATTACTGTGTGTTCGAATAATTTCTTCCATTATTAAATTGAAAAATGTAGGACTTAGGGAGTCTCCCAGGCGAAAACCGCTACCCGCTGGTTATGGTTCTGTGAGGTCTCCTTCTATTTGTGCTCGTATTTTATTGTTTGTGTATATGTTCTCCATGGTTTTGGTGAGGTTGTATGGGATTTGCCTGTTGTAAAAAAAATGCAGGACCTCTTTCAGTATTTGTGTGATAATGCAATTATTGATAGTAAAATTGTAATTTTGACAACTGACTAATGACCTATCCTGTATTGAGACAACGTTAAATTATTTAACCACATAAAAATTCTACAACAGAAAGCTATTGGTCGATAAAAATGTAAGTTTAAGATTTTTTTTTTAAAATTCCGAATTGTTGAGGAAGATATGGAGTTATGTCAGTAAAGCACAATCATGCTTACGTTTTTCGGAAGGGCACAACAATTTCGATCAACGCCTTCTGGTTGCAACAACTTTGCGATTAAAAGTGTGTCTCACAGATGGCTCTCAATCTGAAAAGGGATCGTGCGTGGCATGGAAACACCAAAGGGGTTAAAAGTCTTCAATAAAAAATGATAATTACATTTGAAATAGAAATTGCTGCGAGAAAACTCTCTAGCCAGTAAATGTGCTAAGGATGGCGTTTTGGTTAGGCAAAAATGTAAAAGGAAAACCCATGGCAGTCTGGAAATGTGTCTCTCTAGTCAAGAGGTATCCAAAGTTGAAAAACAGAAACACCAAAAGTATCTAAATAACTGTGAGATATTCAATCTTCGTATTATTATTAGGGTTTCCAAGAGTGTTACTGAAGGCAGCAGCTCTAAGAGGAGAAAAATTCCGCAGCACAAATTAATACTTACTTGCTTAGTTCTATCCCTTTATTGATAAAATCTTCGTGGTGAAGTACCGAATCGTTCCAGGGTACATTTAAGAATTTCAGTACTTTTTGCATCCACTGTCTAGGATGCAATACTAGTTGTTCATAGGGAACCGTTAGACACCTGCAAATACAAAAACAATAAAAGTGTTTACGTCTCATCAAACCCAAGCACTTACTTTTCCGGTCCCAATTCCTTGCATTGGTTGTTCATGGCTTCAACGGCAGTATTCCATTTCTTTAGACATTGTCTGTAGCTGGTCAAATCGAAGCCTGTGATGGTGACCTTTCGAGAAATGATCGAATGAGCGGTAGCGCGTCCGTCGCGCACCATAAAGATGAACTTTGCGTTTGGGAACAAATCTATCACGTACGTGCCCATCTGGAACAAACACGAATGGTACATAGAGAAGTTGGCAAACCTGGTTTACTTACAAAAGATACATTTTTTTTCACTACAGTAGATTAAATCAAAAATTGCGGTCATTAATTGTTAACCGATAAAAGAAATGTGCTCTTAATCTTTATTTATATACTGCTTATTTAAAATTTACTCGAGTTAGTAATAAGTAAATGGTTTAAGGTATGTTAACGTGAGTCAGGTACTGTCCATTGTCAGCTCTCCGGATTAATCCATTCTAACACGATCTATTCTAACGGGATAAATGAAACGACTGTTGATAAATCACTGTTTCAAATGATGAATCCAGGGTGTCACGTTCTTTTAGCTGGAGTCATCTCCAAAGGTCATTGTCATTACAAATACCATCTGTATGGGTGTCACATGTCAATATCTCCTAATGTCATCGCTGCAAGTATCATTTATTAAATTTCTGGTAAATCATATCCCAAATCATATTCAAGATTTAATAATTTCATATTAGTTGGTAAACAGATGTGTTGTACGATCAATTTTACAAGTGTCATAAGTAGATGTCTCTTTAAATATCATCTCTACAGACATCACACATTAATATACCCTAAAAGAGTCACTCTACACTTGTCATTTGTCCTTCTCCTAATCGGTGTCTTTTCTACAAGTGTCATAAATGTGGTTGTTTTGTATCCGGCTGGACGAGAACAGGCACGAACATCATTCAAGAACATGCATAAAGTGCTTACCAACAGAGCTCCATTAAGAATACTCCTATTACGTTGCAATGTCTTTAGCTTATTGTTCTATGGGGTGGAAGCATGGACCCTCACTAAAACAATGTGCAAGAGGATTGAGGCTTTTAAAATGTGGACTTACCGAAGAATGCTGAGAATATCGTGTATGGACATGGTGACGAATGAAGCGGTTCTACAGCGTATGAATTAACAAAGAGAGGTACTTAATACCATCAAAAGAAGAAAGCTGGAGTACTTTGGCCGCGTAATGAGAAATCCGAAATATGAACTATTGCTCCACATTATTATTCAAGGAAAAATAGAGGGAAAGCGTGGTCCTGGTCGCCGAAGAACATCGTGGCTCAAGAATCTTCGACAATGGTATGGAGTACACACCACGACACCCTTTAGGTCGGCTGTGGACAAAGTAAATGATCGTCAATGTTCTAGGAGGACACGGCACTTAAAGAAGAAGAAGAAGTTCGACGGACCAATGTTTGTTCACTAATCCGATTCGACGGATTAGATTATGTGTTGTGTTTTTTCGCGCGTATCTTTGCGATTGGATTTCAAATGAAAGTAAATGTATTCACTGAAACTACGTATATTTACATAGGTACACTTAATTTGATGTTAAAAGCCCGACTTTGTTGTATGATAAGTTTTTATGTTTTAGACGCTCTGAAGCTGAATGTACAATGTTGAATGCTCGGAAGCTAAAAGTATAATGCTGAATGCTCGAGAGCCAAATTCATATTGTTGAATGAATAACACGTTAAAGTGTCGTAGGCATCTAAAAGCTTTTTGCCATAAAACCATAAATTCCTACCTGCCAGGGGGTACGAAATGGTCTTGTCTCTACATCTGTTTTTAAGAGTAATCATTTAGCAATACAATAAAATAAAATCCCAAACAGTGGTTTTTACAGGAACATACAGGAAAGAGACTATGGAAGACTTCTCATCGAGACAGTTTGTGGAAAGGACCCCTTTTTGGTGGAACAAAGACAATTTCGTCACAGATCCACGACAGGACAATCAATAGATAATTTTTCTTAAACCTCAAACGAAGATCACGCGCCATTTGAGGTGAGATCCTGTGAAATTCAGAAATGAATTCAGCACCGAAAGGGTGTGAGCATTCGATGATGAATTTATTTATGTGTTTCACAGCACCTCAACTTGCGCCCGACCTCAATAGAATCCAACTGCTTGGGAGATGATAAAGAATAAAATTCCAAGCTTGACTTATTTGAGTTTTGTAAGAGTGTCACTGGATTGAAAGACGAAAAGTACTCTAGTTTGAGAAAACAAATTGAACAGCCGCTATGGCTACATTCTAATACCGATCCAGATCCTATGAGAAAACAAAAGCTTACCAAATTTATTAATGGTGTAGATGTTTGTTAAGTCAACGACAAAATGTGATTTGGTCTCCCACATTTAATCCCATTGAAGCGACATTGGGGTCTCACAAACGAGAATGCGTCGATTGAAAATCCACCGATGTTTCGAGATATGTTTGAGTGATGCACCCCTCAACATTTCTCAAATAATTTAATGGAAGATACGCCGAAATCGGGTTAAGGGTTTAAAGACAGGACTACAATAATCCCTTTTCGATGTTAATGCAATATATAAAATCGATATTTAATCAGTAGAAAGCGTATTTATTTTTAAGATATTAAGAGGAAACGTTCTAGAATTGGTATATGTCTACGAGGGTTGTTTGGAATCTTTGGTAAACACACTCTATAAGAAGACTTGTGTAAATAAATAATATACGTAATTCAGTTATCATTGCGGAGAATCCTAAAAGCCTGCAACGACTGATCAACAAAGTTGTAGAAGTAGTAGATCCGCTAGATATGAACACTAATGCAAAAAAAAACAAAAGTAATGGTCACAACAAGACTGCCAAACTCGCAAGTGAATATTAACGTATACAGTACACCAATAGAGAAAGTTAAAAAATATAATACCTTGGCAGCTATATACATAACAACAAACGTAGACCTACTATGTAATCCAACATTAATCTTACAATTTTTTTACTGAAAATAATCGCAAAAAGGGAAGACCAATCGTGTGGGCCGCGGACGGCTCGCACTGCGACTATTAGAAGGGGGAGGTATTATAGAAAGGAGATGATTGTGAACCCGCTTTTTAAAAAGTTGCAGGTCATAGTTCTCTGGAAAAACTGATTTTGGAAGCTTGTTCCATTCCGTAGCAGCCCTGTAAAAGAAGAATTCTTGATGTAGATTGGTCCTTGTAGTGTCAATCTTGAGAGTAAATGGGTGAGACTGATCAGCGTGCCGAGTTCTTCGGCCGAATGTGGCCAATGGTGATACAAGAGTTTTTATTTCTCTGGAGCATCTGCCATGGAAATATCTGTAGAGTAATGTCTGGCCTGCAACTCTTCTTCTATTTTTTAGAGGGTGAAGGGTATCTGTAAGAGTTGAGCTGTTTATCAACCGAATGACCCTTTTCTGAATGGAATCTAGAAGACGAAGAGAATACCTTGGTGCTGAACCCCAAATTTGCAAGCAATACTCCAGTAGAGGTCGGATTTGAGCCTTGAACGTCGTCAACAGTTGATCAGGAGTACAAAACTTTCTAGCTTTCCACAGAAAACCTTGCCTCTGGCTTGCTGACTTTGCGATGTTAGCAACATGGTCATGCCAAGACATATTATTGGACACTGTGACTCCCAAAATCGAGATGGAGGGACTTGATTCAAGGGTATTTCCGGACATTGTGATGGAATGATTTGAGAAATTCACTTTCTTGGGCGTTGAAATGAATAAGATTGTTGGTTCCCCACTCGAAGATTGCTTCAAGATCTTTGTTGATGGAGTCAACCTGTTCCTGTCTGAGTCTATTTGTATCATTCACCGAAAGTGATCGATAGGATGTAAAAGTTAAGACACTCAGTTTTTTTGTATGGAGCGGAAACATGGACCCTTCATTAAATGGAGATGGCACCTGAAGAAAAATAAAATGTGGAATTTTTGTTTTCATGAGAACTTAAAATCGTGGCTCTAATTGGCTTGACGCGTTGTAATAAAAAAAGGTCGATGTTTGCATTTTTCGATACGATTTATTGTTTCAACCCGGAAATTCGGCTTTAAGATTTTTGGTAAACACCCCCGTCGAAAATTTATGTATTTCTCTGTGTTTACCAAGAGCACACCTGTAAAAGTTTTTTATGAATTTGTATGCAACCGAGAAAAACGAGTTTTTATTAATTGCGAAAGGATTTTTTTTCCTTTATTGGGTAAACGATGGGCCGGCGGTAGATTGAACTAGAACTTATGTTGATTTGCTCGAATCCATAATGTAGGTTAACTGGAGTGGTGTAAAGAGCATTAATGGAAATGGGAAATGGAAATGCGTTTTCGTGGTTACCTTTATGGTAAGCGGATCCTTGTTGCACAGTCTCGGCGCCGGTTCTCCGTGTTTTGCAATTATTTCCAACGTAAAGGCGGCTATCGCAGCATCCAACACGTTTTTGGTGATGCCGGCCTGCTCGAGACGCATCGATTCCTTTTCGGATTTTAACCAATGGAATCGCATTTGCAACAGTCTGGGAATCACTCGAGTTTCTTGGCCGCACCTAAAACAGGAGAATTTAAAACACGTTAGCAATAATAATTAGGTTTGTTCCAACCCGCAGCTTTTGTACGGTATTCGGAATCATTAGGATCGAATTTACACGAATGGGTTAACTTTATATTCCCTAGAAAATATGAATGTAAAATAGTTTTGTGACCGTTCTATGTAATCGACTTACTCATTGGCCAATAAAAAAAAGTGTCAGCGATCTGATGAAATATCCAATGCGCATGTCAGCCCAAACAGTTTCTACATTCGATCATGCATCAAAATTACCGTTCTGAAATTGGTTCACTAACAATCCTAAGTTTGGCTAAAATGGAAAAAAAGAAGCGTACGCCACTGGAATTTTTTCGATCGGCGTAATATGTTTTCGAGTGCTCTTCTAGCGAAAAAGTTGCCAACCGACGAATACACAGCGTGTGGCATCGGAATATAGAACAAAATGGGTAAAAATACAAAGACGTGAATAATACATAAAACAAGTTAATGAGATGCATTCAAAGTGTGTGTGTGTGTGTGTATGTGTGTCTATACAAATTAGAACCGTTCAGATTTCTGGCATTCGCATACATTTTCAGCAGTGACTAGTGCTCCATGACAGGCGGGAATATAAGTATTCAACTTCTAGACCTGACTTGCCACGGGATAAATTATTTGTTTTACTACTCATAACTTAAATGTCCACCGGCTACACTTCTGTCAGGTCCTTTAAAATTATGTCATCATGATGTCTAAGGAGGTCAATATTAAAATTGTAGCCAGTTTTTTCTATGCAATTTTTTGTTGTTGTTAAATGGATATTTTAAATCCAAACAAACGTATTCTCCATCTGCTCTTCGGCAGTGGAGTCAATGGAAAGCGCAAATACAAAACAGGTCGTTTGGTTGCTCACTGGGTACTAGGGTTCGTAAAAGAAGACGGTTGGCAAGATCGACTTCGGTGCCTGATAATATTTATTACTGATAACTTGGTACCACTGATAATAAAACATGTCGATAGAGAAACTGAGATACACAGACTACAATAACCTCACGGCTCATAAAGTCCCACATATTCAGAAGATCGAAGGCAATTGCGAGGACTACAGTGGCAAGTTAATAAAACCAGTCACAGACAAAAACACTTTAAAAACAAACTGTAATTAGTATCACAATGATGTAAAACGTAATAGCTTAGATCCTATGGACAGTCTGTTAAATGTAATTAAAGTAATGTGAGGTTGGGTTTAGTTAAAATTATAAAAAATTTTTTTTCCATAGACCCATAATGGGAAATTCAAGTGCATATAACTCTTCTCCTGTACCTTTCATGGGCAAACCATGTAAGTGTATGAAGTCTATATAAATGCGGGCAAATACGAAAATGTCCCATAGCTTTTGATCTATCCGTCAATTTTACTATCAATTTTATTATGACAAATATTACCTCTGTTAACCACGTTTGTCATCTCAGCTTGCCAAGACTTTCTGAGGACGTACACTGCTGGTTTAGCGGAGATGAGGAGGAAACTTTCACGTCCTATCGATCACTTTCGGTGAATGATACAAATAGACTCAGACAGGAACAGGTTGATTCCATCAATAGAGATCTTAAAGCAATCGTCGAGTGGAGAACCAACAATCTTGTTCAGTTCAACGCCCAAAAAACACAAAGTGCCACGTTTTCCAAGACAGTGAATTCCTCAAATCATCCCATCACAATGTCCGGAAATACCCTTAAACCAAGTCCCTCCATCTCGATTTTGGGAGTCACGGTGTCCAATAATATGTCTTGGCATGACCATGTTGCTAACATCGCAAAGTCGGCCAGCCAGAGGCTAGGTTTTCTGTGGAAAGCTAGAAAGTTTTTTACTCCTGATCAACTGTTGACGACGTACAAGGCTCAAATCCGACCTCTACTGGTGTATTGCTCATTGCACATTTGGGGTTCAGCACCAAGGCATTCTCTTCGTCTTCTAGATTCCATTCAGAAAAGAGCCATTCGCTTGATAAACAGATACTCTCACAGATACCCTTCACCCTTTAGAACAAAGAAGAAGAGTTGCAGACCAGTCATTGCTCTACAGATATTTCCATGGCAGATGCTCCAGAGAAATAAAAACTCTTGTACCACCATTGGCCACATTCGGCCGAAGAACTCGGCACGCTAATCAGTCTCACCCATTTACTCTCAAGATTGACACTACAAGGACCAATATTCATCAAGAATCCTTCTTTTACAGGGCTGCTACGGAATGGAATAAGCTTCCAAAATCAGTTTTTCCAGAAAACTATGACCTGCAACTTTTTAAAAAGCGTGTCCACAATCATTTTCTTTCTATAATCCCTTCCCCTTCTAATAGTCGCAGTGCGGGCCGTCCGCGGCCCACACGATAGGTCTACCCTTTTTGCGACTATTTTCTTAAAAAAAAAAAAACTCCTTCACACAGAGTTGCTTTGCGCTGATGGAAAGGAGACAGTGCACTTGAAATAACCCCTTCTTAGAAGAGATGTGCGGGCGACTGACAACCAGGGAGATAAGCTTCATTTCTGAGCTTGGGCGTACCCTGAGAGTCGGCTCTTTTATATTTGATGAGCGAAAGCTCTATATACAGTTTTCCCCACTACAGTTACTACTCAGAGTTAATGTACCCTGTCTTTGTTCTTGTAAGGTAATTTTAGCTTCATAATATAATGTGGAAATTTAACAAACCCATAATTTAAAAATAAAAATTACAGTTTACACAACCAATATCATTATCAAATAAGTTTTACAATTAAAAAAAAAATGTACCTTATGGTTGGAGATAAAGTACGGCTGGTCTGCCGAGTAGCGAGTGCCATCAAACTCATTTTACCTAACACACATTCGAACAAAGACAAAGAGTTAACAGATTATTTCGATGCTTGAACACGATGTATATTAATTACTTTAACGAGTTTTCTCTGTGTGCACTTGTTAAAAGTTTCTGCTACATCTAGGGATATATTTAATGTAATACGGCGTCTGTGCATTCTCGATCTTATTGTCACAAAATGAATCGAATTCTCCTCGTAGTTTTCAACAGATGTTCCGTCATTGGTAATCCATATTTAAACACTCTTAACGCCCACAAAGTAGTGACTTTTCTAATAACGAATCGTTCAACTGGCTCATTTTAGTTTCGTACGAAATTTAAATTGGAACCCGCTTTTATTCGCGACAGTCACAAAGTTCCTTCAAAAATTAAGATTCAAAGCTTAGCCTCGGTGCCAAAACACGTGTCTATACAAGTTGTGCTGACCCCACGACGTTAATCGAATTAGAAAACTAAGGAAAAACAAAAAAAGAAAGAACGTATCGAACGTATCCTCCTTCTGATAGAAAGGCTTATGTGGCAGATATGTTTTTCTGTCATGTTCTTATGATTGAGCCATGTAAATAACTTCTTTTTTCAACGTCATTCTGATAGTGGCCGCTCCGTTACTCCGTTAATTATTGCGTTATGTGCTCGTTTTTTCCTTCTAAAGCCATCTATTTGCTAGCTGAGCTGTGTTGGTTCAGTCTGCATTGCAATCTATAGTTTCAAGAACCATCTTCATCCAATAATAGCCAGATTTTGTCAATATCTTTGCATGTCATTGATGTCAATATCTTGTCGTCAAGGTTTCAGTTCACTAGTTTATTTTCATCACAACTTGAGCAACAACTGTATATCATTGTTTTAATAAAGAACTTTAAACCAGTGGAAAGTAAAATCGCCAAGAGACGTACGTAACTTTGATGATAAATCAAAAGGAGCACTGACAGAGGGACGTAACAACATGTGAAGTAGCCTTGAAGGGCTCTACAGATTCCTGTCTTTGGAAAGGCAAATTAATGGAGAGCAACTCGGGGAAAACTTCGAGATACTGAGTGAAACAAAAAACCACCAAATTCTCGATGGCTCAAAAACCCCTGATGGAGTTGGGGCCGGTGTTTTCAGCAGGAAACCAAAGATTAAAATATCTACCGGTCTTGGCAGGTATGCTACAATCTTTCAGGCTGAAGTCTTCGCTATCGAATTGTGTGCAAGGGAGTTGACCAACAGACTTCTAGCAAATAAAAACATAAGTATAAAATCAGACAGCCAGGTTGCTTTAAAAGCACTGAGCTCCAACAAGATAAATTCTAAACTTGTATGGAATTGCATCGAATCCCTAGAGTACCTTGGTGCGAACAACAGGATGACCCTACTGTGGGTACCTTGGCACCAGGGGGTGGAGGGAAACGAAAAAGCCGACACCCTTTCAAAACAGGGGGCCGAATCTGCGTTCACTGGACCAGAACCGGTTTTTGGAGTCACCACAAGTGTCGCCAAAACAATTATTTCGGACTGGGCGGAGAGGAAAATACTCACGTACTGGTCTGATATACCAGGGTTAACTCACTCAAAGGCGTTTCTACCTAGACCCTCGAGAAACACAACTAAGCAGATCCTAGAATGGAGCAGAAATGACCTGCGTATTCTAACGTGACTGCTTACAGGACACTGTCGTCTAAGATACCACCTCAGAAAGATAGGTCAGAACCAACAAACGGACTGTCGGTTTTGCTGCGTGGAAGACGAAACTGCTGAAAATATACTATGTTCATGCCCCGGCCTGGGAAGAATAAGGTTTAACATATTTGGTTACACCAACCAAGAACCTACCGATTTCAAAAAAATCTTACCCTATAAACCATGAACTTCGTAAGAAGGGCTGGATTGTGCGGTGAACTGTAACCTCTAGGGGTGAGCCACAATAGACCTACTAAGAGTCGCGGTGGAGGGGCGACCACACCCCACTCACATGATACCTAACCTAACCTAACCCTTGAAGGGCATTTGGTTTTAAATTACTTAAAAAAACCTAAAAATATGCAACTACAGTAGAAATAGCCAATATCCGGCTGAAAATTTTCGGAATCCCTGAGAACTTTTAAGAAGTTGATATCTCATAAAAGGGATTTTTCAAATATGTCCTTCTGTCATTTTGTTGACGATATCCTGTTTGGCAAAACTAAAAGGACATTGCGCTATTCTGAATGGGGCCCAGGACACTGTTTACTATTGCCCATTGACCTCGGTCTAAATATAAGAGGCCATTTTGGTTCTGGTGCGTGAAAATAACAAATGTGTACCACGATAATGTAAAATACCTTACCTGATGTCAGGATGAGCGTCCAACATTGCTCTCATCAACGTGGTCCCGCTTCTGGGCACGCCACCGATGAAAATCAGCGGCATCTGTCGGTTGTATTCATACACTCTTTTGTCGCTACCGATGACGTACTTTGGTTCGGGAATCATCGCGTTGGAAAAGTCAGTCGTCATTGAGCTGACGAAAGAATGAACGATGGCGTAGAGAAGCAAACCTGCGACCAAGAGACCGAAAGTTTTCCTCATTCCAATGCGAAACGGCCTTTTCAGCTGCATCTCAACCGTTGAAAGTCTCTCTTCTCCTTCTCTCTCTCGCTCTATCTACCAACCACCTTCTCTCGGTTCACCTCATGGTTCAGTACACGAAACTCCTTGGTCGATCTAGGAACAAAAATACATTGGGAAGGTTATTGATAAAAATTTAGCCAGAAAATGCGTATTAAATGAGTCGTGATGTACGTTTATCTTTTCATAAGTATATATAACAACTGAAAGCTATTACGTTACTCTTTAGAGCTTCTTTTATCCAAAACTTTTAAAAATTTCCATCGTAAATTTTGCTTTCCCGTTTCAAGACATTTCTTATTTTAAAAGTGTTTGTAAACATTCATCAATGTCGTTCGAAGATGTATTCGATGTAAAAGTTTTGTAGTAACTACAACTTCCAACTTAATATAGGAAAACAGTGACAGTGATCTATCTACGTGTATGTTTATGGGGGGTAACTGTACCCTTTACAACTTCAGGTTGCCCGAGACATGTATCCACAGGTCTTGTAGATTTGGCAACTTCGAATATTCGAAATTATAAAATTCATGCATTAATGACTATAGTTGAATCCCACAATTGTAAAGAGTGACTTATATTGTAGAGCGATTTTATAGGCTAATCAAATGAGACGTTTACCCTGTACCAAAGAGTTGTTGTTAATATTTTTGAATACCGACAAAAAGAGAAAGATTTAATATTAGTTTAAAAAAAAATTTTACGGGTTGCACTCTGGGAGTGCCGGCAGAAGTGAAAACTTAAGTATTAATGTTGTGCGCCCTGCGCCGCCTAAACGAAACAGCCGGCGCAGGCATACATTTTCGCCGCGCCGTAGAAAGAGAGGGCGATACTCCCTCTCCTACGCCACGCCAGCTGTCTACTCTCCATCCGTCTTACGAATTTTCGATCAAGTCACGTGTCCTGACGCGAGTTTAACATTTTTTACCCATTACAAAAAAGTGTACAACGCCGCTAAAGAAGTTTTCATTTCAAAAAATATTATTTTTAATCTGAAAAATATTGTCTCCAGATTTCCATAGTTTATGAATAATGCATTATTTTTATTAACGCTTTATTATAAATCATATATTAAACATCAGTACCAGATTTGAATGTTTTCGATTTCTTTCTTCCGCTTTTTGCTTGATCTTCTTTCAATATGGCGCTTTTCTTCCTACCTCGACTTTTTCGTTTTCGGCTACATCGTTTTCGGTTTTGTCGCTTTTGGCTACGTCGTCTACGGCTTCTGCTTCTATTTTTTCTTCGTCTTAGAGCCTCTGTTATCGGCAAACTAAAACCTAATTTAAACCTTCCCCCGTTCTCTTTGATCAAACCAGCTTTCAGTCCAGTTTTTAATGATTTTTTAACACAAATTGATGCATTTTTAACGGCTTCTTGCACTGATAAATTATTTGATCTAAAATTTTGTCGGGGGGAGAACCATTAGAGTCATTAAGACACGCTATGGTGTCCATAACATCTGCTAAAAACGACACCTCCCCTTGGACCATTTTAATGCAGCAAAAGCAGAACTTAATCAATAAACTAATGAAAAGCACTTAAATTTTGAATTTAGCTACTAAATTTATTTTTCAAAATGACATAAATAAATGTACTTGAATTTGTCAGTTTGTTGAATAAGGTTGCCAAGTTACCAGTCAAAAAAAGTCGCATTTTATATTGCTCCAGTGAAATACATCCGTCTTACGAATTTTCGATCAGGCCACGTGTCCTGACGCGAGTTTAACATTTTTTACCCATTACAAAAAAAGTTCACAGCGTGCCATAAGAAGTTATCACTTCAAAAAGTAAGTAGGTTCTAACAAAATCTGTTTAATCCTTTACAAATTTACAACAACCTTCTTCTTTTACTTACTCTTAAAAGATTATACGTACAGGTAGTTTCATAAAAATTAAGAAAATCGCTATCTTTATAATTTTTATTTTGAATAATTAATTTATTTGTTTATTATTTACTTTCCGAACAGGTCTCATTTTGTTGAAATATTTTCGTTAATTTGACTGGTTTATTTTTAAACTGTTCACATTTCTTCTAAGCAATTAAGGGTTCGATGCAAAATGAAACGTTGTCAGCGTGTATGATTCAACTTGAAGGCATCTGTATGGTTGTAGTTATATCTTTCTCTAACAGTAGATAATAGACGAGATCAACAATGACGTCGCAAATTAAAGCTACGTTATTGGCAACAGCGCCATTTAACAGGTAGTTTTTGTCTTGGATTTTATCGCTAAGGAAGTTTTATAGACGTGCTGCAAGGGTTTCGTAAAGCAGAGACCGGAGTTGATCTTCGATATAATTAGAAGTGTGAATTGCAGTAATTTAGCTTCAATTAAATTTGGTAACAAATAATAAATATGAGTGAGAATAATAATAGTAAACCGGATATCAAAATAAAACGTCACAACTTAACACCCGATAAAAAAACCATGATCAGAAATGTGTTTAAAGAACTTGGTGCCAGAGAACAAAATATGAATGTTAGTGAGGTATTTACATTATGTAGTATTTTGAAAAAAGTTTCCGAAGTAGATTGGCTTGCTAAGAACAATATTAAATTCAATGAATCAATTTTGAAAATCGAATTACTAAATTTAGCACGATGTCATAAAGATAAATATATCAAATATGTAGTAGATGAAATGGCGCGAGAACGAGGCGGAATTGCCCCCCTATCACTGTGAGTTAAACCCAATAGAACTTGTATGGGCTCAAATAAAACATGAAATAGCAAGGAACAATGTTACTTTCAAATTAGATGACGTAAAAAATCTACTTAGTAGTGCCGTCAACACCTCACAGTCGTGGATAAAATGTATCGAACATGTAGTGAAAGAAGAGCAGAATATATGGAATCTTGATAATTGCATTAAAATTACCATCGAACCCGTAGTCGTGGATCGAGTCGAAGATACTAGAATAAAGATACTTAATTAAGTATTGCAATTGCTAGTCAAAAACTAACGACAACTAAAAGTATATTTCGATAAATCTTATATGTTTACAGAATTCACGTTGTTAAATTATAAACATATTGAGAACAACAGATGTAGATGAAAAAGACATTCGCTGTATTCAAAATCTGTACTGGTATCAAACGGCGCACATAACAACAAATAAAATAAAAACCCGAGATATAGAAATAAGCAGAGGAGTTAGACAGTGGCGCATATTATCACCTTTGTTGTTTAATCTATATTCCGAGGCCATTTCCAATGAAGCTTTGGAAGATTAAGACATGGGAATCAAAGTACATGGAGTATTCGTCAACAACATCAGATATGCGGACGACTCATAATAGCCGATAGTAATGAAGATTTGCAACGGATAATTAATCAACTGAACACCATCAGTAATAAATATGGACTCAAAATAAATAGCAACAAGACAAAGTTCATGATAGTTAGCAGGCAGAAAGTACCTTATCGCAATGCTTAAATCAAAATAAACAATACCACTGTAATGTATGTTGGGATCGCCATGTAATGTATCTGTGCCATGTAGTACTTTGGTACTTTAAGGTTACGGGAAACTCTTGTTAAAATAAAATAGGAACGTTTACCTAATACTAGACTAATTTAATTGTACTTTACTTCACGTTATTTTTTTACAAAAATGCGTTGAACTTGACCGACGACTGAACGCTGCCTCGACAGGTACAGCGACATCAGTCGATGACCGTAATCATGACACTTCTTTTTCCTTTCGAAACACACCTGGTTAAATACTAAAGATTATTGATAAATAATGCGAGCATCGCGAAACAGCTACGTGCTTGTTTGTAAACATTGAATTGAGTTTAACGGGTTGATGTTTATGATTCCCGTGAATGGTCAGCCGAGTTCATTGGGCTCTTATTAACCTTCAGACGAATGGTGAGAAACAGAGAAATGTTACTTAACATAAAGAGAAGGAAAACCACTTATTTTGGGCACCTAATGAGAAATGCAAAATACCAACTGCTACAACTTATTGTCGAAGGAAAAATAGAGGGAAAGCGAGGGATAGGCAGAAAGCAAATGTAATGGTTAAGAAATATAAGAGATTGGACGGGGTTAAAAACTATAGGAGACCTGGTACACACAGCAACAGACCGTGAAGCGTGATCGTCAACATCCAATAGTGATAGGCTGATAGATAGATAGGCAGCTGAAGAAGACGAATTTTCAAAAAGTTGATTATTGTAAGAACGCATTTTTTATAGTATTTAGAAGTTGTTCGAAATTATAGAAAGTAGGTAGGTAATATTATAATATTTTGCACAAAAACACGCTAACTGTAATAATAATATGAAATTTGTCTTTAAATCTTATTTATTTGAATAAAGTAAGAATAAGATTAAGCTGACTTTGCTGGGATCAGCTTTTCTTAAGCACGAGCAGCTAAGGCAGTTATCTATATTCGAATCTTCCTCCAGAATGGGAGGAAGACAAGACACTTTCCAAAAACATTATAAAAAAATATTTTTACCATTGCCAACATTATTTTTTTAATTATTAAAAACCAAACACTAAAAATTAGGACATGAATATACCAAATTAAGTCGGTTTAGAAAAAATAAATAAGCTTATAATTACCCACAGTGTAAGAGACTTATCGGTTTTGCCAAGTGTAAGAAGTGTTTAAGATTTGAACGCAAGACGACTTACAAAAAAAAAGTTAACAGACTACCTACTTACAATAATGGCACTGAATTCCATCTCTGCAAATACTTACTCGGAATCTTTAATGAACTCCGGTACTGTTGAAAAAACATTGTTCAGAACCGGTAAGGCAAGAGGATATCAATATGTTAGAACATCACCAATATTGAGTACAATATTTTCGAAGCAAACAAGCCGACTGAAATAACTGCACAACGAATAAAGAATTTAATGAAAATACTATAATTGTTACTAATTTATTCACACTTTATACACAGTACGAAGATTTTACTGACCACAGAGATTTGGTAATCACATCTTTACTCCTCCACGCTACAGTGAGAGTTTGTCGTAGAAAGAATACAGTTAAAATGTAGTATTATAGTAACTGTTGAGGGGTCTGCGCCTCTGCTATTAGAAAATATTTGTTAATAACAAACAAACATGGAAATATTCTACGCATATTCTTTTCCGAGCTGGAAATTTTCGACTTAATTAAGGCTTTGTGGTTGATAAATTTAAAAGTTTATTTTGACAAAGTTTATTCAAACCATATCCCCATTTTTTTTTTTTTTCAAAAAGAAATAAAAACTTAAAAATATCCCGAAATAGCTAAATTTTTCTCTCGCGTACAAATATAGGAAAATAACCTAAAATTGCAAAATTTAAATTATATTTCATTCTAAATTAATGAGTGATGTGTCCTCCCCGATTATTTATAACAGCTCTACATCGTCTTTAAGTGGACAGAATCAAATTATTTCTTGTTGTTCCCTACAAAACCTCAAATAATTGTTGGTCGTTCTGAAATTTCCTGCCACCTCACAAAACTCTTAGTTAAAGCATGTTACGTACATGCTCTGTCCACACTCTTACACGTCTTGAGTCTTCCAAATTTTAAATCGTCTAAACAACAAACAGGACTTCATTGGACAATTTGCCACAACATATTTTCCTTTGTCCGAGCTAAGCAGCGCCTCTCGTTAAAGACTGACATCTCAGCGGGTTTCTTGATCTTCGCGCAAACGATTTATGATGGTCCTGGAAGAAACTTGTGTTTTATGTGTTTGCAAAAGCTGCATTGGTAAATCTAGTTCCATTATCGTAAGGTACCTTCCTACAGGTTATTGCAAAAAACAATCTTTATTATGGGTTGTAGATATCGTTCGTACTGTGTGTCTCTCAAATCAAATCAAATTTCCAGACTCTACATAACGGGCCATTTTCTAGCATGCCAATTGCTCTCAATCCATTATATCCGATCGTTACATGCAGAAAACACTATTCTTTCTTTTCTCTGGTAACCATTACAGTCGTCTATTCAAACGAGCCTTCAAATTGTGTTTGGTCTCCTAAGCGGACGTTCGTACTGTATATCTCTCCATGGGCGCCGGCATGAGGGTGCAAAAAGCGCTGGGTAAAACAGGATGGCTCGGGCAATGAAATCTGCATATTCAACAAGTGATTTATTAAAAGCCGCATCACTTGCTTCATTTGTCTTCAACATCTTGTACTACGTTGTAGCCTCGGAAATAAAATTACATAGAAAACCTCCGTTAAGGTTCTGTATATCTTCTACCATAACTAAAAATGAAGATTTGTATAATTTATACATATTATGTGGGTGGAGCTGCACAAGCAAAAATGCTTTTTTGTGTGTTGAAGAAAATCAATTTCTCAGAGAAGAAATGAAGATAGATATAGTATCGTGTGTAGAGGCAAATGCATCTCCCTGAATAGGAATCTTGGCGGCACCCATGTGTCTATAAGATACATCTCCAGTTTCTACACAACAAGCATTCAAGCGGGAAATTATGCTCCGAGATTTGCTAAATGCTCGCGCGACGTCTTTTATCGTGGGACATTTTTTAGTATGCCAATGGCTCTCAGCATGTGTTCGCGGTTTAAATGGTGTCTTTTCATGTTTAATTAAAAAAAATTTTACGGGTTGCACTCTGGGAGTGCCGGCAGAAGTGAAAACTTAAGTATTAACGTTGTGCGCACTGCGCCGCCTAAACGAAACAGCCGGCGCAGGCATACATTTTCGCCGCGCCGTAGAAAGAGAGGGCGATACTCCCTCTCCTACGCCACGCCAGCTGTCTACTCTCCATCCGTCTTACGAATTTTCGATCAGGTCACGTGTCCTGACGCGAGTTTAACATTTTTTACCCATTACAAAAAAGTGTACAACGCCGCTAAAGAAGTTTTCATTTCAAAAAATATTATTTTTAATCTGAAAAATATTGTCTCCAGATTTCCATCTTTCAATATGGCGCTTTTCTTCCTACCTCGACTTTTTCGTTTTCGGCTACCTCGTTTTCGGTTTTGTCGATTTTGGCTACGTCGTCTACGGCTTCTGCTTCTATTTTTTCTTCGTCTTCGAGCCTCCGCTATCGGCAAACCAAAACCTAATTTAAACCTTCCCCCGTTCTCTTTGATCAAACCAGCTTTCAGTCCAGTTTTTAATGATTTTTTAACACAAATTGATGCATTTTTTAACGGCTTCTTGCACTGATAAATTATTTGATCTAAAATTTTGTCGGGGGGAGAACCATTAGAGTCATTAAGACACGCTATGGTGTCCATAACATCTGCTAAAAACGACACCTCTCCTTGGACCATTTTAATGCAGCAAAAGCAGAACTTAATCAATAAACTAATGAAAAGCACTTAAATTTTGAATTTAGCTACTAAATTAATTTGTCAAAATGACATAAAAAATGTACTTGAATTTGTCAGTTTGTTGAATAAGGTTGCCAAGTTACCAGTCAAGAAAAGTCGCATTTTATATTGCTCCAGTGAAATACATCCGTCTTACGAATTTTCGATCAGGCGACGTGTCCTGACGCGAGTTTAACATTTTTTACCAATTACAAAAAAAGTTCACAGCGTGCCATAAGAAGTTATCACTTCAAAAATTCATGTGATCTACTTTGAACTAACACGTTTTTACATAAAACAATAATAAAAACCCTTCACCCACTAGAACATAGAAGAAGAGTTGCAGACCAGACATTACTCAACAGATATTTTCATGGCAGATGCTCCAGAGAAATAAAAACTCTTGTACCACCACTTACCATATTCGGCCGAAGAACTCGGCACGATGATCAGTCTCACCCATTTACTCTCAAGATTGACACTACAAGGACCAATCTCCATCAAGAATCCTTCTTTTACAGGGCTGCTAAGGAATGGAACAAGCTTTCAAAATCAGTTTTTTCAGAGAACTATGACCTGCAACTTTTCAAAAAGTGGGTCCACAATCATATACTTTCTATAATCGCTCCCCCTTCTAATAGTCGCAGTGCGGGCCGTCGGCGGCCCACACGATGGGTCTACCCTTTTTGCGAATATTTTCAGTAAAAAATAACAAAAACATGATTTAAAAATTAATATTTTTATTTATTAATTCTAAAAAACTTAACCAAAACGAAAAAAGCAAATCTAACGAGTTACCGAGTTAAAATATTCCCCCCCCCTCCTTGTAATAATAAACAGTAGCAAAATATGTTGTGCAGATTTTCCCTCACATTTCTGAGTTGATCGGGCATGATGTCACGCTGGAAATCTCTCGAGAAGGCAATCTGGTCCCTTCGGGAGAGCGACAGGTCCGACGTTCATTCGTGACGGTATTAATCTTTGCAAAAAGGTTTTTCAGAAAGCGAATTTTAAATTGTCACTATAAACGTTAACAAATTGGGTACGGTTCTGCAAAAATCGAATCGTTTTATTTGGTATTACGTTTGAATATTGTGCAGCTCGTAATAAATTTCAACTGACGTTCGCTACGACATTCAACCCTTTTTTTTTCTTCTTTTGTTCTACCGACGACGTTACAAAAGCTCAAGACAAAGGCAATGAATTAATAATTATTCTTTTCCCAACAAAAACGTTCTTCTAGATCGTCCCGGTAATCGACTAATACCTGAAACAATGAAGAATATTATTTCTAATGAAAATCATTCGAGACGCTATCGAAACATTTCCACATTTTCAATTGGGAATAATGATGAAAGAACCTGCTAATATTTTTTAGGCACAGATACGAAACCTGGCGAAAGAACAAAGAATTTTCTGATTTATATGTATGGACATTTTAATGGTATTGATTGCATTGTTGCCACTATCGTTGCCAAATTATTTAGTAACGTTTCTGTGTAATCGAGGCTTACGTTCGAACATCCCGAACGCACACGAAAGCTTTTTAAATACACACGAGGACATTTAAATTGGTTTAAATGTTAATCTCCCTCGCCGTAAGACTTTCTCCCTTAACTTTCGCATCTGTCCTTAATCTGTAACGCATGACAGAAGCACCGACGCCGGCAACCAAATGACAATTGACGCTTTATTCAAAGAATACCCCACCCAAATTAAAAAGCGAAATCCGGCAAAATCTTTTAGATATTGGACAAAAATGTATGACCTTGATTGAGTGACGTAGACAGATAGCTTAGTGAATACAGCAAACGCTTAATATTTCCACCTTTCGTTATAAATTTTTCTTCAAAATGAAGTTCACACAACTAATAATTACGTTGTATCTCAAGGGTGGTCTTTCCAGATAAATCTCCACGGTTACAAGCTTTTAACCAGGGGTGTTGCGGATATTCCCATCCGCAAATGCGGAACATTCGCATTAATTCAGACATCTGCATCCGCATCCGCATCAATCGATGCGGAGCATTTACGGATGCGGATTTATAAGAGTATGATGCCATGATGTTAGTGAATATGAAGGTAAAGGAGAACCTGACAACATTAGCCCCGATGCTCTTCTCCGAGAGGAATAAGTTATTTTAAGACTGGATTTTAATGAAAATACACTTAATTTGTGAAAAGTCAATCATGTTGAACTTAAAACTCTCTGCAGATTCGCACGCAGATATTTATGCAATATTACTATTTATTAAATATAATTTACCAATTTTTAATTTTAATTATTAAACAAAGTATTTCATTATGAATATCACCTGAAAGAGATGGACAAAACAGAGAGTGATAGTTGCCGCTACTGCGAGAACTTCGCTGAAACTGCAGAACATTTGCTTTGCGAATGCCCAGCGTTTTTCTACAAGAGGCCCAAGTTTCTGAAAGGGGCCTTCCTAAAGCCCTTCGATGTCAGAAACTTAGCCCCAGGAAACTGATAAACTTTGCTCGAAGTCTCGGAATCCTGGGCCTCGAATAGATTATGCACAAAAGATCTGATAGGTCAAAGTGCTTGAGAGGCAGCATGGCCTTCACGACCCACCCTACAATCTACAATTTCATTATGAAACTCTAGACTTAAAATGCCAATAAGTAAGACTAAAAACTCTATACAATCTTTTTATAACTTTAAAATTACTTTCTTAGTTTACCTAAAACTAAAACTACGACTTCCAGATTTATTTTTATAAATTTAAATAAATTATTCTAGAAAGGAGACGTCTATGCTGGAAGAACGAGAAATAAACGAGAGAATTCTTGCCGCCCGCGGCTATAAATAATTCGCTCTTTTGATGACCCCGACGGACTTATTCGCAATCCGTAACAATATGATTAAATAAACATATTAAAATAAAATCGATTATCATTTATTTATACATCCGCATCCGCGGGTGTCAAAATTATTGCATCCGTAACAACCCCGCTTTTAACCACAACTGGAATCTAAAAAATTAATAAATGAGGAGAAAGTTGTCACTTTCCGATTCAAAATAAATTAAAACGGTGAGGTACATTTTTATATATTCACGTGTATACAGATAAGGACACTTTTTTAGATAGCATAGGACTTATGCATGGCATTTGTAGTGCTTGCATAAAACGTTTTCAACTAGCTTATTTTATGTGAACGCCCGCCGTTTCCACTACTAGAAGACTAAATACTAAAACACACGGAACGGTTTCTGGCGAGTCGGCGTCGACTCGGCAGAGAAGCGGCTCAAAACACACAAGGCGTCACCGCAACTTACGACCGACACGTTTTTATCGAGACATCTTTCGCAGTTGTCTAGTTGTGTCTGAGTGGTTCGCATCGTTGGCATAAAGAATGACTTCTTCTGACAATGATGATGATTTGCTTTTTCTAATAACTGCAGGCTTATTATATAACAAAATTAAGAAAAAAAAGAAACGCAAATATTGGATACATCCCATAATAAATGAGAGGAAAAATAGAGGATTTTTTTACACACTGTATGACGAACTTAACGGAAATCCAGATAAATTCTTTAATTTTACCAGAATGTCAAGAGAAACATTCCAAGAATTGTTGTCAATCAACAAAGGCGTTGGTTACCTCTTCCCAAGAACGTTTCTTTTTTTATTTTGTTGGAATAACCCACTGAACGCATATCCCAAATCGCTGGTCTAATATGAATCTCATTGATTAATTTCTCAACGTCCAAAGTTTCCATACTGGTCTGACAACGCCGAGTCACTTATTAATAACAAAAACCGCCACAAAACCGCTTACGTGTGTTTAGTCCCATAAGAAAACATGTACTGATTTGCCGACTACAGTCGTAAAACCGCGCGCGGTGCATGATGGCCAGCAGGGTACGCGCTTCCACCGCCATCACGAACCGCGCGTTGACGCACCGTCTGTTTCATTCAATAGAACTGCCATAAAGGATGCACCGCTTCGGCAGCCGAGTCGGCTGCCGACTCACCAGAAACCGCTCCGTGTGAGTTCTCAGCCGATCAGCGAAGACTACGCATTGAAAATGCTAAGTGAGACCTTGGCGAAACGTCAATCGGATTCTAAACCACGAACATATGCAATTCCGGATCGATATTTTATCACATTCCACCATCCGCGAATCACTATGCATACATCACTACGGAATCACTACATAAAAACTGAGGTCTTTGGAAAATTCAAACATACCTCCATAAACCATGGCAACCACTAACAGCGCAAATTATTTTTCCTATAACTAAAATTATAATTAAACAGCTCAAACAATTCACACATCACACAATACTTTTTCAATCAAGATTTTTTGAATCAGAATTTAAATTCAAAACACTTTGTTGACAAAAATCAGCTGCTTGTACTTCGTGTCGACGTTATGATGATCGATGACAAATATTTTATTATAAAAATGGAGTCGTTCAGGTGTGCGCATTCAAAAAAGAAAGTGGCGGGAGCCAGTTCTTCCGCTTTTTATTGTGGGAGGGGTATTCTTTACTTTATTTATCCGTAACATCTAGATGATAATTACCACACCGTTTTAGAATAGGTAATGCCCTTACTTCATAGACGAAACTTTAACGTGATGATTGAACCATATATTATAGTTCGATGAAGATTATGCGGATGTTTGCTCGGTGTGTATAGACGACAAACTTCTCTCTCTAATGCCTTCAACTATTTAATGCCGATTATTCGAAATCGGAATGGAGACAAAGGTATACAAACAAAGGAGAATGATAAATGCATCAGAGGGAACTACGAAACTGTACACGAATGCATTAAAATTGAATCAAATCCAGATTTCGAGGCATGCACAATTGCTTTAGTGTAATCATCGCGCAATATTGAAATTGTGCTCGTTGTATCTAAAATACAACCGGAATAACACAAACGATTTAACTCCTGGGATAAAAGGTTAACACACTTTTAAAGAAGAAACTGCATCCACGAAAACAGCTTGCGTTCAAAGCACATAATGTCTGGCCAGCATTATGTGATTAGCCAATAATGAAATATTCTGTGTAAAACCTTGTCAGTCCTCTTCCGAATGAAGTCCAACAGCTTAAGAGATGATGTAGCAATGGTTTCAACTCGAACTTATTTGAGCTTGCTAGAGAGTTAGTAGTTATTTTGAGCTTTCCAATATTTGTATTATAATTAATTTATCTAAGACGTTTGGCCTAACCATACAAAAAAAATTAACAAGCTAAAAATATCTAGTTTTTTTTTGTGGGTCTAGTGAAATAAACGTCTTGGTGCAGAAAGACATAAAGTATGTCTTTAACCAATGGCACGACTGTAAATAAATAAAAATATAAATATGATGACAGTTATTTAAAGTCAACAGAAATAATGGTATAGAACAGGGATCGGCAAGTAGTTATAAAAAGGGGTCCGGATACTGTTAAAATTTTTTATCGAGGTCCAGAAAAAAAAACTGATAAAGTACTAATTTTTAAGTTGCTTTCAAATAAAGTTATTACAACGACGGTCTTGAGCCAGTTTTTTACAGTTTGGTTCACAAGGGGAACAGCAAATGTGAAGTGTCTTCGAGGTGGGCATCCGTTAATCTTGAATGATGTTTGTTCTTTATAAAATTCATTTTTGAGAAATTTTTTAACAAGCACCACCCGGTTAATAACTTCCCAAAACGAAGCATACTATAATGTGCGAAAATTATAGAAAACTGGGTGGGTCGATTATAGTATAGTATTTTGTTTTCTGATATATAATCGACCCACCTATACCTATATATTAAAAATATGTAGGTACATATAGCAGTCATAATTTTCACATATATATATATATATATATATATATATATATATATATATATATATAATTTGTTTCGAATGTATTGTTTTTCAAAGAATTTTATATTTCGAAGCCGATGGTCAGTGAATAATTTTTGAATGTTGTTTTCACGAGGAAAGATTGGAATAAAATTTTGTTTCGATATTAATGTCAAAACAAAAGAGTATATTTCAATCTTTCCTCGTGAAAACTTTTTTAATGTTCTATATTTTCTCGGTTTCCAACACTGAAGAAAATGTGTTAGTATTGATTTAAAATCAAAATAAATCACATAAATGTTTGAATTGAACGTGGAAATACACCATTCAACCCATTAACGCCCTAATTATTTTTTTTTTCGGTAAATTTTAAAAAAATGGTTAGTTTGGTAGTGTTTAGGGTATCAACTGTGAAACAAACGTAGTTTTAGCAAAAGAAGTTACTGGCATAAGAAAAAAATGCCGTTACACGTACGTAGGTAACGCTTAGGATAATGTGAAACTTTTTAAAATCAGAATCAACAAATTTACTTGGTTTTTCTTTAAAATATATAATTACAATGTATACACAGACCTACGTCGCATTTTTTGCACATAGTTCTGGCACGAGTACTGCAACTTTCTACAGTACATCTTTGTTTTTATTGGTAATATATACAAGAAGATGATTTTTTTCATCATATCGCATATTATCGGATACTCTGTTAAAAGAAATACTATATTTTTAAGTACTAGGTCGGTCTGCTCCTTTGCCAATAGTTCCATTCTGGGCAATGGTCCGTCTAAATGTTAATTGCGTCTTATGCTGATCACATTCAGACATTACTGATAGTAGCATCCAGACACCAGGCGAGAATACAGCACCACCATTTATTCGATATGATGTTAGGTCTGGGGACATTGACCTTTTTTCAGTGCTTCACTCTATAGCAATTGGAACCAACAGTCACTACAATATTGTCAATCCATTTCACAAAAATTATACCAATATTTTCATCTATAGCCTGCTCTATAGTACCTCGTTGTCTTTTTTTAAAACTCTTTTTGATACTGATGGGCATTTTCCTAATCGATCCTCTCTGAATGTTCCAGTACACCAATAACCATTTTCTTTCATAAAAATAAATATTGTTACAAATCCGGTCCTGTCAGCAACCGAAAGGTCGACTGAATATTTGTTGTTTACACCTCGATCCGACATTTTGTCACTAACAGCGCCATCTCGCGTTACGTGATTTTTCCCCATTGTCTTCCAGTCAAGTTATCCAGGTTACCCCTACTATCTACGTCACCTGGATCCGCATCAGTGAGACTACTTACTTCCGGAGGTTCAACAATATAAATCCTCTACATTTTCGGAATATGCCATTTTCAAAGCTTTCTCTAAAAATAAAATGTTTACTCAGAATGTTACATATGAGTAACGCTCACAAAAAAATAGCAATTGATATTTTCATAAACAGTAAATGTTGATCCACTACCACGAAATACATAATATAATATAGTATACCAATACCAAGTTTGGCGATAAATCATTATTAAACGTAATTTATGTAACACTTACATGAAATTCACCTCAAAATTCATGCCCAAAAAATTTTTTACTGAAGTGATAACTTCTTATGGTACGCTGTGAACTTTTCGGGCGCTTGGTCGCGATATTTTATTATTTAAAAAAAAAGTTGGATACTCGTGGATTTGAACCTGAATACACTGACGTGCTAAACCTGTACCATTCAGCCACCACGCACTCTTACTTCAAACGTCCAAGATTGAGTATTTGTTGTGCTTCACCTCGATATTTGGCAGTATTCATAAGAATTTAAGGAAATGCTGAAACACGTTAATGTTTGTTTCAAGGAGGACACATTTTTACGATACAGATATCTGTCATTTGTCAACCCCCTCCCATCCACTTAGGAGAGCAACTTATATAACTTATATATTCACAGTAAACTTATAATTTAAGAACTTTGTTGAATGGAAGAATGCGTTGTGTTCATCACATGTCATGTACTGTCAGATTCAGTCAGATTGCATCAGACGCGGAGTAACCATCGTGTCGTTTTGTATCGTGATTTCTTGTGTTACATTTTACCACAGTGTGACAAAATATGTTCCAGAGGTCAATTAATGGTAAAGCTTCTAGAACAAAAAAAAATTTCTAAACAGATAGATTAAAAGCGTGTGTTTGATGAACCTGAAATTCTCAACCAATAGAAAAAAAAAGATGAGCTACAGGAAACAGTAAGATTCAGAGATGGGATTAAATGGATAAGGGCTGAAGAGTATGGTTCCTACTTCATACGACGACACGGTGCCCTTCCAGAAAGTAAATATTCTTAAAAACAAAACAAAAATACTGCTCCACCAAATGACATTGAAATTGAGAGAATTCGTGAAAAATACGAAACAATCTCCGATAAAAAAATCGGTCGGGACTTATTTAAGTTTGTTAAAGAAGAATATCGATATTTCTATGAACCTATCTTGGGAGACTAACATTTTTTGTTTTTATTTACGTTAATGAAGTACCAATTATTATATTACTACCGTTTTGTTTCACGTTTTATATGCAAACTTAAAAATAAAACTTTTTTCAACAACCATTTTGTATCAGTTTTGCAACATCCATTACTGGATGAAGGTGTTACGAACATTTTTCAAAATCACGTTTGCCTTTCAAGTTTTTTTAAAAATGAACTGATGTGACTTTTTATTAATACGCAAACATCATAACTTATTAATAAGCTTAACACAGAAAAAATTACATAACAAAAACTTAAGCCCCAATTTTCTCAAAATATTAGATTTGTAACGTAACACCTTCATCCACTCGTGTCTTTAATTGTTAAACTAGTTACAGAAATAATGAGCTAGCCAGCCATTTGTTCGAAAAAAAATTGTAAAAATATATTGAAGCATTATATCAAGAATTTATAACATTTGAATGAAATATGAAGAAAACGATCAATAAATTCCATTTTCCTAGACCATCATTTTAAATTTGATCCATATGATAAAGAAAACAAGACACCACGACAATCCTGATTCCGAGGAATAATATTTTCTTCGACAATCTGTTTACGACATATTTCTAAAATAAAATAAATATCGACAAAACAGTCTCATCGTGACAAACCTACGAGCTGTCGATCGTCCCCTTCTGTCCTATAATAAAATGGAAAATTTCCTGTCTAGAGACGAATTCATGTCGAGCCCAAAAGGGATTTTCATTTTAATTTTCCAATAAAACGGAACGCGCGTATGTCGCCAACAGCATGATGATGATGGTGCACGTTTTACGATACGAAACGAGTAATAATCACGGTGCGATTAATATTGGTTAATCTGCACGTAGAGATGGAGATATTCCTTACGAAGAGATGTCACTGTTAATCGTAAAACTACCAATCAAGCTGAAAGATTCATTAATTTCTTTTTCGTCCTTCACTGTTTTTTTTTTCAGAATCAATCTTCCCAAAATCCCAAGTTTAATCGTCGAGAGAGAAAGTTATTTGTAACAATTTTTTCAAAATACAACGTCACAATTAACACGTTTTATTTATAATCATTGACTCTTTCGATCTAATTAAGTAATTTTATTAAATTCATTATGGAATTTACAGTCTAGTTGGTATATTTCTTCCATTATTAATTGTAGAATACAGTTATGTGAGGAGTAATCCATATTTAATAAACACGCACGGCACTCGTGCCAAATTTAAAAACAAAAAATAATGTTTACTACACGTATAAAATCCGGTTTCAATCAAAGAAAGCGTCTGTCCACGTTGACTTGATTGACGTGCATCAAAATTCACAAACTATAGGTTATTCCACCAATGGGAACAGCGAATCATAAGGTTAAACGCACTGGATTGATCGAGGGGTGTAACGCAGTTGAATAAATCATCTTGTTTATGTTTGAAAAGATAGTCCGTGATATCAGTGGCGTAGTGTGGTGTGCTGTATTTAGAAATTTCATTAAATAAATAGAACCTGAACCTGATCATCCGCCGAAAAAAACTCCTGTCCATACCTAAACATCGTAACCGACAATATGAGAATTCATTTTCTTACCGCATTGCCAAGAAATATAATGAACTACCAGAAAATATCAAAGGCTTGTCATTAACCAGTTTTAAAAAACAATTATTTAATTCCATATTCACTGACCAGTGCTCAAATATATAAAGATATAGTTCACCCTTTGTATCAGTTTTACCTTCCTTTTTCTTTTTTTATTTACAATTATTAGATATTTTATAAGATTTTTGTAAAGAATGTTGTGGTTTGCCACTACCTTATAAACAAATACGTACATATTATCATATGAAATATTGTTAATTTTTTTTACTTATATTCATTAAAGTTACAGGCGCTTGAGGAAGATCCAGTACCCTACTCATCATACGCCTTTTGACCTTTCCCTGTTTTCGATTATATTATATGGACACTTACTTTTTTTTTGTTTGATTGGTCAATAAATTATATTATTATTATTATTAAATATGGCGTTTTGGAGACCATGGGCTAATGAAAATAATGAAATTGCATAGCGTAGTGAGAATAAAGACAGATATGAATTTAACAATGAAGATTTAGATAAAGGTTTTTTTTAAAAATTAAAAATTTATAAAATGGTGATTCCTCCGTCTATGCAATTCAAACAGTATTGGCGGTAAGGGTTCGGAACGAGTTTTTATATTATGCAATTGGTAATGGATGAACTATACAAAGCTCGAGCGTAATATTGTTGCAATGATGGTTTTCTGTGATAATATCCTCGTGGTGGCAGCACTGTGGCGTAAGGTCTAATCATCTGTCAAAATACATGAGCGTCTTGTAGTTTACGATTAATTTTTTAATTATTTTTTATCATTAACTGAGGGATATTTTTTCATAAAATGCCACAGTGTGTATGCAAATAAAACAGGAGGGCATAAGTTCCCCTCAAGAGATGAAACCCGAAACAGTGGCTTGTAGCCATTCGCAGATCCAAATTTACTCCAACGAAGAATAGCCTTATTATGAGTTACCGAAGGATTTAGTATTGAAAAAACGTAAAAATATTGTTGTTTTAAGATTCATAAACGTCAAATCTTTTTACTGAAAAGTTTATTTTTAGCATAAAAGGGGTTTTTTAAGAACACATTTGCATATATTTTTTTAAAATTTTATATTTGGTCTCTAGTAAATACAACTACGATAAAAAATTTCTGTAACTAATTCGGAAGAACTAAGCTCTTTAAATAGAACGAGGAGTACCTATCTCTAGTTTTTATTCCTCGTTTCTATTTCCCGACCGACCGACCCTTCCACTCAGGTCGCCACGTATCACTCGGGCGTAAGTCCGCTCATTAGACAGACGCGAAACAACCTCTCGAACGACTATCTCTTTCTCATCGGGAGCGAACTCTCGTATCTAGACTCGCAGTCCAGTCTTCTATGCCTATGACTACAACATTCTTCTTCTTCTTCTTTCGGTACCATATCAGGTCCCTCTAACGTTGGCAATTATATTGGCGAGTTGTTCGCGGTTTTCGGCTAATCTAAATGACTACAACCAGTACGGTTAATTATTTGACGGTTGAAGTCCATAGGATTTCATCGATTCGGAGCGATCGTAAATCATCATCATCATAAGCCTGTTCTAGTCCTCTGTTAAACATAGGCCTTCCCTAACTGGAACCATGTCCTCCTGGTATTGGCTTTCTGCATCCAATCTCTACCAGCGGTACTCTTAATGTCATCCACCCATCTCATAGGTGGTCTTCCTTATGGACGATTATGTGGCCTCGGTCGCCATTGTAAGACTCTCTTCGTCCATCTATTATCCTTGAGTCGTGCTATATGGCCTGCCCATTTCCATTTTAATCAGGATATTCTTTTAATCACATCTGACACCCACCATTGTTTTTTACCGTATCCATTCAGTCGTCTTTTTGTGTGTCAGTCGTATTCTCAACATACTTCTTTCCATGGCTCTTTGTGCAGTCCAAAACTTAGATGTTGATTTGGCGGTTAGTGTTATTGTCTCTGTCCCGTACGTAAACACCGGTAGTACGCACTGATTAAAGACTTCCGCCTTCAAATACATAGGAATTATTTTGCTCTTAAGGGTATCTTTGAGTTTACCAAACGCTACCCATGCCATCGATATTCGACGGCTTACCTCACCTGTCTGGTTATCATTACCCAACATGATCTTGTGACCCAGGTAAATGTAGTGTTCTACATTTTCCACCGGCAACTGCCCGTTTTCTGTTGGAATATTGGTCATTATTTTGGTTTTCCTCATGTTCAATTGCGTCTCTACTTTGTCCGATTATTCTCTTAGGCTCTCCAGCATATTGGTCAGCTCTTCCAGGGTTTCCGCATAAATACCACATCATTTGCAAATCTCAGGTGGTTGAGTCGTTCACCATCTACATTAATTCTCTTATCTGTCCAAGTGAATCGCTTAAAGATATTCTCCAGTGCTAAAGTGAAAAGCTTCGGAGAGATAGTATCCACTTGTCGAACACTTCGTTCGACCTTTATTTTCCCGGATGTGTCGTGCATTTTAATCGTTGATATTGCTTTCAGATAGATGTTTTTTATGAATTGTGTGTACCGTTCATCGATTTTGCAATATTTCAGTGCACCTATAACAGCCCACATTTCGATTATGTCAAAGGCATTATCAAAGTCTATAAACGGAAGTGCTAGGGGGATTCTGTACTCCTTGCATTTTTCAATAGTTAGTTATATTGAGGGTTTGCAGATGATTATTTGTGCTGAACCCAGACCTAAATCCAGCTTGTTCTATTGGCTGGTATAAATCTAACTTTGACTCAAATCGATTTACAATAACTCGGGTGAATAATTTGTAGATATGTGAAAGTAAACTGATCGGTCTGTAGTTATCTAAAATATCTCTATATCACCTTTCTTGTGTAGTAGAATTATGACTGCATTATTCCAATTCTCCGGTAGGTTGCCAAATACTAGACACTTGTTAAAGAGATCTGCTAATGTACTTCGCAAGATATTATCCCCTGTTTTGAGCTTTTCAGGTATGATGCCGTCCTCACCCGGAGATTTTTGATTTTTCATTTTCGATAGGGCGTATTTGATTTCCTCTTGTGTTATATCTGGGATTTCCCCTGCTCCTACGTTCGCGACCCTGGGCCTTTCGGGATACATTCCAGATGTTTCCGGTTCCGCCTCTCTTGATTAGTAGAGTCTTCGATAGTAGTAGTGATCGTGAATGGTCGGCTTTAAACACGTTTACATAAGGTTAAAGAGTTTCTACGATTGGCATTGTCAGAATAGGGCTTGTAAAAAGACAAAAAAGGTTTGGGTTCGAAACATCTATTTCATAATAACAAAATAATTACCATCGAGTTACCGAACAATAAATAATGTGATATGCCTATAACTTTGAAAGAGGGAGGTTCCGAGGCAAACTACGTATATGTATGCATGAACTACTTAGACAGTTGCTATTTTGATGCCATAGGGATCGTCTCATTATTTTGGTGGGCAAATACCGTCGTATTTATTTGTTTAAAGAAAAGAATGGTTTTCGCCAAGATTATTACAAGCATTTTAGAAAACCTTGAGGCCATACGTTATTTCGGGAAGCATAAAAAATCACGGCCTACCGACACAGTAATATCCTTGACGTATTTGTAGTTGTAAAAAATAATTGCGTGAAAGTTTTATCGACAGCTCAAAGGTACGTCTTATTCAAGTATTTAATTGATCCAATCAAATTTTTTTTATCCGTTTCATATTTGTTCTGCTGATGTATTGAAAAATTAAATTGATATTGTTTGTGCAATGGTTGGCAATAAATCATTGATAACAATGTACTGATCCACCTTGCATTCAACTTTATTGCTACGTAAACAGCGATAGTCGAATGTTATCGACAAACCCATGCTTTGCATAAATCCATCCTGACTGGATATCCACTTTCTGATATTATAATCGGGATATTGAAAATACACACTCTCGGCGAGAAAGTGTTGTTTATTTACAGATAGTATTTTATACGGTACATAAATTTACGAACAATATAATTTTCAATCAAATGTATGCGAGTTTTTTTTGCTACAAAAGTACATCGTGAAAAATTGAAGCAGACTTAATAGCACAAAAAGGAGTATCTGAATCGTCAATTAGTTAACTAACTTCCTAAAGAGAATCATGCAAAGGCAACTTTAAAAACAGTAGGATGTAACGTTGGGAGGATTTTTTCTAATGGCTATCATTTCGGAAGGAAACGTCCACCCCCTCTCCCCAGCTTATTATTATTATGTAATCGAAGCATACACATACACCAACCAAAAGTGACCACTCATTATGTATCAGTCTTGCATCAACTTGTGTTAGCTTTAATGAAGTCAAATACAAAATACTAGAGATTCATCAAGCAAGTAGTAATTGTATTTTTTTATGAATTAATTCGTATCTTTTTATTGTCGTTATTCTTTCGCTACGTACATATTCAAATAAAGTTTTTCTACTCATGTATATTAAAATGATCATATTTCAACCGGCTACCCTACATGAAAGTGATAGTTTTTTTCTCTAGAGATGAAAATTAAACAAATGAATATTATCATGCGACCCGATGGGAATATACTAAAAACAAATTGATGGATTTTTGACACTAATGATAGTTAATCACACTACTTTGGAACTTGAATCAGCAAACGAACGTCACTTCGTTCGACAGTTTATCACATATTCACGATTATATTTAAACTTCTCTCTATAACTATAATTATAATGGACCTTGATAGCGAATTTGGTGAAATACACCACCTAATATATTTCAAGCGTCAAACTCAATTTCCAACAATATTTTGCCACATAAATCCCGAGAAAGGTATGAATTTGTGTACAGAAAGTTCATGACTTGAAAAAATGATAACTCGTTCTCGGAAAATGTTCTTATGGCTTACTTTGGACGAATATCTGAAGATTTAAAACCATCAACAGTTTGGAGTATGTATTCTATGTTACGTAATACCATTAACATCAAACATAATGTGGATATTTCGAAATATGCCAAGCTCAAAGCATTTTTAAAGCGAAATTCGACAGGATTCAGAAGCAAAAAAGCTAAAGTTTTAACGTCACAACAAATTTACACATTTATAAACGATACACCTGACGACAAATTCCTGTTTACAAAGTTAAATTTTACGATATTTCATGTTGCTCAAATAGTAGGTAATGAATTGTAGGTAGCACTGATTTTTGGTATCGCTGGAGCTTGTCGTTCACATGAGTTACGAAATTTAGAAAATATTATTGAAAATCTGATAAAAGCGTTACTTGTAACCATACCTAATAAAAAAAACTTACACGCCACGTTCTTTTACAATTACAGGCAATTACTATTACCTTTGTCAGAAGTATATAGAACTTCGTCCATCAAGCGTGAATAATACAACTTCCCGATTCTTTCTGAATAACCAAGATGGCAAATGTACAAAGCAAGTAATTGGAATCAATAAGTTTGGAAATGTTCCAAGGCAAGAAGCGGTATTTCTTAATTTGTCGGATGCCCAATTGTATACAGGTCATTCATTAAGAAGGTCTTTAACAACTATTCTTTCGTATGCTGGGGCAAATCTAACAGAAATAAAGCAACACGGTGGATGGAAGTCTAGCGCTCTCTTTTAAATCTTTTAAACAATTGTCTATGTATAAGTTAAACAGCCATGGAGAAGCCACATATCCCTGTCGCACACCCTTTTCGATGTTAAACCAGTCCGTGCAAGATCCGTTTATCCTGACACAAGTAGTGGAATCCTTGTAAATTGATTTCAGTGCTCGTATTAAACTACCGCTCAATAACATTGATTTTAAAAATTCGAAAGTTAGGAGAAAAAGGTAAAACTTCACTTGGAAATGAGTTCCAAACCGTTCCAATGTTAAAGTCACAAGGATCTGGAGCTGAACAGTGAAAGGGATATGAACACTTGTAACATTTACTGATACAGCCACGCAACTTTCTCCGACCAAGGTTTCTAAAAGTTTGTGTAAACAAGACAAGTCTTCAAAAAAGGCTATGGGTGCGACTCAGAGATTCTATGACAATATTTTGAATAATCAAACGCACTTTGAAACCTCGAAAGTGGCCCCTTTCCTTAGAATGAGCATTAGGGATGATCCTTCGCTGAAAAAAACTGGCCTCTCACCATAGACCTTTATCGGATGAAAGCATACGAAAATATACAAATAGTACGAATTTATAGCGATACTTTGACTTTAACCATTACTTTTTTCCGCAGCATACACTTTCAAATGTTTATATAACCTTCAGTTTGTATAAATGTAGATACACAAATATTGTCCATTTTTTTACCTTTATAATTACGGTATACGATTGGCTAAAACTTGTACATATATTTGATAATCTGAAAGCTGGTAGTGCGCTGGATTACGAAAAGATATTTTGGTAGCCGATGAATTTTCATGAAACATTTCAATGTGTACGTTGCCCTCTTGTATTCATTACAGTACGATGCGGGTAGCAGACTTTTTCATTCTTGTAAACTAGAACGTTGAGTTTGATATTTTGCCTGTTTTTTATAATAAACGACAACCCGTATATGGTACAAATAGTAAATCAAAATATGGTCATACGACACATTTAAGAATGCACTTAACGTTTTATCGCTCTCACCCCGTATGCAACTCACAAGCAAAACTTAAAAGACTCCTCGTATATATGAATATACGCTTTGCCATAAGATACTTTTATAGTTTTGCATTTATTACATGCTATATAAAGCCGTTGTTCTCTTGGTACACCATTAAAGTATGATTTAGAACTTTATCCTTATGTACGGATGTGGCCGTCCGTTTAGGCGAGTTTACTTCCTGGACGATTTAGTATTCCCAATTTCAACACGTTAGAAACGACGTAAAACTAAAAATAAAATTCTGGGATCGAACGAACAATATACAGTGTGGAACAGTCATATGGAATAAATTCATTACATTTTTTATTGTGCATATTTATAACTAATCTCGAAACGCGTCAATTTTAGATTATGAAACGTCCTCCAAGAAGCCCATAACACAGTATACACATGGTGCGAAAGGGATCAGATGTCTGTCAACGCCCGAAAAACTGTAATTATTCCTTTTAGACTGTCCTATACGGAGAGCATTCCATTTGCGGCGGAAGTGAAATACATGGGTGTAGTTCTGCATAAAAGACTCACCTGGAAAAAACAATAAACAAAGCCAGATTTTCTCTCTGAAATCTCAAATCTGAAATCAAAGCAATGATAATATCTATAGTTACGTATGGTTCAGTAAACTGGTGGACCAAAGGGTTGCAAAACTCCTCTTTCCGAAGAGAGATGAATAGGTGAGATAAGAAATCCTCTTTCCGGAGACTGAATACGTAATATCAACAGATGGCTCAAAAACCCCAGATGGAGTTGGGGCCGGTGTTTTCAGTTTAAAATATCTACCAGTTTCAGGCTGAAATCTTCGCTATCGAATTGTGTGCAAAAAAGTTAACTAACCGACCTCTAGCAAACAAAAACATTAGTATAATATCAGACAGCCAGAGTGCTTTAAAAGCACTGAGCTCCAACAGGATAAATTCTTAACTTGTATGGAATTGCATCTAATCCCTGGAGTACCTTGGTGCGAATAACAGAGTCTACTGTGGGTACTTGGGCATCAGTGGGTGGAGGGTAGAGAAAAAGCCGACATTCTTGCAAAACAGGGAGCCGAATCTGTGTTCAGTGGACCAGAACCAGAGTCGTTGGAGTCACTACAAGTGCCACCAAAACAATCATTTTGGACTGGGCGAAGAGAAAAAAGACACGCACTGGTCCAATATACCAGGGTTGACTCACTCAAAGGCGTCCTTACCTAAACCCTCAAGAAACACAACTAAGCACATTCTAGAATGGAGCAAGAATGACCTGCAAATTCTAATGGGACTGCTTACAGGAAACTGTCGTCTAAGATACCACCTCGGACGGATAGATCTGAATCAACAAACGGACTGTCGGTTTTGCTGCGAGAAAAACGAAACGAAGGCAGTAGAATCAGATGAAATTCCGACAATTGTCCTGAAGACCTGTGCTCAAGAGCTCACCCCAGTTCTCTGTAGACTTTTCAAGTTATTATACAGCAAGGGAGTATTTCCGTCCATGTGGAAAAACGCCAAAGTCCAACCGATTCCGAAAAAAGGAAAGAAGACTATTCCTGCAAATTATCGCCCTATTGCATTGCTCTCAGTCATATCCAAAGTTATGGAAAAAGCGATTAACACAGAACTTATCAAATATCTAGAGAAATTTGGATAATCCATGACAGACAATATGGATTTCGACAACTTCGGTCTACTGGAGATTTGCTGGCTTATGTCACTCAGCTCTGGACAAACACTATTGAAAAGTTTGGTGAATCCCGTGCAATAGCCTTGGATATATCTAAAGCCTTTGACCGCGTTTGGCACCAGGCATTGTTAAGTAAATTATCTGCCTACGGTCTCCCAACCAAACTGTGCCAATGGCTTTTGAGCTTCATGCAAGATCGCTCCTTACATGTGGCAGTTGACGGTATTTCTTCTGATGCGTTTAAAACTAATGCCGGGGTCCCCCACCTTATTTTTTTTACACATCAACGACCTCTTGAAAACCACCACAAACCCCATTTACAGTTTCGCAGACGATAGCACACTTGTCTCAACTTTCACATCCTATCGATCACTTTCGGTGAATGATACAAATAGACTCAGGCAGGAACAGGTTGATTCCATCAATAGAGATCTTGAAGCAATCGTCGAGTGGGGAACCAACAATCTTGTTCAGTTCAACGCCCAAATAACACAAAGTGCCACGTTTTCCAAGAAAGTGAATTCCTCAAATCATCCCATCACAATGTCCGGAAATACCCTTGAACCAAGTCCCTCCATCTCGATTTTGGGAGTCACGGTGTCCAATAATATGTCTTGGCATGACCATGTTGCTAACATCGCAAAGTCGGCAAGCCAGAGGCTAGGTTTTCTGTGGAAAGCCAGAAAGTTTTTTACTCCTGATCAACTGTTGACGACGTACAAGGCTCAAATCCGACCTCTACTGGAGTATTGCTCGCACATTTGGGGTTCAGCACCAAGGCATTCTCTTCGTCTTCTAGATTCCATTCAGAAAAGAGCCATTCGCTTGATAAACAGCTCAACTCTCACAGATACCCTTCACCCTCTAGAACATAGAAGAAGAGTTGGAGACCAGTCATTGCTCTACAGATATTTCCATGGCAGATGCTCCAGAGAAATAAAAACTCTTGTACCACCATTGGCAACATTCGGCCGAAGAACTCGGCACGCTGATCAGTCTCAGCCATTTACTCTCAAGATTAACACTACAAGGACCAATCTTCATCAAGAATCCTTCTTTTACAGGGCTGCTACGGAATGGAATAAGCTTCCAAAATCAGTTTTTCCAGAGAACTATGATCTGCAACTTTTTAAAAAGCGTGTCCACAATCATTTCCTTTCTATAATCCCTTCCCCTTCTAATAGTCGCAGTGCGGGCCGTCCGCGGAAATATTGGGAAATAATTCGGTGCACATCGAACTGCTATTAATTCTTATATAAAATCAGAGTTTATTGCAGAAGTATATATCTAAAATTATGTGAGATAGCGTATTATTACAGTGACACGATAATGGATGAATATCCCTACTTGAGCCCGTCTAGGTCTAGTTTTAGCATTTCAAATGCTGCCAAAGTTTAAAATAGATCTTGAAGTTTCTATTAATTTGCATAGGTAATCTGGTAATGGGATCTCGTGTTAACGTAGACGAATTTTAATGGAGGAGGTATGTAAATTATTGATAATATTGAAACCGTAGAAAATATACTTCCGTAAAGAACAGTTTACTACATTAGGAATGATAGAGTAAAGAACAAAGAAGCTCAATTCGATTGATTTTGCCACAGCAAAAAAATCCTTACTTAACAATAAACAAGCTAGATATTGTAGTTGTTGGTTCCTGGGCATTAGCCTTAAAAATAGTCGCCAAATATATTGTTACCACCCGGCCCTGTTATTCGTCGGCGTCTGAGAATCGACCACAACTAGGGTGCATATTAATGAAGCGCTTTGTCGGCCTCCGTCTAATAAACTCTCACCGCGCCTAGAGTCTTCGAGATAGTTCTGTCGCTTTAGTCTGGAGTTATGATTGAGAAATATAAAAAGGACAGCGGTCGTGAAAAAGGAAAGTTTTAAAAATTGTTTATAAGTTATGAAATTTAAATAGTTGTAAAGGTTGTAATTAATCGAATATCTAAGTAAATATCTAAGTGAGTTATAAAAGCAAAATTTATTGTGTAAAAGTATTGGAATTTTTTTTTTATTTTTGTATCGAGAGGTTAAAATCACCGAACCCAAGAAAAAAGTAATATCATACCAACAGTACTAACAGAAGAAAACGAAAAAGAGAAATACCTTTAGAAAGAGAAATAATTTTATTTGCAAAAAAGGGCTGATTTCGATTAACTACACTTGGAAATAAAAGTTTTACGAATTCGAATTTCGCGTTAAAAATGTAAAATTATTCAAATTTACTTGATTTTATTGCGTGTTTTAATAAATTCGACAAAAATTATTCCGACGATTTTATTTTAAAGGCAAAAATTATTTTTTCGCCAGATACTTTTATGACATTTTTAGGTAATCAATTTTTGTCATACATATCTTAAAATATAAACATTAAAATAGGCCAATTTTATAAAGTCACAAACTTATACATAAAACATTAAAGTCAGGAATTAAAAATTCTTCTTTACTTTTCCGAGCTTTCGACAATTTATTTTGTCTTTATCAAAGCTAAAAATTGTAAATGGTAAAAAAACATCAAATATAAATAAATGGTATAACCTTACATGTAAAATGAGTTAAATTAACTAATATAAGTATACAGTGTGTCCACGGGTGGGGTTCACAAGAAAAATTTTTATTTTTAGTTTTAACGAAAAATGTCAACCTTGATAAAAAGTTTTGCCAAGTGGTGAATGTTTTTTCGGGTTTTTAGGCCATCGTGAGTCTGAGATAATTCTCAACGTTTCGTCATCGCGAGTGGATGGCATCTTCGGGAGATGTAATTTTGCTGGCTTTTTAAGGCTGACGGTTTGTGACATTTTTATGTCACGATCGCAGGTTATATACTTTTTGGTGTGCGGGGCATATTTCAGGGCAGCTCAGGAATTGGTCACGTTCCGCTTATGTTTGTAAGAAAGCAGCGTTGTATTTTCAAGTACAGGTACCCATATGTCCTATTGATTTTAAGTGTTTCCTCAGATCTAATAAAGTTCTGCTGGTGTTTATGTATTTCAATCGCTTCTCTATAGAGCCTCGGGTAATATGCAGATGTGGTGCATAAAACCTGGGTGTCTTCGAATTTAATTCTGTGATCATTATTATTAAGTCCTTGCGAAACATCTTGCCACGATCTTGTAGCCGCATATTGGACTTACAGATTCGAATGTAAGAGTCTCTACCCATTTTATAGAAATGATCAGAAATATTAGAATGGACGAAAACGACATTCTAATAAGGTTTGATGTCTCATTATACAAAATGAAGAACTTATGATATCAGGTTCCCCTGATACAGCTACTAACTAGACTCCTTCCTCAAGAACAGAAAAGCGAGAGTAAAGACAGCTAATCACACCACCAGATACGCGATGGAAGCAGGAGTACCACAAGGAGCGGTCCTCTCCCCCTTCCTCTATACAATATACACCAGCGACGTTCCAGAATCAAATAGGACCAAACTGACACTCTACGCCGACAACACCGCAATCGCAGCTAGAAATCAACGCAGAAAAATCGCAGGTAGTGCTCTTCGGAAATAGAAGAGGACAACCTACAAGGAACATACAATTTGAAAATGAATACATACCGTGGACGGACACAGCAAAATATCTTGGGGTACAACTGGACAAGCGCCTAAACTTTAGGAAACAAATGGATGCAGCAATAAACAAAGCAAGATTCACAAGAGGACAGCTGCAATGCTTATTAGAAAGGAAAAGTAACCTTCTCCTAAAGACAAAACTAGCACCATTCTCCCGATGATTACTTACGCCTCTGTACCCTGGGGACAGGTGACAAGAAGAAAATTACACAGGACAAGGATTCAAGCGCAACATAACCTTTGCATAAGACAAGCAGCGAATGCACCTTGGTACGTCTCCAACGCCCAACTAAGAGAAGATCTAAAAGTCACAACAGTTTTGGACAGGATGAAGATGCATGCAGAAAAGACATTCGACAAATTAGGAACGCACCCAAACAGAGAGCTACAAGAATTGACAGACTACGACCCGGGAGATGTCCAAAGAAACTACCCGAGACCCAAGCATCAGCTGCAAGAAAATTAAGAAGACGAACTAATATCAAATTTATATTTAAGATTCCAGACTTAACTTTTTTTCAGATCATCAAAACCACATACAACACAAGAACCAAGTGAAGAAAGAAGAACAGGAAGCCGAATCCTTTAACACTGGGTAAACAACACGCGAATACATTTAATAAACTCTTTCTTTTCAGCAAATGGTGAATATTTGTTCTAACAGATTGAAACTATGAAACGCGGACCTTCAGTCAAAAAGTAAATTCACTTGCAAACAAAATTCGAAAAGAATTTAAGGTCTGTATTTTCTTTCTATTCTGCTAACCGTAGATTGAGAGATACGTTAACGATCTGGGTGCATTTCATGAAATACATCCATACATACATAAAGTCACGCTTTTTTCTCATAGGGGTAGGCAGAGACCACTTCCTTCCACTTCCGCTACGGTTCTTACACACATCTTTTGCTTCCTCTACTTTCATCAGTGCTCTCATATATGCTCGTCGGTTGTTGGTACTCTTGACCTGGCCTTTTTTCAAAACAATGTTGATCTGATCGAGATATGTTCTCCGAGGTCGACCTCTACCGACTTGTCCACTCACACTTGCCTTATAAATTTGTTTCGTCAATCTTCCTTTATCCATCCTTTCTACGTGTCCAAACCATCTAAGCATTCCTTTATCTATTTTTGTAACCACATCTTCTTTTACACCACAGCGTTCTCTTATCTTATCATGAAATAATGTGCATAATAACTACAATAACGCAACCTAACTTTTTGATTGGAAACAATTAAGCATTAAAGTAGAACGGTACGTGTTTTGTATTTTATAGTTATTAAACTATTTTATTGTTGTACGAATCGAAAATTTAATTAATTTTACTGATAAATACGAAATCTGAATGTTCCGTACGTTAAATTGACTAAATTAGCGTATTTATGTTTCCTGTACGTTATACTACCGTAACACAACATCTTCAATGTTCACTTACTAAACAATAAAGTACTTCGAAATAGTTTTGTATATATAAATAATAATAATCGTGAAAGAATAACAACCTCGGCGATTTTTATTCAAAACGCTGTGGTGTAAAAGAAGATGTGGTTACAAAGATAGATAAAGGAATGCTTAGATGGTTTCGATACGTAGAAAGAATGGATGAAGGCAGATTGGCGAAACAAATTTATAAGGCGAGTATAAATGGACAGGTCGGTAGAGGTCGACCTCGGCGAACATATCTCGATCAGATCAACATTGTTTTGAAGAAAGGCCAGGTCAAGAGTACCAACAACCGACAAGCATGTATGAGAGCACTGATGAAAGTAGAGGAAGCAAAATATGTGTTGTAAGAACCGTAGCAAGTGGAAGGAAGTGGTCTCTGCCTACCCCTATGGGAAAAAGGCGTGACTTTATGTATGTATGTATATATATTTTTTCAAACGTACAATAATAAGGCCATAATTGTACTGAGCTGACTGCGGAAAAATTCAACTTTTTCACCAGCGGCAGTTTTACTGTTCCTCTTTACTCCGCCGAAGGGAAAAGTGTTGCCATGAAAACGTTAAATATATTTATTAATCAGGACTAGCTGAATATCAAGAACATGGCAGCTTTATAATTATTACGTGTAAGACACCTCAGAAAAATTAAAAAATAATTATTCTCCACAATCATACTTGGAATATACTCATTATGAAATTATTTTTAATAACATAATGACAACATTCACACTCAAGAGTGAGAATATTCATTCTGAAACGGTTGTTTCTTATGTGGTTTGCATGTATTTTCATTACATCACTTGTTACGGTATGAATATTCTAATAATAGCGATTGCCATGGATGTCAAATAAACTTTTATTTTTTACTGAAAATAGTCGCCAAAAGGGTAGACCTATTGTGTAGGCCGCGGACGGCCCGCACTGCGACTATTAGAAGGAGGAGGGATTATAGAAAGGAGATGATTGTGGACTGAAAAGTTGCAGGTCATAGTTCTCTGGAAAAACTGATTTTGGAAGCTTATTCCATTACTTAGCAGCCCTGTAAAAAAAGGGTTTTCTTGATGAAGATTGGTCCTTGTAGTGTCAATCTTGAGAGTAAATGGGTGAGACTGATCAGCGTGCCGAGTTCTTTGGCCGAATGTGGCCAGTGGTGGTATAAGAGTTTTTATTTATCTGGAGCATCTGCCATGAAAATATCTGTAGAGTAATGTCTGGTCTGCAACTCTTCTTCTATGTTTTAGTAGGTGAAGAACGTGGAAAATCCTGAACCGAATACGCACTGGCGTCGCTCCTGTAAGAGCGAACTTGGTAAAGTGGGGCCTAACAGACGTGGACACCTGTGACTGCGGCAAAGTCCAAAATATGGAACACCTACTGAACTGCCAGCACTGCCCACGCTTCTGCACTAAAGAAGATTAATGGCTTGCTATGATCTGGACGTCGCCAACTACTGGGCTGAAAAAATGTAAAAGTAATCCGAATACGAGAAAGTAAAGTAAATTCGATAAATGGTAATCTTCTCCAATTATTGTGAACTATCGAACTTTTCTAGTCTTATTATCCGGAATTTTAATCAAAATAAAATTTCCCATGACTGTAGTTTTTATTTTTACCATTTTATCACATCTGCAGGCCCCAGTTATTCCAATCAATAAAACAATCAAAAGAAATCAAATATTTAAAACACAAAATTAAAATTATCTAAAACAAATAAAGTACCTTTAATCATAAATAAAAATCACCTTGCGTTTCAGATAAAAAACTTTCGAAAAGATCTTTAGAAAAAATTCTTAATTATTTTGCAGAGTATTCTTCTTTTGCCTTCTTCCAGAATGCGCGTAACTGCAAATCGTCTATGTATAATGTTAAACAGCCAAGGCGAAGCCACACATCCCTGTCTCACACCTTTTTCGATGTTAAACCAGTCCGTGCAAGCTCCGTTTATCCTGACACAAGCATTGGAATCCTCGTAAAGTGATTTCAGTGCTCGTATTAAACTACCGCTCACCCCATACATAGACAATGTCGACCACAATTCACTCCTTACCACTCTGTCATAGGCCTTTTGTAAGATACTTCAGTACAATTACGACCTAAATATTGTACGTTTAAAAAAAAAATGGTATATTTCATTTGGAGGAGAAGTTTATTGTCAATGCACGAACTGGAAACATAACGGATTTATAACATAATAATTACTTAAGTATGTATAAATTCATACAGTTAGAAAAAGACAGTTATCTAAATTTCGAACGCCGGTTGTGGTTTATAATTGCGTGAAACATAAAATTATGTACCAAAGCCGATGAACGCGAAAATAATTTTTTTTTCATCTAAATTATGCAGTAATGTGCTGAAGCCTGTGAAAATGGTAAAAAGTGAAAAAAAAATAATAGTAGGATGAAACCCATTGGAAAACAAAGAGAATATAAAAAAAATGAAAGGAAAAATAATTTACGGGTGATCTGAGGTCAGGAAGTGGAAGGGGGTGAGTTTTTAAAGGTAAAAAACGGTTTATCTCGATTTCCGGAAAAACTACAAGACCTATGGAAGAATGTTATGTAGTAAAGTTGTAGGTAATAAAAAGATCTACAACTTTTGTATTTACACTTTTCTCACATAACCTTAAAATTTATGCGAAAAATTCAAATAACCAAATTTTTGGTATTTTATTTTTATCTTTTACAAAATAAAATATTTATTTTTTTCACCTTATTTTGACTTAATATCGAAAAAGCACCCTAATTTTCAATCGAAAATTCTCACGTCAAAATATCTGCTTTTTTAAAAAAGTCGGTGGGCTTTTTGTTCGTTGAAATCTCTACTTTCTGGTGGCGTAAAAAAATATACATTAATATGGTAAATTTTCTCAGAAAATGCAAAAAAATGAGAAACTCGAATCCGAAATTTTTTTTTGATCATTATGTACAATTTTGAGCTATTTATTAAAATTTACACTTTACTCGACAGACGTAAATGTAGATAGAGATGTAGATTGTAGGGTGGGTCGTGAAGGCCATGCTGCCTCTTAAGCAGTTCAACCTATCAGATCTTTTGTGCATAACCCTTAATCTATTCGAGGCCCGGGATTCCGAGACTTCGAGTAAAGTTTATCAGTTTCCTGTGGGCTAAGTTTCTGACATCGAAGGGCTTTAGGAAGACCCCTTTCAGAAACTTGGGCCTCTTGTAGAAAAACGCTGGGCATTCGCAAAGCAGATGTTCTGCAGTTTCAGCGAAGTTCTCGCAGTAGCGGCAACTATCACTCTCTGTTTTGCCCATCTTTTTCAGGTGATACCTTAGAGGGCAGTGTCCAATGAGGAGTCCCGTCACCAGTTTCAAGTATTTCTTGTCCAACTCGAGAAGCTGTTTAGCTTTCCTTGGCGAAAGGCTTACTAGCCTTTTCGCTTGCCTTTGTCCTGGCACTTTATGCCAGTGAGATTTCATTTAATCTTTTCCCCAACGTCGAACCTCTTCTTTCAAGTGGGCTTTGGAAAGTCCACAGAAGGGTTCTGGGCCGGAAAAATGTGTATTTGCCACTTCTTTTGCAAGGCAATCTGCTTCTTCGTTGCATTTAACTCCCTTGTGACCTGGAACCCACATCAGAGTAACCTGATTGTTTGCTGCCAGTTGTCTCAGGGACTGTTTACAGTCTCAAGTCAGCTTAGACTCACAAGTGTATGACTTCAGAGCTTTTAGTTCTGCTTGGCTATCTGATAAAATATAGATTTCTGCCCTTCGGGTGTTTCTTTCGATGCACTCCTGGGCACATGTTTCTATGGCATGTAATTCTGCTTAAAAGATGGTTGGGGTGTTACCAAGGGGTTTTGAAAGCCTAAAATTTGACCCTATAACGCCCACTCCAACCATTTCATCCATCTTGGATCCATCAGTGTACCACACTAAAGCATCCCTTCCTAGTTGAGATCCGTTCTCTGTGCAAACTTGGTGGTTGTTTATAACCACTTCAAACTGCATTTCGAAGTCGTACCCAACTGGCATAATATCTGACGGCTTAGACATGGATTCTAGGAAAATATTTTCCAAAATCTTCAAATGTCCATTCCGATTTCTTGCTCCAAGATTTATTGTCTAGTTTAGTCTGAAGGCACTGATTGCTGCTTCTTTCATTACACAAAAGTGTAATGGTGGAAGGTTCAGCATTACCTCTACGGCTGCAGTAGGGCACGTGAATGTTGCCACTGTGATTCCCAGGCACTTTCTGTAGCTTGACTTGAGCCGAAATTTTTTGCATTTTTGGCCACCATATCAATGACAGACGTAAGATTCCATGTTACATTGATAAACAAAAAAATTACAAATCCATAAAACATAAATATTGCAAAAAACATGCGAAAATAGTTGTTGTAAATATTAAAGATGGGATTTAAAAATGTGACCATCAATCACCGTCTTCGTCTCCAATATTATTTCCAGTCTGCATTGGTTCTTTATCATTTTTCAGAACCATGACAATGTGAGCATAAATTTGTGCATTTTAACCCATGTTTTCGGCAGCCACATTTTAAACTGTTACTTCCAGTTTCACAGCTGCAGCAAATAGTTTTAAGCAATATTTCCGGAATTAATTCCTTTTCTGTAAATTTGGGCATAATGCCACGTTTATGTTGCTGTCAGTTCTTTACCCAGCCAAGTTTGAAGCTGATAATATGCCCTGTAACAATGTTGTTCTGCTGCAGCTTCTGTGGGTGAGAGATTTGCCAATATGAAAGATGATTTAATTGATGCCAAATGATATTTTCGAAATCTTAATTGATTCAGTGTTATATTTATCATTTTTACATTTATAAATAGATTTGATTAATTGTAATTCATTTTTTTCGATATCTTATTTGTTTGCATCTTTTAATAAAAAATATTGGCCAAATTTGACACATTTTTATCGTCTTATAATGAATTTACGATACTTTTTCTTTCTTTTCCGGCATATCTAGATGTTGTATTGCAACCAGAAAAACAATGCATAAATGCAACGGTATTTTTGGATTTGGATTCATATTTGAAACTATTAGACCATATTAATGTATTTTTTTTAAACCACCAGAAAGTAGAGATTTCAACGAACAAAAAGCCTACCGATTTTTTTAAAAAAGCAGATATTTTGACGTGAGAATTTTCGATTGATAATTTAAGGTGCTTTTTCGATATTAAGACAAAATAAGGTGAAAAAATAAATATTTTAAATCAAAAAAATTACAGTGTGTTTGGGACATAAAAAGGTAAGTTTTCACAAAATTTCGTGAAAAAAAAATTTTTTTTGTAAAAGATAAAAATAAAAATCCAAAAACTTGGTTATTTGAATTTTTCACATAAATTTTAAGGTTATGTTAAAAAAGTGTAAATACGAAAGTTGTAGATCATTTTATTACCTACAACTTTCCCATTTAAAATTTTTCCATAAGTCTTGTAGTTTTACCGGAAATAGAAATAAACCGTTTTTTACCCTTAAAAACTTACCCCCTTTCATTTCCCGACCTCAGATCGCCCGTAAATTATTTTTCCTTTTATTTTTGTTTTATTCTCTTTCTTTTCCAATGGGTTTCATCCTACTATTATTTTTTTTGGTTTCAAAAATTAACGACCCTGGTCTATAATAATATTCGTATGCATAGTCAATCTTGATTTTCCCGTCATTGGGAATGATTTGTATTTTTTAACAATTAATGGCGTGACTATTTTTCGGATTAACGTGAGGATGGTGAAACAATAAAATCAGACTTTTTACTATACGAACCAAACAGTATTCCAACTATAGTACAAAATGTTCATGTGCATTATAATTTTTAAAATGCTTAGTTAACTAATCTAAATTCCGCAACATTTTTTAATTTAACCGCAGTATTAGTTAGTCTTGCGTTCCATAACTGAAAATTCGCAAAGATCAACTTTAAACGAAAAAGAATTATTATAATTTATATTCTTTTCCACTATTTTTGTTTAACGAAAATAAAATCATAATATTAAGTAAGGATTATTAATCAAATACCCGATTGATCGACTTAATTTTAGCATTACATAAAGTATTACAAAACTATAAAGATGCGGTTCATCAATTGATAAACCTAATTAAAATAAACATGATAAGTTTTAAACGGATCGGAAAAATTGCTGTTAAAAAATTTAAAACTATTAAATACTGAGAGATTAATACGTGAATGCCAAGAAAATTTATAAATAGGAAAAACAAATGAAAAGTTACGCACATTTATTTAAATAGCTCCTTAAAAAAAACAATTTCTCAATTTTATATGTAAATTAACTTTACTCAACTAACATACGTGTACATGTACGACTTTCATTCAAATTCGAGCAATATAAATAAGTTTGATATCGTAAATGTATTTCTAGAAAGTAAACATTGGTATTCCCTTAAGATAGAAAAATCTACATACCACAGTAACAAAGCCATATGTCTGAAAATTTCGATTAGAAGCACTTTAGCACATTACATTAAACTATTGGTTAAACTAATTATTTTGTTCTTGATAGATAATCAACACATTCACGTACTTGTTGAAAGCAGAAATTCGGTGAAAATGTACCTTCTCCCGCGACCGTCGTCTTTCTTCTGAATTTTGTTGACATTTGTTAAAATAAGAAAATAAATTGACAAATGACACTTTTGACATTTAACTATAAAGTTTCAAATAACACACAAAAGCTTTTTTACCGTACTGATATTTATGCGTAATCTTACCAAATTTAAAAGTCCTATTGTTGACATTTAAATTTAAAGTAATGATTACACTGGTTGAATGTAATCGGTAAAATTAATTCAATTAATAGTTTAGATTTTAAAATTATTTCATAGACCACTTGAAATAAACAATGCGAGGAACAAAGGAACGAACCTAGAAATTTGACAGTTAACCAATATACTGAAACATCTGACAAAACATTTGCAAAAGAAAGTCTGCTTTTTGTAAATAATAAAAATACTTTAAATAATTAAACTGTTAATTGTTGTGTTTCATTGCACATATGTCTCTAGTTCCAGATTATGAAGAGTCGTCAGACTCGAGTAGTTCAAGTTCTACTGATAGCGACTCTGAGCTAGATAACATGTAAGATTATATTAACTTTTTTAAATGCATTACCAAACGAAGTTATTTCATTAGACTATAATGCTTGGCTTACTCAAAATTATAAATACTTAATTGTTTTTAGACAATTTTTATTTTTACTTAGCAATAAAAATGTAATGCAACAAACCCTTATACCAATTTTAACGATTAATTACACCTACAATTTTTTTTTGTCAGTGAGGCAAATATAGCATTATTAAAATATACCCCCAAATCAGTAATCCATACAATTTTGTAAAAAATGGGTCAGCTGTCATATGTTTTAGCAAAACAAAGAATTTGCAAATTTCTACAAAAAATAAACTACCAGCGCCAAGTTTTGGAACATCAAATAACTTACCTGAAGAATCGACAAAATCATCAGTGTTCAAAAACCCATTCATTGAAGCTGAAAATGCGAAAGAAGCTATTTTACAGAAGCACGTCAAGATGGTGGAAGCTAAAGACAACGTAATTAACATAAACGGAAAAAGAATATGCTGGAACTATCGAAAAGGAAAATGCAGATTTGGACACAATTGCAAATATGCCCATGATTCAGATATACAAAAATCGCAGCAACAAATTGAGGTAACTTTATTTTACTAATATTCATATTTTGTGGTAAATATATTTTTTATTTAAGCTCGAAAAATCAGTTGCAATTAAAAACTCGGTGGTTTGTGAGAATGATCAAACTGGCATAAATCCAAAATATGTGCAAGCAGCCAAAGATGATTCAAGTGATGAAGATAAGGTTATAAACAAGCAAAAACGGAAGAGACCTGGCTTAGCACAAGGCTTAATTCCTGGTAAAAAAGTGTTAAAACAATATTTAAATCAAAAGACTTAAAGAATAGAAAGTATTAGCACTGCAACTATGTGCACAAAGTTGAAATAATTGGTTTTTGTGTAATTAAAGCATAACTATTAAAGTGTCTATTTTTAATCAACCATCCCATATCTTTTAGCCAATTTCACAAGTTTTTATTTCTATACACAGATAATATACATCCTTTACTAACATAATATAACATAATATATAATATACATCCTTGTAAACTTAACAATAGCTTTAAAAATCAAACAAATCCTTTATCAGTAAATTGAACATTACAAGTATTGTTTTTTGTGGCAAACTTTATAGCTTTTATAAGTTTCATTGTACATAAATTTTTGTTTTTTGTTAAACAAATCCTCGCGTTTGGAACTCCATACCAATAATTGCCGCAAGATATTTTCTCTTTCATTACATTTATATTTTTGAAATTGCCATCATTCCATAATGTAACTAAGTTAGTAACAATTAATGACATATGAAATTCTTTTGCTAAATAGTATAAAATATTGGCTGTGTAGGCGAGAAAAGCATTATTTTCAATTTGATCATATGATGTAAGAATGAGAGAAGGAAGGGAGTCGATAATAATTAATTTTGTTGAGATATCTCCAATTTCTAAGGAATTTTTTATTTGTAGTAGAACTTTAAGAAAATCTCCTTTTGTCCTTGCTCTACTTACTTTGATTCTATTCATTATGGACGTTATTTCATTCTAAAACACGTTTCTAAAACAGATAATTGCTTATAAAGTTAAAAAAAACTTACTTTATCCCAGTTAGACAGAAGTTGTTTTATTTTTAACCCCATAAAATCACACTTTGTGTCTAGATAAAATATATCACTATTTAAAGTAGGGGCTATGTTTTTTAATAAAGTAAAACAAAGCATTGTTTTTCCCGATGCAGGTAGACCACATATTTCATAAATATATCCAGTGAACAAACCTCCTTCTAGTAAAATATCTAACCTAAAATAGGTTAATTTTAAAAATAATTAAATATTGTTTTATTGACCAAACGATGAGTATAACTTACGCTTTTATGCCAGTGGGAATAATTGCTAAATCAGTTGCAATTCTTTGGTAATAAATATAACCATTTCTAGGACGAGTATGTTGTTTTAAAAGTGCCTTTCTTATCTCCAAAACTTCCTAAATGAAAATAAATTATTGCAATTAAGGTATATTATAAATTGATTTTATAATACCTTTAGACTCAAATTACTTATATTTTGGATTCTTTTGTTTTCACACTTCAAAAAATCTATAACTGTGACTATTTGTGCATTGTTTAAAAGTTTTAATGTATCACAATTTAAATAATTATGGGAACTAGATGACAAATATTCCATGACAACTCTTAACAGATGACCAGATGAAATAATTCAACATTAAAATGTATTTGTTTTACATCTATTTCTTATACCACTATTCTCTGCCACTAGTAATGGCCATTTTTAAGTTCAACTGTTGTGTTTTCCGATTTGAATTTTTGAATAATTTGACATTTCACATTTGACAATCCTAAAACTGATTTTGTGAAATCCTCACGCGATTGGTATAAATCCATTCAAAATATTTTTTATCTAATAAAAAATGTACTTAAGAAACTAAATTTATTGAAAATGATAAAATTAATCTTTAAAAATCAAACTTTGTTATTTTGTAAGATGCTATTATTTATTTGACGTGAATGATGTATTTTCTTGACGTGTTATTTTATTTGGCATTAGTCCAAACTTGATTTACTTATTAAATCAATGTGTTTTAAAAAAAAATTGAAGACCGAAGTGGTTGTTGTATGGGTAAACACCTTACTTTTTAACACTTGATTATTAATCTTTAGTCTTTAAAAATAACTATTACAACCACAGTATTGTTCCTTAAACCTAATCACTCCAAACTCAAAAAAAAACAAAAACGCTCATAAAACCAATATTGTTAGTCAAACACACATAGCCTTATGAAAGATATGTCATTTGTTGCACAACGTGCACGTCACCAATCTCAAGCAGTGACGTCACCCTTTCGTCCGATATCAAGAAATTTTCACGCGGTGCACGTTACCCATTGCATTTATGATGTCAAAATTAATTAATAATATGACAATTATTTAAAAAGTGGGTTCTAAAATTTTTTTTTAATCCGGCAACGCTGTGCATCCTGGGCAAAGTTCTCTCAATTGATTTGCGCATGGCTTTTAACTATTTTGCTTATGCGCATTGAGAATTTTTACTAGGCGTTGCAGATTGGACTGGATACATATCTTTTCAAGGAATGGAGTATCGCGTCGCCATGTCATGTATGGCCAATGCGTCATTACTGTTGAACGCGTAAAATGTAGAAAATAAGTATATTTTGCAAATTTTAAGTTACGTGGAATACCTAATTGTACTTTAAAGTTTAATTAAGACAGTAGTTATATTTTTTATTTCGGATGACTAACTTTTACGTGAATATTTTGTGATTACATGATGGTAAGTATTGACTGTCTAGCTACGCTCAAAATGGCTTCTTATAATTGGTCCTTTGTTTGATATTCAACTTTTTTTATTAATTTGATACGTCTTAGTAACTAAGTGGGCTGATTCTTTAGTCGTATTTCAATTTTTATTTATAAGTCTGTGTACTAGATCTTGAAACAAAATTCAAAAAATAGTCTTGGCGCAGACTAGTGCGTTTATTCAACTAGAATAAAAAAAATTAAAACCAGTCAATATTATTTTACCTCATGTATTGGATCTATTGATTTCTAAATATTTTTTATCAGTTTATTTACATTTATTATTAATGTACTAATTTTAGTACTTTTGTAAAAAGTCGACATTACCCGCCAAAATTCGATTTAATTTTGACTTAATTACGTCAGCTAATTACCTTTCAGTACTCTTAATATTTGTTTTTAATATTGTTTATTTCTAGTAATTAAAAATAATGATGATTGTATAAACATTTGCAACAATCGGAACATATTGTGCAATGCCGACAATTGTAGAACATATAATATTAAAAAAAATTAAATATCTAATAATTAAACAAAAACTTTTTTTGTATAAGGAGTATTTGTATAAAAAATATATGATAAACACACGAGAAATAAATAATAAGAAATGTTTGGCTATTTCTTTAGAATATTTTTCCTTTTAGAAACTTTACAGATGAGTGACGAAACTCCGGGGGCAGGGCAGGGTGCTCTGCCCCCGAGAGAGGGCCAAGGCCTTCGAGCTATGGCAGAGCGCCCTGCTTCTAGCAGTGCTACTGTAAGAGTGGCCCAAGTTGTAGGTGGACAATATGTGCTGACAACTCAATCTCATGGCATTCCAGCTTTAGCACAGGTATGTAACTATCTAAAGTATTGTTTCAATAACTATTTATTTAAATTAATACAAGGAGACATAATTTTTTATTAGTTTTAGTCATGTAAACTATTTTTAAGAAAAATTAGGTTATGTCTAAGTTTATGATGTGTAGTTTTGTTATAAATTTATTTTCTTCAACTATTTTTTTAAAACGTCTAAGAAGTTATTTAGAACTATAATAAACAGAAAATTGTGAAGTTTTTAGAAAGAAAATATTCATATTAAATATTTGCCATGAAGAATAGGCTATGTAAATAATTTTATTTTCAAGGATAGAATTTGTTGCGTAATTTTTAGTTAATCATAATGGTTTAAAAATTTATAAATTGTTAACAGGATCGTTTTCAGTTTCAAATCACGTTGATGTAATTTTAAAATATTTATACGAAAACCTGCGTGTTTTGTGTGTTTCTAAACGGGATTGTTTTCATTTTCAAACAGCTTTTAGGTTAGAATGATTTTCATGTTTTTTTTTTAATTTTAAAATATAGGTAATAAAATTTAAACTATTATTTAAAACACATGTTATACACGTGGTTGTCTTCCATTAGAAACCTTAAAGTAAATGTATCTTAAAAAGATAAAAAACGTAACTCAAATATATTTAGAAAATGGCGTAGGAACCGAAAAATAACAGTGTGCAATATTTCGTTATTTTATAACGGAATGGCTCTCAAAGGTTCCCTATGGAATAAATAGAATGGAACTAAAATTAAATTAATATTTGGGATATGGTTTTCATAATTAAAATTAAAAAAATAATTTTATAGTTATCCTCAGGTGTAAAATCCTTATTTAACAAAATAATTATGCCAAGTTTTCTTAGTAGAGTTGGTTTCAATTTAAACTCCAATTATTTTTATATTATTTTATTTAATTATATATAAAAATTTAGCAAGGCAAAAAATTATTTATTGCAATATTTTTAATTTGTGAGTATTTGGGCGAACGGGGTTTGGCTTTTTTTATTAAAAAAATACATTTTCAAGCAAAAATTATACCGCTTAAAGGTACAATCATGATGATTTTAGTATCGGAAGAATTGAGATCCATTCAACTCAAATTCTATCAGTGAAGACCATCGAGGCATTTGTCTGATTTTTCATTTAATATTTTTTTAATTCTACTGAGCGTAATACTTCTTAAATCAAATTTTGTACATTTCAATTGCAGATATCGTCCGGTAACACTAACGTAGCTCGTTTAATAAGCATAAGTCCGTCGAGGGTGGGACAAACATCTCCATTACGCCCAAGTCTGGCGAATCAATCTATAGTAAACGTTTTAACCAAATCCAGACCAAATTCTAACGTACGTTTACAACTTTTTCCGTCCGGTGTTGATGGTTCTGGCGTCAATAACAACATCCAGTCGCGTTCTTTAAAAAGACCGTCTTCGTCGACGATTGATAAAAAAGACAGTTATGCTTCCAAATTACAACACGTCATGAACCATCGCATTGTACGTTCCAAATTAGTTAAGGAAAAATATAACGAACACCTTTTGGAAAATTACTATTTAGAAAGCGGTAATAACATTTTGGATTTGTACCAATTTGCGAAACGGCCAAAAAGTCAAGCTTATATGTCTTACACCAAAGAATATTCGATCGATCCATCTGTGGATCAGCCCCAAACGAGCACAACCACTATCACTACCATCCCAAGCGTCGCCACCACAACTGCTCCCACGGCCACATCCGTCGCTTCATTGCCTGGTATATCGTCGCACAATTACGCTGCCCCTTCCATCTCTACATCAGTTACTGCAACTATGGAGAACCATGGTAACGTGTCCACCTCTAAATTGTTGACTGTCAAAATGAAGACTTCATCGACATCACAGTCAAGCGTTAGTCAGGAGATGATTGTAGAGAAAGCGAAGCAGGAAGCGTACGTGGTGCAGAGAATATCGGATCTACAAAAGGAGGGTTTGTGGTCAGAGAAGAGGTTACCGAAGGTACAGGAGATGCCGCGTGCCAAAGCCCATTGGGACTTCTTACTCGAAGAGATGGTGTGGTTGGCGGCCGATTTCGCGCAGGAACGCAAATGGAAAAAAGCCGCCGCAAAAAAATGCGCTAGAATGGTGCAAAAGTACTTTCAGGACAAAGCGTTGGCGGCGCAGCGAGCAGAAAAAGCTCACGAGCAAAATTTGCGAAGAATAGCCGCTTTTTGCGCAAAAGAGATCAAAAGTTTTTGGAACAACGTGGAGAAATTGGTCGAATACAAGCAAAACACTATTTTGGAAGAAAAGAGGAAGAAGGCGTTGGACCAACAACTCAGTTTCATCGTGGATCAGACTGAAAAATATTCTCAATTATTGGCGGAAGGAATGAATAAAACTTCCGACGGTTCTCGATCCGTATCTCGTGCTCAATCCGATACTGAATTCGATCCAGAAATGCAGAGCGATGAAGATGACGAAGAGACGATAGCGCGCGAAGAAGCGCTTGGCAACGAAGGTCGGAAAGAGGAGGTAGAGGCGCTCCAAAAGGAATCTCAGATGGAGTTGGACGATCTGTTAGAGGATGATTTTTTAAAAGATTATCTTCTGAATCGCGATAAGATTCAATTGGGCGACGAATCCGACGATTCAGACGATGAGGTGGAATTGAAAAAGGAGTCTATCAGAGAACAATTCGAGGATTCTGAATCGTCGAAAGAGGAAGACATTGAATACATGGAGGAAGAGAGCGATCGAGAAAACACGAATGCTTTTAATTCGACGAGTAAACACGACGAATTGAAATTGTTGGTGGAAGATTCTCGAAAAGAGGGAGATGTAAAGACTGAAAAAGATACAAAAGATGACCTCATAAATGACGCCGCTGCTATAGCGGAGAGTATCCAACCAAAAGGAAATACCCTATCGTCTACTAACGTGAGTTTAAAATTCATTTTCTATTAGTTTAAATTTTTTTGTTAATATACCGGTAAAAGTCAGTTAAAGCTTTCAAATAAACACCAATCAAATATGCACTTTGGACATTTATCTTAAATTCGAGATATCGGATCGTAGTTAACGTCGCATGTGAAAATATTCAACAATACTTTACATTTTTGAATCTCATCGTTGTTTGTTTTTATTGATATATGCAAATCATTTCACTGACTTTTGCCGCATCCTTACTTTAACTATAAACAAAAAAGGTTGTTACTCATTGTTGAAATGTTTTTATTTCATTAAATATGATGATTTCGTTACATAACGATGAATTTCGGGATCCATTCAACTCGAAATTCTTTCAATGAAGACTGTCGAGGCATTTGTCTGATTTTATTATTTTTTGTGTAGCAATTTTCTTTTAAATTTCTGCCAGTTAAAATGAGATCCTTTAAATTATTACAGGTATCGACCAATATACCTTTCCTATTAAAATACTCTTTAAGAGAGTACCAGCACATTGGACTTGATTGGTTAGTAACCATGTACGAAAGAAAACTAAATGGTATACTCGCTGACGAAATGGGTTTGGGTAAGACGATCCAAACGATAGCCCTGCTAGCACATCTGGCTTGCGAGAAAGAAAACTGGGGTCCGCATTTGGTCGTTGTGCCCACGTCGGTGATGTTAAATTGGGAAATGGAATGTAAAAAATGGTGTCCGGCTTTTAAAATACTAACCTACTACGGTACACAAAAAGAAAGGAAATTTAAACGTATCGGTTGGACAAAACCAAATGCGTTTCATATTTGTATCACTTCATATAAATTGGTCATACAGGATCATCAGAGTTTCAGAAGGAAAAAATGGAAGTATCTGATATTGGACGAGGCACAGAATATTAAGAATTTTAAATCTCAGCGGTGGCAACTGTTGTTAAATTTCCAAACACAACAGTAAGTTTTTTTTTAATATACTGGTTTTATTAGTTCTCCATAAGAGTATTTTTAATTCATTATATTTCTCTGCTAAAGTTATGTTTTTCCATACATTTTATACATACCTACATTTAATATGTAGTAGGTAGCTGGGTTAGCTTCGAATAAGTACTCACTAAATATAGAAAAAACTATGTATGTGACATTTGGGAATTATTGCAATAGTATTCCAAATTACATTTCTATTAATGGTAAAATTATAAATGAAGTTGACTCGTGTAAATACTTGGGTACTATTTTTGATCATAAAATGAAATGGGAGTTCATCTTGAATTTTTTTTATACCAAGCCCACGAACAGGGTAAGAACAGAGTAAATCCGTTTACCTCTGTGGAATTTACATAATAATTAATTGTAACTTTTATGTAAATTATTTTATTTAATAAATAAATATTGATATTTTTAATACCCAGATTTTACAATTTTTAAAAGTTTTTACCTTCTAATTTTAGTAGGGTGCGTTATTGTTTTAAATTTATCTGTAAATATTGGCGCCGTATCGGCGCCGTTTAATTTCTTTGTTTTCATTGCATAGACGATCATTTAATAGTTTTGTATTATAGCTATTAAAATTTTGCAACTGTGCTAAATAATAATCGCAGTGGCCAGCATGTTTTCGATATTTTTTGTTGAATACTATCTAGAACCTTGCGACATGTTTTTTGTTCTAAATCTCTTTTAAAAAAATATTTTTTTTTCTTATTACATTATTAGATAAATATTCCATACTAAATATTGTAATGTTATTCAGGCGTCTTCTCCTTACGGGTACTCCCTTACAAAACAACCTGATGGAATTGTGGTCTCTAATGCATTTTTTGATGCCAAACGTTTTCCAATCCCATCGGGAATTCAAAGAATGGTTTTCAAATCCTGTTACCGGTATGATCGAAGGCAATTCCGAATACAATGAAAGCATTATCAAGAGATTGCACAAGGTAAAATTAACAGACACATTTTTACTTTTTTATACATTAATTTGGAAATTTTGATTAAGGATTTTACCGATAGACGAAATTTTATAACAAAAATTTGAACTGCGAAGGCAATATGAACATTTTATTATCGCCTGAAAATTATGGTTCATGTAAAGTTAATTTTATTGTTTTTACATCTAAATTTCTTTAAAAAGTGTTTTTTAAATATGTGAGGTTGTTTCTAAAAAGAGATAATTACAATTTGTGATATCGGTTAAAAAAAATTTCAACTCATTTTTGTGTTTACTATTATTAGTGTATAAAATAGTGTAATAAATAGAAAATTGATTCTGTAAGCTTCATGAAAATGCGTTCAAGTTTTAAGATATGCATAAAATGTTAAGATTTTTTATCCATCTTTACTAATGGCGTTATAAAATTTCGTCGTTGTCAATTATTGTTGCTGGCGACAAGTATGTTATTGGTTTGGTTTAAAATGATGACAATTTACCGTTTTTGAGGGTGAGAGATCCATTCAACTCTAGCCTATAGATGATAATATCGAGGCATTTGTCTGATAATAATATATTATGTATAAATGTAGAAAACGAAATTTTGTATTAAAACTGAGTGAGTGCGCACGATTTTTTTCAGGTGCTGAGGCCATTTTTGTTGCGAAGGTTGAAGAGCGAAGTAGAAAAACAGATGCCAAAAAAGTATGAACACGTCGTCATGTGTAGATTATCAAAGAGACAGCGATATCTTTACGATGATTACATGTCTAGAGCTAAGTAAGTTTTCCTCTTTAAATATCTTTATCTGGTGTTATCTGTTAACAGGCTTTTTTCGGGATCCCGCTTTTAGAATACCAAAAATACCCAAAAGTGAAGAGTACATAAAAATATTCAATACATTTTATATTTAACCTTTTTAAATATGTTTCGCATATTTTGAATCCCTTTCTCTCGATAAAATACATTTCTTTTTATTGAATATTTCAAATATTAGAATTTTTATTTATATTTAATCGATGAAAATTTAAGTATTGGGGACATTATGTGTAACTGAAAGATCTTGTTAAAACAAGCTCCTTAAAACTGGCGGTACAAAATGGGCGAAAATTAAAAAAAAGTTGCTAAATTTGTTGTTAATTAGTTGCCAAAGGAACGACTTTGTTACTTGAACCGATCCAAAAAAATCGCCAAATCACAATCTTCGTTAAGCAGACGAAGACAACAAATATCAAACGATCTGAAAAATCGGAATGGACCAAAATTTGTTGCTAATTAGTTGTTGAAAACCCCTACTAAAATAAATAGCATTTATTTTTGTTCTTTTTATCAATAAAATCGATAATCCAAGATTGGATAAGTTTTTGGCCAGTATATTAACAAACCTGCTTCAATCGCTATTTTTATCATTTAAATAATCGGACTAATTTTGTTGCCAATTGCAATGATCATCCTTGATGCCTGAACAGTCGGCAACTAATTTGAGAACCTGAGATCTGATCAGTTTTTAACCGGTATACTCAGAAACTGTCCAAGCCAGCTTAATTTGCTACTTCCGATATTTAAATAATAAATGTCATTTTGTTGTTTATTAGAGTAATGATCAGTGATGCCTTCACAGTCAGCAAAAAAATTAAGAACCAGATCGGATAAGATCACCGATCACAAATCATTACTCTAATGAGCAACAAAATGACATTTATTAATTAAATAACGGAAGTAGCAAATTAAGCTGGCTTGGACGGTTTCAAAGTATACCGGTCTAAAACTTATCAGATCTTAGATTCTCAAATTAGTTGCGGACTGTTCAGGCATCAACGATTATCACGCCAATGAGCAACAAAATTAATTTGATTATATTTAAATGATGAAAATACTGATCTAAGCTGGCATGGGCGGTTTTTAGTATACTGGTCGAAAACTCATCCGATTTCCAGTTTTCTATTTGTTGCTGACTCTAGGGACCTTAACATTAACAATCTTTGTTGCGATGAGCAACAAAACTAAATAGTTTATTTATTTTGTAGAAATCGCGATTTAAGTTAGCATGTAGTGTAAATTTAAAAAAAAAATTCTATTTTTTTAGTTTGGTTTTTCAGCAACAAATTTTGGTCCATTCCGATTTTTCAGATCGTTTGATATTTGCTGTTTTCGTCGCCTGCTTAACGTGAAGCATTGTTAGCGATTTTTCGGGATTGGTTCGAGCAACAAAATATTGGTTCGAGCAACGAAATCGTTTCTTTGGCAACAAACTTAGCAACTTTTTTTTTCAATTTCCGCCCATTTTGTACCGCCAGTTTTATGGAGCTGTTAAAACACTTCATTAAATCCATTTAAAGAGTAATAAAAGTTGTTGGGAAGATTTCCCTTTTGAAATTTTTAAACAGAGTAATAAAACGTGTTTATTCTAATGGCAAACGATTAATAATCCCAATCACAATCCCATACACCCAATATTTTTATAACATTAGTTGGAATAAGTTCCTGAAATAATTTTTCTTCTGGGTGAGTAACTCACTTACTTTGAAATCAAATATTTAATTGATTTATGTAAACTCGCCTTCCCAATAAAAATAGCCCCTGAATATGTCATCATTGTAAAATGTATTAAAGTTATTTAAAGTTTTCCCATGTTTGGAAATTAATCAAAGATTTAGTTTATTAGACTTAAAATCTTTGATACATTTTAAATAAGATCGTTGTAATTTTTTACAAGATTCGGTAGCAGAGCTCTTTCCCCTATACATTAATTCCACTACTTATTTGGTTCGTTTTTGTAGAACGAGAGAAACGTTAGTGAGTGGAAATCTCTTGAGCGTTATCAACGTTTTAATGCAACTCCGAAAAGTATGTAACCATCCAAATTTATTCGAAGTACGACCGACGACGTCGCCATTTCAATGTGAAGGATTAAAAATCCATATACCGTCGATCGTTTATTCCGCATTGGATTTCGATCCGTCGACGGTAAGTCAAAATTCGTTACGAAAATAAAAATATCCCGTTTTTTTCGTAATTTTTTTAGGAGGTGAATCTTCAAGCTTTGAATTTGTTGTTGATTATGCAAGAGATCCACTTCAGTTCGTATCAGTCGTACAGAATGAGGCAATCGAGGAATTCGAAAAAAATTTTTGAATTAGATCGACTTTCTTCGCAAAATCGACCGCCTTGTCCACCTTGTAAGTTGGCGATGAGAGTTTCGGTGGATAAAAGCGGCAACGTCAGGGAAAAACGGGAGAAGAAGGAGATAACAACAACGACGACAACAACGATGCCAGTACTAAGTCAACCGCCTCCGTTACAATTGAAGGGAATCGCTCAGCCAAACATGAAGGTTAAAGTTTCTGGAGTGCAATTGGTCAATCCGCAAGGGATAATTAAATGTAAGTTTAAGTAAAATTTAAGGACAAAACTTACTTGCGTTAAACAACTTTTTTTGGTAAATTTAAATTTCAAAAGTATCGTTTTTTATTGTTAATTGTTTAAATCTTTGTCTCAGTACGTTTAAACTAATTTAAGGAAGCTTTTCTTCCTCTTTTGTTCAAATAACTATTTTACGCCGTAAAAAACCGTTTAAGAAGAGGTGAAACTTAATTTGATTCATTAGTAAAATACAGAATGGTAGAAATAAGATGATTACTCTATTGGTCATTAAAATAATTTCAATTTTTTTTTACCTTCTGTTTGGGAAAGGTCAGATCTAGGCATATATATCTGGAGCTAGTATTTTTAAATTTTTTGTTAATAACCTTCAGAAAAAATAGTTTCGGGTAAATTTGTTATTTTGTTGCTCGCAAAATATTAATTTTTTCGAAAAAATTTTCCCAGAGTTGCCTCAGTCATACTTTCGTCTATGCTGGAAATAAAATTGTCAAAATTTAACTAAAAATCACAAAAAAAAAATGAATATCTTTGCAGTATCCTTGTAGTTATATTAAAAAAAAAATAAAACTATTGTGTAGCAATGTGTTATCGTATTTCATTCTAAATGTCGTGGAATTCCGATAACCCCTTATGAAAGCCATAAACTCCTGTAATAGAAACATTCCATATACCTATCTGACATTTCGGTATATTTCAAAGAACCACGTTAGACATGCAATTTATTATGAAAATTGTTCAAGAAATGTGCCCTTCATTATCTCATAAGTATGGACAATACCACAATTCTCGTAAAATATGTAAATGTGTTTTCAGTCCCACTTTATCGTCCTAAATAAAGGATTTTTCATTGAATCTTGTTTTTTATCACCATGTAGGGAACATGCTCGTGAATGTCAATCATGTATTTTTGCAACTCCTCGTATGCCAGAAAATTACTACTTAGTGAATTTCCATTTTATATTTTTGTGGGGCTTATCGACATATTTGGTATTTTAAATAAACTGTTTATTTTATACCCTAATTGATGTGTTCTTCATGTTGACTCTTCTATGCATAAAAAATTTAAAGGCTGTCGATTGCCAGAAGGCAAACTTTACTATTTACAAGATGACAAGACATTTATCTCTCCTCTGATCCAGCCTTCATCAGTTGAGATTTTTACCTCCTGAATAAACTTGGATCTTTATCAATTGGTAAATCCCTTCATTAATGGTTTAACTATTGCTTTGTTTGAATTAACAATTTAGTTTTAAAAATATATAAGTAGAACCTTTAACCAAACGCCACACATGGAAATCCTGTATTTAATTGTAAGGAACGAATGTCAGTAGTTTTTAATGTCAGTTTTTCAAACTTTGGGCTATACAATGACACGAAAGTGATAAAAAGGCGATATTTGAATCTTAAATTGTAATGATTTCAGGAAATAGTAGTAGAAATATTTATTATGTCTCAACCCTTACTCTTTTAAATATATCATTTTAAATCGCAACTGTCCAGTGAAGACCAAGGGGAGGTAAGAGCTTATCTTCTTCGCCATAGGAAACGGAATAAAGAATGTTGGCGTAGGATGAATGTGTGTAACTAAGTAAATAGACATTTTATCACAGACAGAAAAATAAACATTCCAAAATGTGGAACTTCGGTAAACATTCTGATAAACTCGACAATTATTCCAGAAAACCGAAATAAAAATCTAAAAATAAAATCAATTTTAAAAAGCGAAACCGGCGAAAGAGCTATTTTGGAAGATTAAACTGCACTTTATAATTACAAACGAGAGAATCATTTTTTCCTTTACTTTTACATTATAGCCCGCTAAAATTGTTCGCGTGTACTCTTTGTAATCATCAAGCAGGGTTGTTTGGCAGTCGTCGTGTTTCGTCGAATTTGTGAAGTCCCTTTTATTGGTAATTCATTTCTAAACTTAACAATTGTCAATAGTAATATCCCTAGGACATTGATAATAGACTAAATAATTTTATGGCGATAGAAAGCTCGCTCCGTGGTAACAGCCCGAAGCCGAAGGCTGTTACCAAGCAACGAGCTTGAGAAATTTGCTAACAGCAGTTAATCTATTTGAGTGATTTGTTATCTTTTTGTCCTTTACATTCAAGCCAATTGCCTCAGCAGCAGATTTAGTCCATCCATTTATTGTATTTCTTCCAAAAGGTACATTGTCATGGTGAGGTAATATTGTCGCCTCGTTTTAATATCGGTTTATGAAAAAGACGTACAGGGCAGCTTTGTCTTTCACTATTTGTTGAAGAGTCATTATTTTTCTCGATATGTATAAAATCCACCTGATAAGCAACTGCCTCTCCTCCTCGCCACGGTAATTCTACAGCAGCAATATGGTAAAATTTACAAATAAGACCTTCAGGAGTATTTTCATTCCATAGCAATATTATTTTGTTAACATCAAACAAATTTAATGAAACTGAACTGGACTTACGTTTACATAAATCTGCTTGTAGTTTCTTCCTGATTGCATCGCAGGCATCTCTGTCATCTCGGGTTGGTTTAAATACTATATTGTTAAACGAGTCAATCATAATATTATAGTACTTTGCTTCTTTAAATTCGGTACCGTCTTTCTTTCTCATATTGACCGCCCAATCTTTTAGTATCAACGCCCATTTTTCTAAGCTTCTATGTTCATATAATTAATATTCTCGTTCGCAGCAAAATTCCATAAATATTCCCCAAATATATTCGTGACTGTAGGTTGTTTTTATGGGAATTTTTTCTTTGATTAGCGCTATTATACTTTAACATTCCCATTGCCAAAACGTGACATTTCGACATTTATTTGGAATGAAGTTATCAATCAATCAATCGTGTTGTCATAGTGATTGATAATTGCACTGAATGCAATTATCAGTGCAATGTTGACATGATTGGGTGAAATTGTTTCATTTAAAACAAGATAACAAAATTTGAATGCTTGTTAAAACTATCAAAAAATGTTCAACCAAATCGATTTATTATTATTATTACTATATTATTATTATTATTACTTGTATTTCATTTTCGTAGCAATACCAGTGGTGAATATTTCATCGCATGGGACCACCGGCCAAATAGGAACGCCTGTCAACGTAACGTCTGTTTTAAAACCACCCGATAAAATATCTGCTAGTTTTGCACAATTAGTTCAAACGTCCACGGGCAAACATTTGTTGTTGACCTCGAATCCTAGCATTACCGCCAACATTCCAGTTACTACGACCACGCCAGGTAATGTTTTAATAATTATAAACTTATTTATTCCATCTTTTTTTGACAAGTATTGGTTTTTGATTGAAATTAAAGAGAAATAAATGATTCTTGTTATGAAAAAAGCTTCAAAAACTTTCTTAACGTGAGTGATTATCGAAAGACTAAGATAATCATTTAAAAAAAAGAAAGAATAAAATAATGTGATTCTTTAGGCAGTCGGAAGAATTCAGTTTTTTTCGTTTGTAAAATATTCACAGACACTTTAATTTTTAATTTGTTGCTTTTAAATCAAAGATAAAAATGTTGTAACACGCATTTAACATTTATTAGATCAAAATTAGATGTATTTTATCCACTGTTATCAGTTAAGTATCGTCGTGCAATTGCATTATTTTTATTTTTTTAGGTGGTCAAAAATTGACCTTTTTGTCGAAACAACCTGTTTCTACTATAGGGAACGCGGGTCACACCGTCACCGCAAAAGCTTATGTTAAATTCCAGTTAACGTCCGTCACCACTGCCTCAACCTTTACAACTGTTACGACAACAGTAAGTTATTTTTAAATAATAAATTCAATACGGGACTTTGACTGAAGTATAGTTTAATTGGTGTTTAAAATCTTTTAAAGTAATTGTTTGTCATGTTAACTTTGTACCGAAAAATTAATAATTGTACAACTTCTTTTATATATTAGCCTGTCGGCTGCTCGTAAATTCGGTGTGGTCGTAAATGGGGAAAAAATGTTGAATTAAATTTGCCTTTTTTAAAAAATTAAATGTTTATTGAAAAACTTGGAATGAGCGCATAATAATAAAAACAATAAATACAGAAGAAAAAAAAGTTAAGCGCCATGTACTTTATTTTGGTTAAAATACAAAAACCTTGCAATCTAACACAAATTTTGTATAGTGAAACCTTTCATAATGTACAAAATATGATCAAAAATCACAACGGATTTATCAAAATCAAAGCATTTACAAAAATTTACAAAGGATTATCTAAAACCAGAACAAACTATATTTAAATCATGAACGTAAGATGCGCTTGACCACACTTCATTTCATTTACTAAATCAAAGTATTTGTAGAAATTAACAAAGTATTACTTAATAAAAATTAAATTTAGATCATGAATGAACCACATTTCATTTTATTTAAATCAAAAATTTTCAAAACAATTGACTATTTTAATTAAATTAAAAAATCAGAATGAACAAAAAATACTCGAAAGTGATAAATGAATGCAGTATTAACAAAAATCTACAAAGATAAAATAACTATTTCATAAAAGAAAATATTAGTGCTCTCCGGTGGTCTGGGTGCGACCCGAGAGGTTTACAAAACTAACTTCCCGGTGGAAAGAATGAAAAAATACCATATGTTTTGTTATAATTATTATTAATATTTTTAAAATTATTACAAAAATCGATTTCAAATTGTTCATAACAAATTATAATTGTCATTAACAATATTCTGTTTATGTCAACCATATTCTTTCAAACTTTTTCTTATTATTTCATAAGCGGGAGCTATTTTCAATTGTTTATAATAATTGAAATTTTTTTCAATTATTATAATCTATAATCATTTGTTAGTAACAATATACAATTGTTATAAACAATGCTTGATTATTACTAACAATAATTTTTCATTGTTATAGCGTCTTCAATGCTTTTCTCTCAATACTAACAAGTTTAAAATCCAATTACTACTTTTGTTTTCTAAAACTATCTCTATTTATGAAATATTGCCATTATATTTTTCATACAAATATTCCTAACATGCAATAATCATTATTCAAAAGATCTTAAAATTCTGTATTAAAAATAGTGTTACGAAATTTAGTTCTTTTTTGGGTTCGGTGATTTTAAACTCTCGATACAGTAACAATACTTTTACACAATAAATTTTACTTTTATAAATCACCTAAATATTCAACTAATTACAACTTTTACAACTATTTACATTTCATAAATCAAAAACACTTTTAAAACTAAAACTGTCCTCTTCGCGGCCGCTTTCCTTTTTATACCTCTAAATCATAATTCTTTTATCCTATCGAAACCGCTAGATACGTCGAAAAATTACCCTAAATTCGGTCGGCGCCGTCGTCTCTAGGTAAGGTCGACAGAGACAGATTAAAAAAAATCGTAACAATAGTATAATTTATAAATTGCAAAATTCAGGGGGTTAACCATTTTTATTATTTTTTTGATTCTCCATAACAGCTTTTTGCTAAAAATCTAATCAGTTGCGTAATTATGCGGCGAATGCAATTGGTCCCTCGTCTATATCATTTTTTGTTTTCGAGATAATCAAGACGAAAAATAATTCCGAACGCACATACGTTCATACTAACACACAGACGACCACTTAAAAACTATGTATTCGACTTTGGGAACCTTAAAATGTGGAGATATGTCAAAATTCGGGATTCGCAAAATCGGACCCATTACTATAACTTCCTACTGGGAAGTTTATTAGAAATCCATATGTGGTAAAATTAAAAATTAATTAATCAGCCTACTGAAGTGACGAATTACTTCCTTGGCAAGTGGGCAAATTTTACAACAAATTTGACATAAAGTCCACAATTTAATATTTGTCACTTAACGCAAAATATAATCAATCCTGGTATTCGGCTGAAAAATCACTTTTCTCGGACTAAAAATTATCCTTTTCAGTTGGACATCATGAATCTTCAAATTTTCCAACATACCTCAAAATTTGGTTCACACCTTGTGGAATAGTAATTCAGATTCTTGGAAGATTTTGATCAAACTAAAAGCAGATAAAAATCCGACAGAAACTATTTAATTATCACACCTTCGTGTTTAATTTTCTAGATTTTACCCAAAAATATTCACATCAACCCAAAGATTGATATAATAGGAAACAATATTTCTCAAAATATATCCTTTTGAAAGTAGGATCTTATAAATTCATAAAGATCCTCCAATTCAAATCTTGAGAACAACATGGCGTCTCAGGCATTTGAAAAGGTATAAAAAACAATCTCGAAAGTATTATTTAAAATTCACTACAAAAACTTCAGACAGTTGTACTTTTAATTTACTTTTTATCAAAATAAAAAAACGTAATATCTTTAAACAATTTCACAAAAAAAGGAAATTGGCTGCAAAACTTCATGTGCTGCCTCATCGGAAGCCGCTAGTCGAAGGAGAGCAAGGCCTTGTCTTTTTCTCCCTTCTTCATCAAACGACAGGTCTCACCGATAGCATGTTGCCCTATTTATTTAAATACGTTTAATCATGTATCACTTTGTGATTGGAATTCTTACTAGTTAATTTTATGATTATATCTAAGAATTATTCAGTTCAATTTAACTCTCAGATATTGCTGTTATAATTCTAAAATATGTGTACAAAGGTTTTAAATGATTAAATTAGTTAAACGGAAAGTAACCAAAATTATAATAGCTGAAAAAGCTGTGAAGTGACAACAATGGCCATGTAAAATAGGTATTTAACATCATTCTGTCAAAGATCAACTCATTAACCAATCAAAGTATGTTAATTAAATTTGTACAGATACAATATACAAGGGAATTAAAAAGTATCACTAAAAAGGGAACGAAATTCACAAGCGTGATATATTTCGTTACAACTTTTTGCAGTGTTAAATTAATTATTCCTCCTTTTTAACACTCTGATGCATGATGTGAAAATAAAAACGAGAGCGCACGATGATGGTCTATTTATATTGGGGCCAAAAACAACCCCCTCGCCGCTTAATTTTGTATTTGCTTTTTTTGAACTAACAACTAGAGTATTTTTTTCCCGCGATGGAAATATTTTGATTATATATGTTGTAATAAATTAATTCCAATTAAAAATGGATTTTTCGATATCTTACAACACAAAAAAAAACCAAAATATTTTTTTATTCCATAAGAATTCCTAAAAGCAATAATAAACGAAAATAAGGCACACAAGAAGGAATTGAGCTAAAAAAATTTACATTAAAAAATATAGAATTATCAAATATTTTGAGGGTATTTAGGTTTTTTGCTGAATACACTCCTCGCAGAAGCCTTTCATACATAATCAATACTTCATACCCAACCAATGCTTGCAAAATGTGCTAAAATGTTAGGTTTTTTTCTTACAATATTTGCAATGTCCCCCATTAATTTTTTGGCGCACATTATTCGTTGTATAAAAGCATTTATGTATGCTAGCTGTTTTTAGGACCACATAAAAATTGTCAATAAACCATCGTTTTGTATTTCTAAACACATCGTAAGATGACACACGCCAATTTATCTACAATATCCACTCCAAATTTAGTATCGTAGAATAAAATTATCTATGGCTAAATGTAGCACTCCATTCTATGTAATTATTTATTTTTTTAAAATCGCCGCTTTGCGTCGTAGTCTTGGCCTGACTGACCACCGTCGCATATCGGAGTGTTAACATTGGCAGGACGTAAACCATCGTAAATAAATAATAAAAATGTTTCATATATTTAATTTTAGAATTCCAACACTATATCGATGGTAAAAACCGAAGATAAAATTAAAGGTTTCCGCACACCTGTCGGAAACGATTACATAGGCAAACTCTATTCCAAACAAAATAATTTAGATGTACGGTGGAATAACGACAACAAAAAGCTAATTTTAACGGTGAGTGTACTTCTATCGGTTTTCAAGATTTTCAATAAAATTAAATTTATTGTTTCTGCAGAACGAAGAGGATCCCAGAGGCGAATTGAAGCGTCGTCTGTCGCTGATGTCGCGTGTCAACAAGGTTAGATGTTCGGCGTTGCCCTTGTACGGACGCGATTTTCAAGAAGCAGTTAAAATATTCGAACCGGCCAAAAACAATACTTGGAACGGCGGATACGTGCACTGTTTAAACGCTCTCTATTCCAAAAACGACAACGCGACGACCGATTGTCTTAAAGATGTATTGAAAAATCCAGAAAGGAGATTGGATGATCTCAAAGAGATTTTCGATCGCTTCGTATTTTATGTGCCGGCCGTCAAAGGGGTCGAAACGGAATTGAGAGTATGGCATCCTCCGCCGAGCAAGTATTGGGGACAAAAACGCGACAAGCAGCTTTTACAGGTGAATATTTCGATATTAACTACTTGTAGTAATTGTTTAAAAAAATTTATATGAGCCGTCGTGAGACGCCTGACAGATGTGAAACATCGAAATTATTTTATATAGAAAATTTGCACAAAAGGATGGTTTATTAAAGGAAATAAATTTGGCATAACAACGAAAGTGTTACTTGTTACATAGGCGGAACTTAAGCGGCGGAGCGAGCCGAGTAGTTAAGGCGTAACATTGTTGTAATCCCCAAGCGCGCGATTAGATGTTTCACATAAAAAAAACACAAAACTGATTTTCTTGAAAAACCGACATTGTTGCATTTTTCCGATTGTCGCAATTATGTTTTTTTCCCAAAGAGAACGTTTTTTTCCCAAAGAGAACGTTTTTTTTTTTAAAATGCACGCGCTGTACATAACTGAATTTAAAAATTTCCTTTAAAAAAAAACCATTGAACCCCATAGTTTCACAGTTGCCAAAAGTACTAAAGGATAATGTTTTTTAACGTTCATTACGTTAGATTTGGCCCTTAAGTACCTACAGTATGCAAATTAATGTGAACATAACATAATTTGGAAAAATAACAATTATGTTCATGTTACAGACAGGTTAAAAGAAGAGTTAAGAATGCAAGGAAATATGTCGTCCTTTGGCTTTTTAACACTATTTGGTATAGAATTAACAAGTTTTTTACAATTTTCTGATATTTGCTGTTCTCGAAACCATATCTGAATTACAGCCACAATCGGTTTTGTATTTGTTGTGCAATCTATTTTGCAATACCTCACAGATTTTTAATTGGATTAAGATTTAGTGAGTTTTCTGGCCGATGGTTAATATTATGCATGATGCCCTAAAAATCTAAGGGATAAAAGTAAATGTAAGCAAGACGAAAGTATTGGTTTTTGTAAGAGAAGAAAGCATGGCAACTGTAAGGTGCTGATTGAAGGAGAGAGTGAGAGTGAAACAAGTTTGTATACTTGGGTTCAAAGATTACGAGAGACGGAAATTATGACTGACATTGAGCGATGGGTGTTGGCAGGGAAACAAATTAATGGAGCCTCTCATAACTTGGTGAGCAGTCAGAACCTGTCATAAAAGGCACGACTGGCTGTGCATAGAGGAGCTGGACCATACAGTTATCTATGGTAGTGAATGATGGGTTTGGCAAAAGCATGAAAATAAGATTAAAGCTGTGGAGATGAGTAGTATACGAAGTATAGCCGGAGTGACTCTGATGGATAAAGTGAAGAATAGTGAGATAAGGGAACGCTGTGGTGTAAAAGAAAATGTGGTTGCAAAGACAGATATAGAAATGTTTAGATGGTTTGGACACGTAGAGGATAGATAAAAGAAGATTGACGAAACTGATTTATAAGGCGAGTGTGAATAGGCAAGTCGGTAGAGGTCAACCTCGGCGAACGTATCTCAATCAGATTGACATTGTTTGAAAAAGTGCCAGGTCAAGAGTACCAACAACCGACGAGCATGTATGAGAGCACTGATAAAAGTAGAAGAAGCGAAAGATGTGTGTAAGAACTGTAGCAAGTGGAAAGAATTGGTCTCTGTCTACCTCTACGGGAAAAAGGTGGGACTATATGTATGTATCTTTAAAATATTTCATCATGACCTTTAACATGGAGCCAAATCTTGTTGAAAAACTAACGTTAACGTTGACTAACTTTTCTTGGTTCTGCTTCCAATCTCTGTTCTAGTAAGTCTCTGTATTTTCATCATCCCTTCAATGGCCACAAGAGATCCTGTACTTTTATAAGAAAAACAGCCCCAAAACATATTATTTAACGGATGTTAAGCTACTTAGTCTATATGAGCTGTCAAGTTTTTCGTTGTCACTTTTTTTTTTAACAAAACGAGATCGCTGTCCTTGTACCATAAAATGGTTTCCATCCAATAGTAAGAACAACACTTTTCTTTAATCTTTAACAGTCCATGGCACATATTTTTTGTTGGCTAATTATGTCTTTTATCATGGCAGCAGTCAATAACTGTTTTTTTTTTGTTTTGTTTGATTTTTTTCCACCATAAGTCTCTTTCGTACAATGGAAAAGTGAACAATAACTTCAGCGTGTGCTAAGTCTTGCTGAAGTTCTTGACTAGTGTTCCTAGTGTTTAATTTACTTTCCCTTGTTATAAATTCTCATCCCTTGCCTATTGTTTTTATCTTCTTTTCACATTATCCTTTCTGTTTACCTCGATTGTCCCAGCTCTTTTTCTCCAAAATCTTGTCTTTAGCTGTTAAACCTACTCGTTAGCAATATTTGTTTTAGTCATTGATGTGTGTTTACTCAAAGTAAAAAACAATTTTAGTGTGTTTTTTGGAGTAATATCCATCTTAAAAAATAAACAATCTTACATCGGCAAAACACAATAAATCTAAAAAAAAAATTGGTTGTCTGTAAAGTCGGTTTACGGACAATAATTTTACGTGGAAACGTCATAAGAAAACATTGATGAAAAATTGCATACTTTTATGAACTATTATCACTGAATTATCATTCTTTTGTATAACACAAAGGAGTTAATTGAAAATTACAATTTTTTTTCGATAAATTAACATTTATTTGCACTCGTTAATTTAAATATTTTTTTACTTAAATTATACAGATTAATTACAAGTAACAATGTGCTATTAACAATTTATTTACAATGTATACCGAACGCTTATGCCGATCGTGCCTCTCGATCGCTTGTTCCGCGCTCTCGCTTGCACGCTCGGCTCAGGATGAACGTGACAATAAGTCATGCTTTTTCGTGCGTGCAGCCGGCGTTCATCGATTTATAAGACGTTATCACGTCAAAAGAAACTTATCACGGTATCTCATTACCCGCTGATTGTCAGAGCAGTAAAATAAAATGGCCGCTACTTTTAATATAAACGTTTTGCCAACTGCGTAAATATTAATTTTGATCATTATTATGATGTGTTCATATTAATTCGCACAGTATTGTACATAGTTGAAAATACTTCTATTTTTCTTAATTTTTTATTTATTTTGGTTTTCTTAAACCTAAACGATAAATTCTATGGCTGTACAGGTTTTCCATGCAAATAATGTAAACTATACCATAGGTGTTGGGATATTCAAACGTAAACTTGTTTTATTATTTTAATCATGCGGTTTAAGGAAATTGTAATAATTTTTTCCTTTTATTTTGTAAGTAATGAATAATTTTAACACATTTTCTTACAAAAAAAAAACAACTTACTAAAATTTCGATTTTAGAAACTCTTTTCGAAGCCTGCGACGCCACTGCACGCCATCGCCTCAGCTATGGTAACGCAATTTCCTGATCCTAGATTAATCCAATACGATTGCGGAAAGTTGCAAACGTTGGACGTCCTGTTAAGAAAATTAAAACCGGACGGCCATCGCGTCTTAATTTTCACGCAAATGACTAAAATGTTGGACGTTTTAGAGGCTTTCTTGAATTATCATGGCCACATCTACCTCAGGTTGGACGGTACGACCAAAGTCGAGCAGCGACAAGTAAGAATCTTAAATTTTGTATATAAAAAAATCACATTCCTTTTTTTTTCTACAGGTGCTAATGGAGAGATTCAACGGTGACAAGCGTATTTTTGCATTCATATTGTCCACACGATCCGGCGGCGTGGGAGTAAATTTAACTGGAGCCGATACTGTGATATTTTACGATTCGGATTGGAATCCGACGATGGACGCTCAAGCGCAAGACCGTTGCCATCGAATCGGACAAACGAGAGACGTGCACATTTACAGGTTGGTCAGTGAAAGGACCATCGAAGAAAATATACTGAAGAAGGCTAATCAGAAACGTCTTTTGGGCAATTTGGCGATCGAAGGCGGTAATTTTACCACGGCCTACTTTAAGAGCGTGAGTTTTACTGTTTTGATCGTTCGTAGTTGGATTTATTCATGTGGTTTTTTTTAACGGAACGTTGCATTATTGTACAAAATTTTATGGTTAACGATTGCATAATAAGAAGTATGCATATATGTAGAGTGGAGACCGGATTAAGACCATATCTTTAGCTTTCCCCCTCTCTATATGAACACTGGCGGTTATTCACCGTAAAATTGCAACGGCTAATCGTGTCCACTCGTATCATATCTCCCTCTCTATCTACAAACACACGGTCTAAATCCCGACCGGACTCTACCCGCAGTATACCTTCAGAAATATGTATTTTTCGCTGGCCAATGTACTTTTGTGTAATCTTACTACATATATTTAATAACCTGTTAAAAGTTGATCTCTTTACAAAACGCTAAACAAAACAAACCTTTTTAAGTAATTTTTTGACATTTTATTACTACTAAAGCATTACAGAATATTAAATGCTCCTCCAGGGAGAATATACATAGGAGCCAATGGAGTACAGGTACTTGTCCTCTACTCATTTCAGTTTCAAGTGTATCGCCTATCAATAATTTTCTGCTATCATTGCTTGATAATATTTTTTCTTTTTAAAAAAATTAACATGCCTCGACATTTCTTATTTTCAATCTGGCGTGTTTCCTAATCATAAATCACTTTGCAGTCTACCATACAAGACTTGTTCAACATCGACCAAAGCGAACAGAATGCAGCGACGCGTATGTCTGCGCTGACCGACGCGAAAAGAGAACGGGAAAAAGTCATCTCGGTCGAAACGTCTCAATTTGCTGATGAGAAAACGGCGATGGGGGCGCTCGAAAGCGCTTTGGCCGCATGCGAAGACGATCAAGACGTACAAGCTGCCAAAACGGCCAAGGCGGAAGCCGTTGCCGATCTTGCCGAATTTGATGAAAATATTCCGTTGGAAGATCAAGACAACAAGGAACCGGAGATCAGCAAAGCCGAACAGGAAATTAATAATATTATCGAGAAGGTAAGCTTTACTTTGTATATAGCATTTTTTTTGCACAGACGATCAGTTAACAGCTGTTTATAGCTGTTCAACTTTTGCAACTGTGCTAAATAATAATCGCAGTGGCCAGCATGTTTTCGAGGTTTTTTGTTGAAAACTATCTAGAACCTTGCGACATTATTAAGCAACTTAGGTCAAAACTGGGAGTATATTTTTAATAGAAACTCCATAAGTAGATAAGCAGTTTCATAAGACACACTGACGTAATCTTCTGTTACAGTTGACGCCTATCGAGAAGTACGCTATGAAGTTCATTGAGGCGACGGAATCGGCGTGGTCGGCGGAACAACTAGCTGCTGCCGAACGAGAAATCGAGGAACAAAAACGAGAGTGGGAACGGAATCGAATGGCGGCAATGCGCGAGGAAGAGGAACGTCGTGCACGGGAATTGGACGAAGAATCCGGCAGCGACATGATCACGTTCTCGAGAGAGGACGCCACCAATCAGGTTAGCTCTAAAACTAAAAAAATTCATCGGATCAAATCGTTAAATAGCACTAAAGTCGTTAAAGTTAGGAAGTTAGCGGAGGGTAAGATTGAGAAACAGTTAAAAAAACCAGAAGTGGAGGTAGAGGAAGAAACTAGGATGAACGGTGACAGCGATAGTGTTTCTGTTACCGGTTCTGACGATAGCGCATTTGAACCAAAAACAATATCGAATCACGTCGATCACAATTCCCCGAGGACGAGATCCAGAGGCACAGTCGCTATCAATCTGTGGACTTTGGACGTCAGTCCTATTTTACCGGGGGAAAAACCACTTCGAAAACCAGGCGACAATCATAAAAAAATGAACCGGAAACGATGCAAATCTGAAAACGATAACGACAATATCGAAAAAGTTCACAAGAAAAAAAAGAAAACCAAATACAACAGTAGCGTCGACACTTCCGAGGAAGAAAACAGCAATACCTCAACAGAATCACCAAATCTTATAGCTAAAGTGAAAACGTGTAAAGTGGTCTTGAACAACATTATGACCGACAAACGGTATAAAGTGCCCGTCGATGAACGAGATGAAATCGAATTTACCGTCGAACCACTACGAACCAAAGAATCAGAAATGCTCGTTTCTAGTCAAGAAATATCTGAAACGGACGACGTCCATTCGAATGAAATTAAAATTCCAACAGACACTATTAATATTAACGAACACAAAGAACTGGACGAGTCAATACTCGAAGATAAATACGACTACAAATTTGCCGACGTTAAAGACGAACACGTCGACGAGGCCGTTCTTCTAGAAAATCTTGAAGATCAAACGGATGTAAAAATGAACGAATGGGATTCGGAATACAAAAAGGAATTGAAAACCGAAGATGGGAAGAAAAAAAGTTACCAACACATAATTGAATTGAATTTCCCAAACGATAAAAAATTAAAAAGTCGTCATACCCATCACGGTTTAGAAAAGGCAGATGCAAATCAATTACTCGTCGAAAAACCGATCGAAAAGGAAGAAAACTTGGCAACTGAAAAGAACGATCTAAAAAATGAAGTTCTAAATAAATTATTAGACAGAATTAATGTGATAAATAAAGATTGTACTTTAAGTGAGAATACGGAACTAACTAAAGGAAAAAGCGATATTAAAAATTCGATTGAACCACAAGACAAAAATAACTCTTTTAAAGATGATAAAATTATTGAAAAAAGTTTCCAACAGCCAGTCAATGAAAAAGGTTCAAGGGTTGTGGGGGAAAATTCTGAAGAAGAAAAAATTAAACTAACCGATAATGAAAGTTTAAAAAAAGACATTCAAAACACGCAATATTTTAAAGATACTTTGGTTAACGAAAGAGACAAAGGTTCTGACGCACCAGAAGAATTAATTGAAGAGAAATCGGTAGAAAATAAAGAATCTAGCGGGAACGTCGCTGTTAGCAGGTATTGTGCATCTGAAGATAAAATTAACCAGGTAGCAATGGGGAGTAAAACTTCCAAAGAAATTGGAGCAGACGAAAATATCAAAAAAGGTATAGAAGATGACGTTTCTTTCAAAGATACTGAAGATATTGAAACAATGGAAAGTGAAGATGGCGAAACAATGGAATATAAAGCTTTAAAAGATACTGAAGATGTCGAAACAACTAATATGATTATTGATTCAAACGAATTACTAGTCGACAAAATAATCAAAAAAGACACGCCAAAACACATCGATAATGAAAGAGACATGGAAAACGTAGTTGTAGCATCTAACAAACGGCATGAAAAAAAAGTAACGTCGGCCTTTACTGTTCAACTAGACGAACTACCGGAAGTGTCAAAATCGACAGACTCGGATCACGAATTCAGCAACAAAGTGGCTCGTCTGGATAACGGCACTGGTGGATTGGAAAGGGCACATTCTTTAGCAACAATTAATAAAAATGCCAATTTTAGGACACCGGAGTCGAGAAAATCGTATAAAAAATTAGCCAGATTTTCGAAAAATAGAACGTTGGACGGATGGGTAAAGAGATCTCCCGTGTCGCCGGTCGCCGTCGAATCTTCAAAAATTAACGATAATGATAAATATGGCAGAAGGGAATCTTACAGCGAACATCCGCCGGAGTTATAAAAAAATATATGCCCCTTGACGATACAAAAGGCAAACATTGACTTTACTATTGTGTTAGTAATTTCTTCATTATTTATTAATGTGATCATTTAACACCGACTGAAGATATTTAATTTTATTTCGAACATAAAATTATATTGGAGATACCCCAGGAACGTTGATGTTTTAGATTTGAATTAAATTATTTCAGTGGACATTTCATGCTTGCTGTCGTGTCGCGGATTGGATTTTGATTATTTATGAAAGAACCTTTTACCGTTTTAAATGTCTATTGTCACATTATAAAGACATTAATTGTCAACATTGCAAATATATTTTTATCTAAATATTTGATAATTATTTTGTTTGTAGTAGTTGTGCATTCAAAAAATTTCAGTTGCATGTTTTAAGTGTATTTAACAGACAATTTTATTTTAAAAGTCAGTTAAAAAAGAAAATTATATGTGCCCCCATCTCTCGTTTCTGTAACCAGTGATAATGAACTGATTATTATATATAAAAAAAAATATATATATATATATACATAAAAAAAAACAAATTGTAAATTTGGATTTGAAAAATTCCGTTAATACTAATATTATATTGTGAATAATGTGATCTAGTGAGTTAATAATCTTGTACAGATGATTTAGGATTAATAGTTTTTTTACGGAACAATTTTTATTATTGCGCATAATTGTAAATTATTGTGTGAATGTGTACATGTTTGTTGCCTTCCAAAAAAAAAATGTTATTTTATAAAAATTGGAAAAGCAATTATTTTTTTATTTTTTTTCTCGAAAAAAATCAGACGTTAGCGAATTATTTATTCACGTTTATATGATTTCCATTTTATTGTTCATGCTGTTTTTTATGTATTAATTTGATCGCTGTGATTTTGGCACGGCAGAACGACGATTCCAAACTGAATAGTCGACTTTTTTTGTAAAAATACCGTGAATTTTTTTAAAAATTTTCCCTTTCTTTTTTTTTAAGATTTTCTCATCTGAAAACCATCCTTTTTTGATAATTCTATTAAAAAAGAATTTGTATTATCAACCATTTAAATTATGGCCTTAAAACCCGCTTCGTTTTGAATACGTTTTGGTGCAATTAATCGTTTTAAAAGACATTTAAAAGTAAGCTCATTTCAAGGTTAGTCAAAATGCGATACATATTACAAAAATGTGCCAAATCTTATGGACTCGGTCGATATTAGGATGATAAACAATTCTAGTGCAATATTTGGAGTCGTCGTTTATTTTTCTTTGTTGCCAAAAGAGTAGTCATAAATTTGTTAATTCAATTTTTTTTGGTGTTAAATCGTGTGAGATGTTACATTTTTTTACTGGAAAGAAATGATACAAGATATAAACGGTGATTATTTTCAAAAACATTTCCTAGCGTAGTTTATAAAAAGTGTATAAAATATTAATTTCTTTAAAATGTTGTGTGCCCCACAGTCGATGAAGAATTGTAATTCAAATTCGCACAGTTGAGTTCTTGTGCGAAATCTTTCCAATTGTTTGAAATGAGCGAAATAATTTTGACAAAAAATTTAAAATTTCTTCAATTTCGTTTTTTCTCAATCTTCGCTCGATTGTTTCGTAGCTGTGTTGCACTCACATGAAAGTGTTTTTAACAATAATTGAATCATATGGCGTACGTATTTTTGAAAGACCAAATTAAAAAATTGTGAAAAATAAAACCATTAAGTTTATCAAAATACTTTCACGTTTATTACAGTAATTATTCGTGTTTTTTATAGATAATTCGAAACGTTTTTAGTATTGAATTTAAAGTTACACGATTTTTCACCGAGCATTAACTTTTTCGTTGAAAAATATTACCATTATATCGTTCTATTTTTTTAAATCTAAAGCATCTGTGACGTCCAGTTCTGATTTCCAAAGTGCAGATTGGACATACCATTCAAACCATAACAAATTTAAATTTATTAATTCCATAATTTTTTTTCAATGATAAGTTAAAAAGATTAAGAATATTTTAAAGTTTAACATATCATAATAATTTCTAAAACATATCAATTTTTTTTCTAATAATGATTATTTTAGACGTTTTTCAAAAATTGTCCAAGACAGTTACTTAAAAAGTAACAAAAAAATTGGTTAAATATTTTTTATGTTTGAATATTTTTAGTGTTTAATTATCACTTACTAAATTTTTCATTTAAAAAAAAAATAGGCGATAAAATGCTGAATTTGTCAACTCCTAATGTGTATATCACCTTAACAGTAAAATGTGTACATACTTAATACGAATAAAAGAAATTAAATAATAAAAAAAATGAAAAATAAAGAAGTTCTCTTGCTAAATGTTGTTTTTTTAATCGACGACGGGGTGGTCGTGGGTTTTGGTGCCTTCTTTGCTCTTGAAATAAGTCCGCGTGGGGCACCAAAACACTGCCCCCCGCCGGACAATTGAGCAAGGGGGCTTCTTTGGAACCGACCCTCGTCACACCCCCCACGGTCACCTTACAGATCCCATGCAATATAATATAATGGTAGATTACAGTTTAAAGGTAAGTGCAGCTTAATGTCGACAAAACAGTCATTTTCGTTTAAGTAGATTTTTGGACAAAGATACATTTTAACAAATATTTCAATATTAATTAAATGTTAACCGACCAAGAGGATTTTCAAAGGTGACTGAGGGAATTTTTAATTCCTTATAAATCTAAAATTTTTCTACTGTCGTTGCAGATTTGGGTTTCCGACAACACTATGGAGCAAATGCCTGTGAGTATTAAACGCTTTTAACATTACAAATACATAATTTCATTTTCAGAGTCATAAAAGAACACAATTCTTATTAGAAAATCATTGATTTGTAACATCTGTAACAATTTTAAAATTGCTTATTACTAAGGTGAGATGTCAAATGTTACACATCATATACGGCTAATGTAAGGCTCGTATCACAACGGGCCAAAAGGCCTAAGTGAGTTCACTCTGAACCGCTGTTTTAACGTAACCTGACGCTAAAGCTCGCTCGTTAATTATTGTAAATGATGCTAGATGGGGATACAGTCTATATTTTATGCTAAGAATGTAATTCACATCACTACCTTTCATTTAAAGGCACACTCCAGCGTCTCTACTTCACTTTTAACAGAAGCGCCCATGACTGCCGAATTGATTACCCATCCTGATTTTTTTTTTACGGTTACCGACATTTATCCATACGTTACGGTTAATACGAGGAGTTAGCTATTTCGCGCATAGAGATAGTGCCCAGGAGTGCAAAGAAACACCCAAAGGGCAGAAATCTATATTTTATCAGATGGCCAAGCAGCACTAAAAGCTCTGAAAGTCACACACTTGTGAGTCTAAGCTGACTTGGGACTGTAAACAGTCCCTGAGACAATTTGCAGCGAACAATCAGGTTACTCTGATGTGGGTTCCAGGTCACAAAGGAGTTAAATGCAACGAAGAAGCAGATTGCCTTGACAAAGAAGGGGCAAATACACAATTTTCCGGTCCAGAACCCTTCTGTGGACTTTTTAAAGCCCACTTGAAAGAAGAGGTTCGACGTTGGGAAAAATATGAAATAAAATCTCACTGGCATACAGTGCCCGGAGAAGGACTAGCAAGCTTTTCGCCAAGGAAAGCTAAACAGTTTCTCGAGTTGGACAAGAAAGACTTGGTGACGGGGCTACTCGCTGGACATTGCCCTCTTAGGTATCAGTTTAAAAAGATAGGCAAAACTGAGAGTAATAGTTGCCGCTACTGCGAGAACTTCGCTGAAACTTGCTTGAGAGGTTGCATAGCCTTCACGACTGTGTTTTAGTTTCGCGTATTAACTAACCTAACCTAACCAACGTAAATAGGCTAAAACGCGAAATATCCAAGAACAATCGGTTAGAACGTCGCTTTATCAGTCAACATGGCTGGCCATATTGAAAGTGTAAACAATTTTAGAATGCGTTTTAATAAAGGATTTTTTAGAATTGTGAGTTTGATAAGTGCTTATACCGCTTATTTAAATACTGATGAGTATAAAAATATAGCAGTAAAAGAGATGACGATCTTGAAAAACTTGTAATCCAAGGAAAGGAAAAGTCGAAGGAGTGAGACCTCGGGGACGCTCGCTCAAACGCTGGTTGGACCAAGTGAAGCACTTCACAGTGAAACCACTACAAGAAAGCATAAGATGCGTTCCAGATAGAGACAAATGAAAAGGAATTACAAACACCATACCGTGAACGACAAACATAAGGTCACGACACTTCAGGATATGAAGTAAACGATTAAAAATAGAGAGAGAGAGAGAGAGAGAGAGAGAGATAAAAATACAATTGAACTTGTTAAACAAGCAAAAAATTTGGCCTCAAAAACTATTTAACAGTAACCGTCGACTAAAACGTTATGATGTGTGTTCCATTGGTGGCGTTGAAAAATAAATACTCCCGTAAGACCAGATGAAGGGACTTTAGATATCATGTTGTATAAAACTCACTCATCTATAGGACATGGTAGTCGTAATAGGATGGTGGAAGAACTAAAAAAAATACAAAAACATTACACAAGAAAGTAAATCAATTTATATTGGTCTGTGCACACCATGTGTCTAATGAAATCTTATTGACATGCAATCGAATCCTGATGAGCCTTATAAATTCATATTAATCTATCACGAGGATCATTTAACGAAGTTTGTACAATTAAGGTGGGAGTCGCAATGGACAATTTTCTCAACGGTAATCAGCGACTCGCCTTTTCAAAAACTGAACGAATGGTTGGAGTAAATAAATTAAAATTTGCTACAGAGATGGATGAATGATCAATAAAATACGTCATGTGACCCATGGCTCATTCCAAAACTTAATAGGTATTCTGAAAAAAATTCTCAAAACTGATCAAGCTTGAGGTTATCAAATATTCTAGGATTTATTTCGAGTTAACAAATTATCTAATGATATCACTCAGATAACAAAGAAAGCATGAAACCAAAAGAAAAATACAATCATATTTCTATGATATTCATAAAAACTTGTTTTGGTAAGCGATTTAGTGCGTTTTGGTTCATTTTATGGCATACTTAGTTCAGCTACCAACTGCAAGAGGGCGATTTTACTGTAATCTTAAAAATGAATAAACATTTAAAGCAAAGTAGTAACATTGCTTAAAAAATAGATAGTTGGTCAATGGCAATGTAATCGGTATTGGAGCTATACGTGACTGCCATCTAGCGTTATAACTTGTCAAACATGGAAAATTTGATCCCGTACTGATGCACCCTCGTTAAAGAATTTGGAAATTAAAAGGAACTACATGAAACTGCAACAGGTTTCTTTTTTACACAAAACCCGTTATAAAGTTTTCTTTTCTGCTATTTTAACTCTATTCCCAGACAACAACGCAAACGATGGTTCAGTGTAAGAGCAGGGTTGGAGTTGCCCAATATATTTGTTGTCAATTTTTTATTGTGAATTTTCAGTCGAACAAAATTTGTCACCGTCAATTATTACCTGGTTCTGAATGCGGAATAGTTCGCTGCATATGAATTTTCACTATACACGGAACCTAAGAGAACATACTGGTAAAATATTTTTAAAATGATATAATTTCTCGTCCCCTTCTAAGGTGGACAAAAATGGTAACCTTTTTTATTTCTTTTTTTTTGAGTATAATTCCTACAGATCGAAATCAGTTTGCCAAAATTTTAATAATTTCCCATATATACGGAGAGATTCGAAAATATACATTGAAATATGTGTGAAGGCTGTTTATAAGAGATTTTGAGGATTTTACTGATATATTATGTATATGTTGAACAAAACGCAACTGCTCATCAAATGTGACTGCTAAACCTTTATTGTTGTTACATATGATAGTGATAGTTGATCATCATTAATTGTGTATAAACTAACATACTTTTTGGCACCTCTATAAAAACTATTATAACATTTTCCAACATACCCGAAATTCGGGTAATTACCCGCAGATAGGCAACACTGGAACATAACCACAATGACAAAGTCAAGATGGGCGTTAAAATAACAAACCCAACAAACTGAAGAGTCTTAAATCTCATATAAAGTAATAATTTGTGTAGAAAACAATCCTGTTTTTTGCACTGGTCCAAGGTCAAAATTCCAGTGTCATCTATCGACGGTATCGACTCTAACAATGATTTACGACTAACGGATATTGTTCCGAAAAACAATGATCTACGACGTGACTGGGAGAACAGAGTACTAACGCCATCTACATGTCGTCTTCCATCGGATCCAATCGAAATCCCATAAGGTTGTCCTACTATGTTGTCCTTGTACAGTGGTAGTAATCGTCAGAAATATTTGATAGGCAAGCGTTCTTGCAACTCCATTGATAATTTTATAACGTGTTCATTGTTTGGCATTTTGTTTGCAACAACTTAATTTTGTTTCATTTCTACTATATTCGAATATGTTGACGATACAAATTAACAATTATACACAATGAAAAATCAAGATCGCGGACGGGTTTTGTGATTTATGATCAGATTTTTTTCGAAATTGGTACATAGGGTTTGTTTGATCGGAAGTAATGATTTTTTATCGAAATTTAATATGGCGTACAATTTCTATGATTCCATTCAAAACCCGATATCTGGGGGTTTTTCAGTTCTGTTATTCTTATCTGTTCATTTTTTTTACCACGTTTTTATTAGCCCGCTTTCTTGTCCGTCTGTTCTGTTTTGCGTGAAATTTGACCAACTACTAGTTGTCCGATGTTAATTTGAAATTTGACAGGTGCTCAGAATTCCGCTGACAATGTATGTTTGTGCGTTTGTCTCTTGAAACTCCATAATGGCTGAGCCAACTAAGCTGACAATGTATGGGTTATGTTCGACAGTTTACGGTAATGGTTCGAGCATTTTCATGAAGATGGCGGAGGAGTTTTTTAATTACGGTCCGATTTGATTCAAAATCATTTTACCTAAACTATTATTTTTTTCTACAAGGTAACGATTTTTAGAAATTGTTGGGTATGTTAGCAGGCCCGCCGCTAGCTGTTTCGTCGCCCGCGTGCAATACCGATTATGCCGCCCTACGACTACTTACTCTGAAAAGGATATTTAATGTTTTCTCATTATGGTGGGGAAAAAGAGGAACAACTTAACAAAGATAAAACATTTATTTTAATTAATTAAGTACCTATCATTTTTTTACTAAGGTATAAAACTATAAGACTTAAATATTTATCTACAAAAATTTAACTCTTCTTGCCTTTACATCTTCTATCAACTTGTATCCAAACTGTCTAAAATTTCATGTTCAATTGAAACTATAGCTAAATAATTTGTTGGAGCATTGTTGATCTTAAATAGTTTTTGATAATTTTTAATTTTGAAAAGGATCTTTCACTAGATGCAACTGAAACCGGCAGTGTAAGTAATATTCTTAGCGCTCAATTGTTTCATGTCTTTTCGATGTTAATGATAAATGTTGCCAATCAGAAAAACCTTTTAAAGCAGACAAACTACTAATAGATTTACCAAATATTTTACAAAAAAAACAATAGACTGAATCCTTCGAAATAAAGTAAACAAGCCATTCTAACTTTGTTAATTTTTGTTTCCATTGGGAAGATTTCTATAATAATAATTGCCTGTAAATTTTCTTCCGTGGTCATTTATAGGAATGTTGCAATTGGACGCTTGTATGGGACCACGATTAACCAAAATATTAACAAGTTCATTAGTCATACCTGCAGGCCACAAACCGGGATCATCACCACAATCTAAATTGCTACATATTACTAATGACGATAAACTGCTTACAGGTTCTTCAGTAGTACCTTTTCTTGTACTTGACGCTCCTTCCGAAGAAGATATATCTTTTTCTTCAGTTACGTCCATAGCTTCTTGATTTTTTAGAGCTACCTCAATATCTTCTTGACATTCCGTTTCCTTATTTTCTGGCTTCCTTAAAAATTTTAGTAAAGAACCCGCCATTTTTTCTTTGAGTACCTCTTTTTCTCGTTTTTGCTGTAGAAATTGCGATCCCGAAAGTTTTTTTCTTTTCTGCGGTTCCTGAAATGAAATGTAAGGAATTTTTTTTAATGTTTTTTTTATACAATAATATACCGGACAAGTTCAGACAAATAGGATTCGAACCTATTCCTCATTTTTAAAATTAATAATAAAACCAAATTTTGTATACTAAAACGCATATTATTCAAGAATTAAAAGCACTTATTTATTGTTCCTTGAACAGTAAATATTGTGATAAGTCTCTGTACAAACTTAGGTTACCATAATTACAATTCCTTTGCACTTCTGTTTTATACTGATGGATGATTAGTCACTGGACAAGTTTAAATATCAATAATGAAGCCGAAATATCTTTATTTCTTCTCGTAACAACCGACTGCATTGGTTAATTCGTATATTAGCCGGCTAATTCGCGAACTAACTAATTTCTCGCATTATAATTTCACAACAATTCTCGAATGGGGATCCAATAATTTGGTAGAATTAAATGCAAATAAAACACAAACATGTATTTTCCCTAGAAAAGCCGATCTCACTGTGCCCAACTTAATATTGTCAGGAATAACCATACCACTGAAGTCAACCATCTCGATGCTTGGTATCAGCAATAACCTTTCTTGGAAAATCACGTGAGGGTCATTGCCAAATGTGCATCCCAAAAACTTGGCTTTCTGTTTCGTGCCAAGAGCTATTATACTTCCAGTCTGATCTATACTGCTTCTAATCTATAAGGCACAGATCCGACCTGTCCTGGAATACTGTTCCAATATTTGGAGTGCGGCACCTAAACATATCCTGAAACTATTGGATTCCGTCCAAAAAAAAGGCAATTCGTCTGGTCGGTAATGCCTCGCTTACAAACTCGCTCACTTCTCTGGAACACCGTAGAAAAGTTAGTGAGTTGTCTCTATTTTATAAAATGTATAAAAATTTTCAATGGCGATGCTCTTCTGAAATATCAACAATCGTTCCTCCTTTAGCAGTTTCTTCGAGATTATCCCGTCAAGTTCAGACTTCACACCCCTTCGTGGTCACTTTGGAGACCTGCAGAACATCTCTTTCCAAAGACTCGTTCATCCAACGAACAGCGAGGCTTTGGCATACAACCTCCAGAAATTTAAGAAGAACACCAATACCTACCTTTTTTCACTTGGTTCTCACGATGTTCTCTTGGTATTACATAAAAAAAACAAACTGGAAAGAATCAAAAACCAAGATAGTAGTATGGTAAAAGGAGAGGAATGCGTATTAAAAAGATGGAAGGAATACTTCGAAAGTTTATTTGAGAAAGAGGATACACAAGTACAGGCCCCATTCGGAGACATGAGTGAAAGTTGCAATAAAAGTGAAATTACTACGACAGAAATTGTGAAAGCGTTAAACAGTATGAAATTGGGTAAAGCTGCTGGCTATGACATGATAACAGTTGAAATGCTGAAGGCTGGACAAAACGTTGTAGCTAGTCTACTGTACCGGCTTTTTAACCTTTGTTGGAGGAGTGGTAGCGTACCAGATGACTGGTGCAAGACCGTTATCGTGCCGCTTTACAAGGGAAAAGGTTCGCATCAGGACTGTAAGAACTACCGAGGTATTAGTTTACTCAGCGTAGTCGGCAAACTGTATGCAAAGATATTGATTAAAAGAGTAACGAATGAAACTGAGAAGATGATATGGGATCTGCAAGCAGGATTTAGAAGAGGAAGGAGATGTATGGATCAGGTTTTTTCATTACGAGGTATAGTTGAGGTCTATTGCGCTTTTATATACTTGAAAAAGGCCTATGACAGAATGGTGAGGAGTGAATTGTGGTCGACATTGTCTATGTATGGGGTGAGCGGTAGTTTAATGCGAGCACTGACATCGCTTTATGAGGATTTCTCTGCTTGTGTCAGGATAAACGGAGCTTGTTGTTTAAAAGATTTAAAAGAGAGTGAGTATGGATTGAAAATAAAGGATGCATGAAGGAAGATCGACGAAACAAATTTATAAGGCGAGTGTGAATGGACACGTAGGTTGAGGTCGACCTCGGCGAAACATATCTCGATCATATCAACATTGTTTTGAAGAAAGGCCAGGTCAAGAGTACCACAACCGACGAGCATGTATGAGAGTACTGATAAAAGTAGAGGAAGCAAAAGATGTGTGTAAGAACCGTTGCAAGTGGTCACTACCTACCCCTACGGGAAAAAGGCGTAACTATATGTATGTATGTATATTTAAAAACCTAAGATATACATTATAAGCCGACTCTGGCCGGTCACTGTGATTCACTGGCTAAATAGTAAAAAAGTGCAAAAAGGTCCACACAGACTAAATTTTAACATTATTAAAATTACGCGATAAAATTTAGGCACGGACTTCTTTGTTCGCATCAAGAAGGGTTTTTTTGTAGTCGTTTTAATCTAGCTCAGTCGAGTTTAGTCACGTGTTGGTGTGCCTTTCAATAGTAATTCTATTTTAACAACTCCAGCAGCAAAGATAACTAGTGTAACGCTCTTCGTATATACATGTACACATCTTTAGTTTTAGCATTTTAATAACATCATTTCAATTCGATTTAGATGTGGTGTCCTCCAACTCCGCCTCAGCAAGAAAACGATCTTTACATAGATCAAACCATTGCTTTCCTATACGATACCACTGTTATGTCAGAATCTCAATTACCCCCTATCTACATTAAACGCGAAGGGAAACGAAATCGTCTCGAGGCTGGGCTTGTAGAAAGTAGAAGAGCTTTAAAGATACCCAAAAAAGAAGAACCGACCAATGCTCCTAAATCCTTATTCCATTCGGCGACCATCATGAAAATGAGGCGTGATTTGAAATTGCAAAAGTATAGAGGATTAGTTAGACCAACGATTCCGTCACCGGGAAAACCGAACATACAAAAACCACCCGCGGAACAGCCTGTCTTCCACGAATGGACTATCCACGAAGACATGGCTGTTTTAAAAGTTGTACAGAATTTGCAAGGGCTGCCTCTTAATCTAATCGTCACTAATTTGGGTAAGTTTGTCAAAAATCTTTTGTCAGATGCTTAAATTATTACTTTATTTGGTTATGTTTTGTTTTAGGTCACACACCGAACTGGGATTTCGTTGCCGATTACGTGAACACTGTATCTATAAGTTATAGATCTCCGAAGCAATGTCGTCAACGATACGAAAATCATCTGATGCAGCGAGAGGAAGGCAAACAAATGAATTTGGACAGTTACATTAAAAAGAAAAAAAATAAATCATCTCCAACCGTTCAAAAACATCCTTTACTATCGAAATCCGGCAGGTCTATGAGAACGTCGCAGTTGTACACGCAAGATAACAATTCTTCTTTCAGTCAAATAATAACGAGTAGGTTCGAAACGTTAAGAAGTATATTCATCAAAAAGGCACCGGCGACGAGGACCATAATTAACAATCCCTTATTAAATAAAACCAAACACGCTCCTGTTCTCAATGATTGTGGTATCGACATCGAACATCCCGTTTTACCTGTAGAAATTGCTGCTAGGTACTTGAAACTCTTTTTATTTTTTATTTACATTATTAATATGTTTTAAATAAACAGGAGAGCCGAAAGGATAGCTAAAGAAAAGAAGACGATGACTCCGGAACAGCAAATGGCCGCCCGTTTACATATGATGAAGAGCTTAATGGCCAATCACCAAGCCACCGTTGTGGCTTCTACGCCCTCAAATCCTATACCGTCTACGGTAGGAACTATTGTAACATCCACACCGCCTCAAATCGTAGTCACTCAAGCCTCAGCTGTCATGACCACCGCTGCACCGGTCGTTGTCAGCGCTACTGTTGCACCGCCAAGTAAGATCTTGATTGTGGTAAATATGATACATTTTATAATTATAAAAAATTCCAGATGCATTGAGAACTCAAAGGATCATAGCGTCGCCGATACAAACTTCAACCGTTGTCTCGGTGTCTGGTTTAAGTCCAGCGCAATTACAAGCGGCCGCACAGCGTTTGATTGTCTCTGCTGGAGGTTCAACGGGTCAAGGCAAAATGGTGGCCACTACGAACGCTTTGCAAGGCAAGGCTATCGGTCAGGCGCAATTAGCTATGATACGACAAGCGAATTTAAAACAACAACTCCGTTTACACGCCGGTACCATACCGGCGCAGGGCGTGAAAACGTCGACAGTCACCATAGGTGGTCAACAGGCCGTCGTTCAATTTACGCAAGCGCAACCTAGAGCTCAGTTTATACGACAAGGAACAGTAACTGTCGGAGGAAAGACGGGAATCACCAGGACGGTTACAGAGAGCGAAGTAGCGCAATTATTAAAGAAGCAACATCAATTGCAACAACAGAAACTGGTTACTTCCGGCGCTAACACTATTCAAAATTTATCGCCTCAAGCCTTAGCTCAAGCTATTCAAGTGGGCGCTGCTTCGGGCACCCCAGTAGCGACATTAGTTAAGGCAGTTTCGACTCCTGGAGGTAAGTCATCGAAATATATTATTTAAGGTGGTGGGATTTTTCGAAATTCATTTTTACAGTTACGCAAACGGTCACTATTCCCGTCACAGGTGTCGCACTCTCGGCCCAAGGTAAGACATTGACGCCAACACTTAAGACGACCAATGCCAATCAACTGCGTCAATTGCAATTGCAACAACAATTGTTGGCTCAGAAAAAATTAGCTGCCGGTCAAAAGTTAAGTATCGCTCAAGTGGGAGGTAAGAATAACGTGCAAGCACAATTAATCGTTGGTTCGAAGCCATTAAGTACAGCAATGACGGTACAACAATTCCAGCAGGTAATCAGATCTCCGTTAACCGTCAGTCAAGGACCGGTCGTTTTGGCCAAAGGGCCGCCCACAAGAGTTATACCCGTCAATACGGGTCAGGGAACGAAACAAACTATTCAGGTGAGAAATTGTTTGCAAGTTTTTGCTAATAAAAAAAATTAAAAAAACGGTGTTTTGCTAATAAAAAATAGGTGGTAGCAGCGGGCACTTCGCAAGCTTTGAATAACGCTCTTCGTCCGCAAAGTACATCCACGTTAGCGGGTGCTTTGGCTGGCATCAAAGTCCAAGGAACGACAGCAACCAGTCAACAAGCATTACTCTCTCAAGTATCAGCGGCATTGAATCATAACGTCGCAGGAATGCGCCAGGGAAGTCCCGTTCGTATTCAAACATCCACCGGAACACCTTTGGTGGCAGTTAGCGTACAGAATGTTCAACAAGCCTCTGTTGCCGGTGCTGCAGCTTCGATCGTCACGCCCCAACCGTCTAATCCGGAACAAGTAAGTAGATATTTGAAGAAATGAGAGAGGAAGTTAAGTTTTGTGACATCGTGTTCATTTTTTTTTATATTATTATTTGGTTTCGTCTCTTCGTACTTTATTTTTATTGTTATTTCGGTAAATCCGTCGATATACGACTTTTTTTTTTTTATACTTAATGGGTTTATTTTTAATTTAATTAGAAATGGTGTAGATGGGTAATCTCAGGAGACGATACCAAAATATTTAAAAATATACTGACGCACGCGGGTAATCGATGAGTGGGAAATATACGGCAACGATACGAACGTAGTTCAAAGTGCCAGCTGCAATCGCGAAAGCAAATGTAAAGTATTACCCCGGCGGCATCTTGTAAAAGGCGATGAAGCTAGTAAAAATTGTCGGAAGTTGTCGGATAGTTAAGATGAAAAATATTGAAAATCCATTCAATTGCATTGGTAAAATAAGGAAGCGACAGAAGTGGACAAGTCTTTTTTTTTTATTTAGATTTAAACATTTAGTGGCTTGAGATTTTTAATCTTTTTTATATTGGCCAGTGGCGTATATGTTATTAAATGATTAATAAATTAATTTTTATTAATATTTATGATTTTTTTTAATGTTATCTCCAAATATAGAACACTGATCAATGAGTAAGGCGTATTTTAACGTTTTTTCTTATTGATCGTACTATTGTATAAGTGTAATAGTTATTAAAAATGACGGTTTGTCCTGCGAACAGTAAGGCGTTAACAAAATTGTGTCAATTTAATTTTTAACTCTTTTTTTTTTCATAGCGCGAATTGTCCAAAAAAATTTTGGAATTAATCGACCTGTGTGGAAAAATTCGTATATCGACGCAGATTTAATTATTTTAACATTTTCATACTTTTTTGTAGGCATAATTAACTTTTGTATTGTATTAAAACTTGAGCTGTGATAATTAGAAAAAATATTTTTAGAAATATTTTCACAGAAAATGTAGTAAGTATTTAAAGCTGTAGACCGTTTTTTTCCATTTTCATTTGTTAGGTTTGAAATTCTTTGACTACCAGATACTGTAAATATTTGCCCAGAAAATTTAAACAATTATTATATACATGTATCCTTTCTTAATTTTTTGACCAATAAATTATTATTTTAATAAGACGCTTTGTTTTATTATTATGTGTGCATGTTAATGTTTTTCAGTTTGTGTAGTGTACTTTTTGCCCCCTACAAAAAGCAAACTCTAAAATTTCGTTAAAATGAACGATTTTTTTCAGGGATGACTGTTCAGTTCTGCGAAGATTAGTTGTAAGTTAATTAAAAATTTGCTGTAAATAAATATAATTGTGATCCTGTTTAAATCTAATGTAACAACGTGGGTACTAACCTTAAAATTTTTTTAGATGTAATGACCAAGAAAACGAATTTTTTTTTTATTTTAGCACATCATTTCTATTCAAATAAATAAACTATTGATTTTTCACAATTTTTTTAAACGCATATTGTTTTTAAAATAATTTTTACATTGTTTTGTAGAGTGAAGTCGGGATTAAGACCGTATCTTTAGCTTTCCCCCTCTCTAAATGAACACTTCTTTTCGAAGGTGCCCGAATTCAAAGCTATGACACTGGCGGTTATGTACCGTAAAGTTGCAACGGCAAATCGTGAGGATAAATTAAAGGTTACACCCATGCCGACCAATCCAGTGCGGAATAATCTGCGCGTGCTTCATATTCGGTTTGGCTCCTCTTTTTTTCAACATTTTCGTGGTGTATATTTTTAATATGTCAAAGATTTTTAGTCGATACACCGCTAAAGTCTTTTTCGCAAGCATGACAAACCAATTTATAGGTCTTTTCTAATATATTCCCGCATTTTCAAAGTTCTTCGCCAGGTACTGTTGGTGTTAGGTTAGGTTAGGCTAATAATAATAATAGCCATAGAAGACTAGACTGCGGGTCTATATGCGAGAGTTGGCTCCCGATGGGAAAGAGTCAGTCGATCGAGAGGTTGTCTCGTGCTTTCTCTAATGGGCGGGGGGGCTTACGCCCGATTCTCAAACCCGATCTCTCCACTCAGCTAGCCGCGTGCCTCTCGGGCGTAAGCCTGCCCATTAGAGAGAGCACGAAACAACCTCTTTCCCATCGGGGACCCGCAGTCTAATCTCCTATGTCTATAGTAATATTCGGTATAAATTGAGGCAGTAACAGTAAAAAAATTTAGCCAAACCCAACACCAACAGTACCTGGTGAAGAACTTTAAAAATGCGAGAACGTATTAGAAGATACCCCAATTTATCGCTAAAAATATATTTGAGGTTAAAAAACTTTTATTCTTACAAGATATAGCTTACTTTATCATGTTTGCTCCACAAATTAATAATATTTAATACTTATGTCTGTAGCACAAAAAAGAGTATATCGCAATTCAAAAAAGCAAAGGGTAATTGACATCAACAGCACGACAATCACTAAACTCAAAACGCGGAGAACAGGAGCCAAAACCAAATATGGAGCATGCGCAGATTATTCCGCACTGGATTGGTCGGCATGGATGTAAAAACTGTATGCTCAAATCGTGTCTACTCGTATCGTAACCCCCTCTCTACCTACAAACTTACGGTCTTAATCCTGATCGGACTCTACGACACGTCCAATCGGATCTGATGACGAGATTTTTTATCGATATTGTCGATTAGCCAAACATTTGTTTATTCATAACTTCCAACGAGATTTTACGCAACCTTTTTTTTTTTAATTCGATCGAATGTTTGGGTTCGATGATTCTAAACACTTAGTACAGTAACTAACCAATTTTATTCTAATATTTCTACACTATACAATCTTTTCAAAAATTTAACTTCAAACTTCATTTCAAAAGCTAAAGACTTTCGCGACCACTGTCTTTTTATATTTCTACAAGTTATTACTCGAAAGAGCAAGAATTCTTTTTCGTTATTCCGACATTGCCTTGAAATTACTGGATCGTTTAACAATTTGTCAGACGCTTTCAATCTCGCCGCGGCCATAAATCATGCATTTTTTTTTCATTATGGTCGATGCGCTGTCGCCTTATTGCGACAATCGACAGAGACAGACTCCGTAACTCCTAACAATACATTTAAAAATTTTCCTTTTACCGTCCCCCCCTCCCAAAAAAAACAATTATCGTTTTTTCTTTTACTAAGTGTATTATTTAACAGCATAATATTCTGCGAATTTAAACAAACACAGGTGTTCTCTGTTGATAAGTACAATATAATTTATCTCGATTCAAACCAGAATCTTCTCATAAAATAAACCGCTTTATCTTCCACAAAATACATTTGCAAAAAAAAAAACACCAATTTCAAATGAATATTTAATACTTCTATTTGGTAAAATGGCGCTATTTAAAACTTGCAGATCTTTAAACAATTTATCTTTTGGTTTTGAGACCCTAGAAATTACTGGACCGTTTAAGAAGAATTAGTCGGACGCTTTCAATCTCGCCGCGGCCATAAATGCATTTTTTTTATTATGAAAAAAAAAACAATCATCTCTTTTTTAATGAATCTGTAGCATAATATTCTGCGAATTTAAACAAACACAGGTGTACTCTGTCAATAGGTACAAAATCATTCATCTCAATTTAAACCAGAATCTTCTCATATAAAATAAACCGCCTTATCTTTCACAAAATACATTTGCAGAAAAAAACAAAAATGGACAAAAAAACAAAGTCTTAAATTTTACCATTTTCTAACACCAATTTCAAATGATTATTTAATACTTCCATTTGGTACAATGGCAGTACAACTTGCAGATCTCCTTTAAACAATTTATCTTTTGGTTTTGAGACCCTAGAAATTACTGGACCGTTTAAGAAGAATTCGTCGGACGGTATCAATCTCGCCGCGTCCATAAATCATGCATTTTTTTATGGTCGACGCGCTGTCGCCTCATTGCTACAATCGACAGATACGGACTCCACAACTCCTAACGATACATTTAAAATTGCCCTCCTTTTACCGTCACCCCCCAAAAAAAACAATTATCATTTTTTTTTTATTTCTTTTATTGAGTCTGTATTATTTAACAGCATAATATTCTGCGAATTTAAACAAACACAGGTGTGCTCTGTTGATAAGTACAATATCATTCATCTCGTTTTAAACCAGAATCTTCTCATAAAATAAACCGCTTTATCTTCCACAAAAAACATTTGCAAAAAAAAAACAAAAATGGAAAAAAAAACACCAAAAAAACACCAATTTCAAATGAATATTTAATACTTCTGTTTGGTAAAATGGCGCTTTTTAAAACTTGCAGATCTTTAAACAATTTATGTTTCTCAAATACAGTTAGCAGAAGCAAACAAAAGCCCCGGTGTGCGTAATCATGTCGCTGTTTTTGGTATCGATATATTTCATTTCATATCGAAAACCGACTATCGATAATATAAGTGTCAACTGTTAACCCAATTAGTAAGGTTAGTTTTGTTTTTAAAATTCCAATAATTTTGAAAAAAAGTAAATCAGATCATTGTATTGATAAAGAAAGTTAAATAAATTGAAATAAACTAAAACATCGTTTGCTTCTGTGAACTGTTAAGCAAAGCTGCAAGTTTTAAATAAAAAAGTAAGAAATCCAACGAAGTATCATGGAATATTATAACCAATTAATAAGATTAATTATGTACGCTAAAAATAAATTCATTTAATCAGATCAATTATAAAATATTTTTCATCTAGATAAAATTTAATAATCGAAAATACACTGTGTAGAAATAAAACACAACTATCTAGAAAAATATTAGGTCTAACTTTCAGAAGTTATTTTTTCGTAAGTTGACATTTTTATTTAAAATGTATTTTAAAGCAGGTACACATCCTATTTAAGTATAAAATAAATGGCAAAAAAAAATTAATTTACAATACTGGTCTCAAAAAACATTTTTTTTTCAAATACAAAGATCGAGTAACGATCATGACGAAAAGAAAATATATATATAAATATATATATATATATATAGGAACCCTAATAAAAGTTAAAATACAGAAAAAAATAAACAAAATATGAAAACATTGATAATAACACGTAATAAATAAAAAAAACATCACACTTGATTAAGCTTTTCCATTCATGGGTTTCCCGTTTAAACTTCCGTGATTCAAATTATTGTAAAGATCCTTCATGGTATCAACGTGATCCTCTGTAGATGGGTACTTTGAAAAATCCGAATCTGTGTAAAAACATATTTTTAAAGACAATTAAAATTAATGTTACAAAAAACTTGCCTGTGACTGATCTATAAAATTTTTTCGACGTCTTCCAGTCTTCCCTCAAAGATAAATTGTACATGGAATAATCTGGATTGCCTGTCACTTCCTTTTTAATGTTTAAAAAATTCGGCAAAGTTTTCAAGAGATGTTGATCGTCCAGAGCCGAATATGTTTCCAAAAGTACAAGGCCTTTACATCTAAAAACACGATTTTAAATTATTTTATTTTATTTCTACTGCGGCTTACTAGTCACAACCACGATAATTATTTAACAATAGTGCTGAAAATTTTTCATGAAAAATTTATAAGACAAAAAAAATTATTTCACAATACTCTAGAACGATTTTTGTATAAATTTTGTATCTATGGTATTAAGATTGAAAGTAAAAATAAAAAATCTGCCGGATGGAGTATTATCCATACCCACAAACTTTAAAATCAAGCAACCGTTGTGTCCCGTCCAAACTGACAGCTAAAAATAGTTTTTCGTTCATTTTAATAGAAACTCGTAGTGAGCACATTTAACCAAGTAATTTAAGTGTTGACAATTACATAAAAACAAAAATACCGATTTAATAATAAATCTTTTCTACAATGGATAAATTTCACGACTTTTTTATGTCATCAATCTACACATGGTGCAATTCTCACCAGTACATAGTCAAAAGTTTCTGGTGGAGTATCGTTATGTGCTTTTTTACAACTGTGTTATTGAAGATACGAATGTTTTATATGAAGAAAAAAATTATAATCGAAGAAATGTGTGCTGCAGTAGAAAACTACGATACCGTTACTTGTGTAATGTATTTGAAGAAATATCCACAATATATAAATTCATTTGCGGGAAACGGTTATACCCCATTTTTAATAGCTTGTGCGAATGGAAATACCCAAATAGTTAAAATAATGCTAAAAAATGGTAAGTACATTTTTTCTGTGTACTAATTGGATACAACATTTATCTTTTAATAAAAAAAAAATGGTTCCCAGTAATGCTGAAAATTGCATATAATATTCGTTGTTGTGACATTTGGTCTACGACAATAATGATGAAAACAACTTATTTGAAATTTCAAAAGATTTGTGGTAAAACAATGTTTATACATTTAAATAATAATAAATTATTAACATGTTTTCACTGATAAAAATGTATACATTTTTTTAATAGTAATGTTGGATTCGTAATTAGGTGCGGACATTAACAAAAAATCCAAAAACGAGGAATCTCCCTTCTATTTGGCAACCTTCTTTTATATCAGACACCCCTATTTGAAAAATGCATCCTGCATTCGAGAATTGTACTACGCCGGTGCCAACATAGATGCACCCAATGGCAAAGGTTTAGTGCCTTTACAAATGGCCGCTGCGTTTGGGCACACTCCGCTTGTCAAATGGTTGTTGAAGAAAAACGCTTCTGGAACGGTCAAACCAGATCCCTATCTCATAGCTTCCTCTAATGGCCACCGAAAAACTGCTGAGATCATTTGGATCATGACCAGGGGAAAATTATCGAATAATGGAATGGAATAGGAATAATGTTAATTTTTACTTACATACTTAATAAATAAAAAGGTGTGTTTGTGTTTGGTAGCAATCTAGTGATACTGACTTTGAGGTTGTTTGCTATTGTATTTTTTAACAGAATATTAGTCATTTATTCTGTTATCTGTCATTGTATTATTAAAAGAAGCGTAAAATTTTATGTAAATAAAGTCATGTTTTTTATTTAAGAATCAACATCTTAATACTATATTAAATTATTATTTAATAAGATGAATTTAAAATATTTTAAAAATGATGCGACTTATAAATGATTTATTAGGTATACTTTATACTTACTATAAATAAGTTTGCAATTCTAAATAATTTACATGTTTTTAAACCATGAAACACAATTGTTTTTTTGGCTTTTATATAAAAATACATACAATTGAACCATTATATTACAGAAATTATTCAGGTCTATCTTACACAAACAGCCAATTACAATCGTAAAAATTACAATAAGATACTTGTTGATAATAAATTTGTTTTTTCATTTAAAAAAAATGAAATTTTTTTAAACATTCAAATCTTGTTTATGTTTCACAGTGCATTGTTAGTCGTCAATTTTGTTCATTCATTTAAACAACCAAAATAAAACTGGTTAAAACATTAAATTCCGACATTTTCTTTAGTTTCTTATGCCGAGCAATAATTATTGGAAATAACCTTCAATCAAGTCCCTCCATCTCGATTTTGGGAGTCACGGTGCCTAATAATATGTCTTGGCATGACCATGATGCTAACATCGCAAAGTCAGCAAGCCAGAGGCTGGGTTTTCTGTGGAGAGCTAACATGTTTTTGACTCCTGATCAACTGTTGACGACGTACAAGGCTCAAATCCGACCTCTGCTGGAGTATTGCTCGCACATTTGGGGTTAAGCACCAAAGCATTCTCTACTTTTTCTAGATTCCATTCAGAAAACGGCCATTTCGGTTGTTAAACAGCTTAACTCTTACAGATACCCTTCACCTACTAGATCATAGAAGAAGAGTTGCAGACCAGACATTACCCTACAGATATTTTCATGGCAGATGCTCCAAAGAAATAAAAATTCTTTTACCACCACTGGCCACATTCGGCCAAAGAACTCGGCATGCTGATCAATCCCACCCATTTACTCTCAAGATTGACACTACAAGGACTAATCTCGATCAAGAATCCTTTTTTTTACAGGGCTGATACGGAATGGAACAAGCTTTCAGAATCAGTTTTTCCAGAGAATTATGACCTGCAACTTTTCAAAAAGCTGATCCACAACCATCTCCTATCTATAATCCCTCCCTTCTAATAGTTGCAGTGCGGGCCGTCCGCGGCCCACACGATATGTCTACCCTATTTGCGACTATTTTCAGTAAAAAAAAAAAAGATTGTGCCATAACATCTCAATAAAATCAATAACTTACCTCGGATGGCTGGGCTGTTCATAGAGATCCAATTGGAAATACTGATTGTTGTCGATGAAACACCTCCGTCTCTTGTAGATGGTGAAATGCGAATTATCTTTCTGCGTTAACAAATTTATATAGTCGCGATGAGCGATTTGAGTCTTCACCTCGATCACTTGGCCACCTGGTTGATTTTGTCGTCTTACCGTGTGGATATAACTGTAGTGACCTGCATAGATAGAGTTACCAACTAAAAATATTTACAACTAATACAGAATTAGCAAACGCGTTAAAAATGCAAAAATCAAATTAAATTAACTGCTAATTCGTTAGGGTCAAATCAACCTGTTATATAACTATTTATAAAAATTGACTAGCTGATATAATTTTTTTTTATTTGATTGGAACTTGTAATTAATACCTGATTTATCCGACATCAGGAATGAAAAAATTTTTAAAAAAGAAAAAAACTTTGAAGTTAATTAGATGGTTAGTGTATTAAAAGTTTCCCGTTGCAGTATAGGTAACGTACACGTGACGTTTCAGCTTGATTACTATAGAAAGAGTGACGTACATGTGACGTGTCATAGTTTGAGATTTTTTTATCTTTTAAAAAGTGGCTCGGCTACAGGTTGATGATAATGACGATGATGAATGAATAGGAGTTGTGAAAGAGGTCCAATTTTTTCCTAGGCACTGCAGCATTGTCTGCTTATTGTACCTTCCCAGCTCCTTAGTTTCGTCCCATTCTCCTGTTAAGGAGTAGAATCTCTTGTACTGCTATTTACCCAGGTGGATCACTTCTCGGCTACAGGTTAACATAAACTCTACTTTTTAACACTTAAATATTAATGTTTAATCTTTAAAAATCACTAATAAAACACCACAATATTGTTTCTTAAGCCTAAATAATAGTCAAATAGCTCACTCTAAACTCGAAATAAACAAACGCTCAGTCTCCCAACCGAACTGCGCCAATGGCTCATGAGCTTCATGCAAGATCAGTTGTTACCAGTCTCAAGCAGTAAAGTCACATGTACGTCACCTTTCAAGGACATCAAGAATATGCCACGCGATGCACGTCACCCATAAAAGGATTTAAGGTGGTTTTTTATATTTTGTATTGAAATCAGAGTAGAAAGGACTGACACAAAACATTGATTCCGTAGTGGTTAATTTTCGTTTACAGTTAAAAAAAAACTTCTGATAACACACGCAGTTCCTCATATATTTTGATATCAACATTAAAATTAACAATATTCCACAAAAACAAAAGATCGGCAGTTAATAACTTAAACAGTTTAAAAGAACAATAGAAGAGAAAATAAAAAACTTTTATAAATAACTAAACTTGTGAGATTTTACACTGTTAATGCTACATCCAAAATAAAAAATTGATGTCATTTCTTCATAAAATAATTTAGAATATAATTAATGTCTATTATGTGAAATTTGGCCAAATTTTGTTAAAATTTCGATATATCGACCATATCATTTATTTACATATATTAAGGTTAAAAATAATTTAACTCCTAGTTGAAAATACCATTTACATATTTTATATGTAAATGTTAAAATAAGTACCTTTTAAAAGTTTAATTACCGAGTTGGTGATAAGAATAAATAAAAACGATGAAAAGTAAGAATTTCTTGAAACTCTTTAAATACAATTTCAGATTGTGTGAATTTTAGTCAATAAACTTTTTAAGTATTTGAAATCAATTTTTCTTAAAAAAAAAATACACTTCATTAAATAACGTAGAAAAATAGGTTCAAGATCACCCACAAAAATTTAAAACACCAACCACAAAACTGAAAATTTGAAGAAAAAAATCTATAAATATCGGGTTTTAAATAATTTTTTCACCTCACCTTTCTGACCCCTCTTCCTCAATCTCACTTGATTTGGCGAGTTAGATTGCAAGTAATTGTGAACGACTTCGAAATCCTGAAAGGGTGGAAAAATCGTATCGTCAGGCAAGGGACCTTCGACCAAAAATTTGTGTTTTCTGGAATTCTTCAACAATCTATCTCCGGTATCGAGACCAATCTTGTGACACACCGATACAATCATTCGTCGTATTTTGCCTGCAAAATCGGTCGAATTGTCGATCACGTCAAAATAGGGGTGACCCACCCACGCGGCCGCTGCCTTCGTATCCAATTCTCTAGCCAGTTCCACGTCTTCGGAACGACAATTGTGGTCCTGAAATTATTAAACTTTGCTTATAACGCGAGCACAACTTGAAGTAAACGACAAATCAAATTAAAATTACCTCCGTAGAGTAAAACTCTTCGGCGCCTTTCGCCGCCGTAACCATGTGAATAATTTGATTGTAACGATTATCTCTTAATTCTACGTTATTCCAAGAGTTGTTGTTCATGATGGCCTCCCATTTATCTTTGGCTACAACTGAGAAAAATCATAACGATTAGTTTGCATCCCTCCTTAACCGCGAACACAAAAAGCATTTTAATCCAGGCGAACGTACAGATTTTTTTTCTGTGACGTTTTTTAAATTAACTTTTTAATTGTTTACCCGCCCCCGTAAATAGATTCGACAAATATTTGCGTCGAGCGTGAGCTAATTGTTTGCCCGCTCCCGTAAATAGATTCGATAAATATTTGTGTGGAGCATGAGCAAATCCCGACTTTGTTTTTACGATGCATTAAATCGACATTATCACAACAATGATAATATTTCTATTGTACAAAGAGTGATTAAACTCGCGCAAAGTAATCGCGCTGATAATTTAAAAATGAATGGTATCGAAAACCATCATAAAAATTCCAACAATCATTATCTGTTAACGAAAAATTGCAACGCACATTTTCAGCATTAAAAATACAATACAATAATTGTGCGACTGTATTTTAATAGCTTAAAGTATTATTTTATTAAGCTTATTTATAAATAAAATTCTTACAAGCTGAGGCATCCATTGCTCCCCTATCACAAATAATAAGACAGTTGCGTCTACAGGTTTTTCCCAGTTCAAAAAATGTATCCTCAATCTGCAACATGCTTCTTAGCAAATTTTCTTGAAACTTTACACCTAAAAACAAAAATATATTTTTATTAGTCACTAGTCAGCATCTATCATTTTAAAAAAAATGTTTTCCTCACATAATTATTATTTAACCAAACAGTATTACTGTTTACGCATAGAAATATTTCTTAGTCTAAAAATAGAATACTTGAAAGGGTAATCGTTTGTAATCTCATTTAAAAAATATCTCATTAGTCTAATTTTTATCGGATAAGTGACTTGCAGGCTTTTTATTAAGTATAACTTATTTGCGTTTATTTTCAAAATTACCATTGATTGGAATAAGCTAATACTACGAGGACAAAACATTAAATATCGAATAGCCAAATCTATACGCAAATCCTTATCGAGGATTATTTAATAAGTTCAATTACTTTTACTAATAAATTAATATCTAAAGTTAAAAAGACCTGATAACGCTCAGCAGAGCAAGTTAAAAAGATGGAAAGAATACATGCAGGAACTCTTCTAAGAACAAAGCTGAATTCAAATAGAAACTGAAAAAACCAGAGATATCCCGAATATCACCAAAGAAGAAGTCATAAAAGCCATTAAAAGATTAAAAAACAACAAATCTCCGGACCTGACGAAATACGAGGGGAACTTGTGAAATTAATACAAGATCAACATCTATTTAATGATATCTATCAATCAGGGAAAATAACGCATGATTGGCTCCTATCCACCTTTATATCAATACCCAAAAAGACGAACGCCAGGAAATGCGAAGAACACCAAATAATCAGCTTAATGAGCCATATCTTAAAAATCTTCTTATATGTCATCTATGAAAGAATATACCCATTACTGGAAAATACCATAAGTGAAATACAGTTTGGTTTCAGAAAAGGCTTAGGAACAAGAGAAGCACTTTTCAGCATTTAACTTCTCATCCAAAGGCCTTTTTGACCGGGTTAAACACACAAAATTGCTGGAAATCTTGCAAAAATCAGGAATGAGTAGGCAAGACATCCGCATCGATGCACACCTCTACTGGCAACTGAAGGCTGAAATCCGAGTCGATAATAAAAGATCTGAAGAATTTGATATCCAAAGAGGAGTAAAACAAGGGTGTGTTTTATCTCCAACATTAGTTAATGCTTACTCGGAACAGTTGTTTGTAGACGCCTTAAATGATTCTGAAGATGGAATAACTGTCAATGGTCAAATAATAAATAACCTTAGTTACGCAGATGATACAGTAGTTCTAGCAGATACTGGATTTCTGATACTAATGGTTTGAATAGTTGACATGTGAGGATTATGGAATGCGTCTGAATATCACAAAAACTAAAACTATGATAGTAAGCAAAGAATTACAACCAAGGGCTGACATTTATATCAACGGCAAAGCTTGGGTTGAAAGTTTCTCGCATTTGGGTTGTAACCTAAATGAAAAGTGGGATCACTCCAAAGAGATCATCAGAAGAATCTAGATAGCAAGCTTTCATCTGCCTTAAGAAAGTACTATGCAATATGAGCTTAAATATTAAAATCAGAGTGTGTATACTAAGGTGCTATGTGTTTTTGGTGCTGCTGTATGGAGTAGAAGCCTGGACCCTATCAGAAACAACATATAGGAGATTAAACGCATTCGAGATGTGGTGCTTTATATTACAAATGATACCATACTGGAACGCATGAACAAGCAGACTGAAATAATGGAAACTATCAAAGAACGCAAACTATCATATTTCGGACACATAATGAGAAATGACAAATACCATCTCCTACAATTAATCTTGTAAGGAAAATACCACAGAAGAAAAGGACCAGGAAGACGCAGAATCTCGTGTTTACACAATTTACGACAGTGGACAGGAAAAACATCCATACAACTATTTAGAGCAGCTGTAAATAAAGTAATATGGACCAGAACAATCGCTAACGTCTAAAGAAGATATAGCACTAAAAGAAGAAAAATAAGAAGAAGAGACAAGGTCCGACTGGTAACAGCACTCCTAATCGGACATTGAAAACACCTGCACAGTTTGGGAATCTTTAATGAGAACCCCATCTGCAAGAACTGTGGGGAGCACGAAAAAACACTAACCCACTCAACTTCAATTGTGAAGCACTCGCTAGGCCAAGGTACTACCTCTTTGGTACGGAAGTTCTGGAAAGAGTACATCATCCTCCAGTGCAGGAACACAAAAAGCCTCTAGGCAGCAGTGTTAGGGAGGCAACCCTGACCGGTGCAGAATGAACGAATAGGGAAAAATATTAGTTTGTTGAAAACCCTTTAATCGTTCTTTTCTCTAATTTTTAGATGTATAATGGCGGATGAATTTGTCTGTTAGATCATCCCATCACAATTAATTTAACAAGTTACAGTAAACAGCTTTTGCGATTTAAATAAAAAATGTGCGATACCTTTTTGCCGGTACATGAAGTATTATTCTAGATTTATAGAAAAAAAAACGGGGAAGGTCAGTGTCTCAGACAATTAATCTACATAAATAATTATCTCTCACTGGCAAGGTACCAAGTCATTCTCGTATATATTTAGAAATAGACATTACGTCGGTACCCGGTAAATGTGTATTGCAATCTACAGAATCACGAGGAACATGTCGAGAGTTAAAAAAAAATTAAAAAATAAACAGTAAAAGCGATCACACGTCTAAAAAAATCTAAACTTCATGTGCCTGCAAATTGGAAATTTCCGTAATTAATTAAATATAACAAATACTAATTAAATTTTTGGCAGCAAACAGATTGTCTCTCCAAAATTATAAATTTAGTAACTGGCAACTATTTTGTTAAAAGAAATTTCTGGCTAGTCATCGATAAATTAAAATTTCAAAAAATATTAGAAACTGTCGTTGAAAACAATGCCATAGTACATTAGTGTCATGCAAGTAAACTTTGCCAACCCACCCTTCACACACACACACACACACACACACACACACACATGCAAGTAAACATTTTTTTTAAAGATTTAATATGCATGAGGAGATTTTTATGAAATTTTTTTAAAAATCCTTGATCTGTTCATGTTTTTTAAACCACACCTCATATTAAAATCAACTTTTGCAGAGAAAAAGTAATAAATAAAATTAAACTTACTTTCTTGATCATCCAAATCAGCAAACTTAATTCCTCCGCTGAAAAAAAAACCCAAAATAAGCAAATATTGATTAGGCATAACAAAATGATTATTGATCCTGGAATCCAAAATAAATATTTTCATTATTAAATCCTAAACTGTCTGCAAATGTAAATTTTTACTCAAACATGTGAAAAATGTAAAAAAGAAAAAAAAATTTAAAATATTTTTAAATAAAATTAATAAATGATAATGATAAAATTTAATGTCCTGTTCCTATAAATTTAATTTCCTTGTAATAGTTGTACAGAAACATCAAAGCATTCATAACCAAATCAACCATTTATCAGTGGTTACTAAATGTAAAATTAATCAATTAATGTCTTCGTCGCTCCTCAGATAAACCACAAAAATAAAACCGAAAATGTTAATTTCATGGGTTTTCATTTGTCAAAATATTCATAAGTTTAACGACTAAATAATTCCCAATTTACTTTTATTAGAAAAGAATGTCATCAATTGTAAGGAATAATTGAAAATAAATAAACTAATTTATGTTGATTAATACATTTACATCTACAACAAATATACAGTGTTTCGTAAAAATCAAAAACACCCAAGCCTGCTCAATACTTAACATTTCTTTCAAGAGCGAATTATGTCTGCTCCTGAAGAATTTAGATGAAATGAGGTGAATCACGAAAAATTTAATAATTAATAAAAAAAATATTAACAACTACATATCAAATGATACTTGTTTGCCTTTTAACTCTAATTAGGATTTAAGTATTACATAAACATTATTGTAATGAAAGTCCTGTTGACTTTTGTGATAAACCTCAAATAATTAATAACTGAATTTCCTTAAGCGCATTGTTGTCATTTAATTATACAATTTAAACAATCAATTATGTGTATCATTTATGTAATACTAGTACCGATAATTCAGTATTCACTGTAAAAATGTCAAAACTGTAAAATTTTGCACAAAATTTTACAGTTATAACACAAGAGGGTTTAGCAAACGTTCAATTTGACATGTAGCTATCCAAAAAAGTTGGTATAAAACATACCCAAGAAGGACTGAAGCTGTTTCAGGTACCCGGAAAACCTGTAACAAGGATATATTGCCAAAAAATGTCGTTACACCCCTAAATGGAGGTGTTTAAAGCAAAGTACACGAATAATAAATAAATACATAAAATGCTCACCTTCCATCCCAGGTTTTCGAAGAATGTACATAATCTTGCCTGGCCCGTGGTCTTGCCTCCACATGGACCTACAAATGCTCACTTTAGGCCCTTAATTATACTTTGTAAACAGCCATAATGTTGGTCTAACAATTTTTCTTAATTTTGTATGAACAAGCAGCATCGGATAATCAGTTATTTATTTATTAAAATAACGTTTCTTACTTGATGGTTACTATTCTGGTATTTGTAAACAAACCAATAAAGTAGTAAAAAAAAGTATAAAATATAATCAGAAGCTCTTTATTGTATTTTTGTGTTACATAATAGACAAAAAAATTAACAAACAATACAATTAAAGGAAAATCTGCAGAAAGATGTGTGGATCCTTCCTTCTTTAAGTGTGAAGGATCTTAATGTCTTTTTAACGAATGTAATATGGAATAGTTAAAACGAACTAAGATTACCCTTTTACAAAGGTTCCTAAACTAAGCCGTTATTGTTTTTTAAGTGGAGCTAAATTTTAATGAATCATCGACTTGGTCATTTGAGTATAACGTTAAATAAAAATAGCAAACGTAACTTTTGACAACTTGTTTCAAGATATAACTCCGAATTAGAAAAAATAACTGTATTATACAATGTGCACTACCAATAGGTTAAAAAGCAAATGTAATCCGATATATTTACCTCCAGTAAGTACTAGTTTGTAGAGGATATGGTTTTCCTTTCTCTCTTCCATTGTGATATTAAAAAAATATGATTCTTCCAAAATAAGATTCCTCTGTTAAACTTGAAATTTCATTTGAAATGTGTGTGAAAAATAAATCAAATTTACAACAAACCGATGGATGTGTTAAGAACAAATAAATTTAAAATGTGATTTAATTTGAAGAACTGGAGCACATGACTAAATTGTATGACTCGTAAAGCGCATTTTGTTTTTTTTTTCGCGTGTCTTGGCGACGTACACACCGCACAAGGCGGAAAAACGCTTTCTGAAGACTCAAGTCACAGAATAAATCTCTTTTAGTCGGATACTTTCCTACGCGAGCGCAACGCGCAATCGCATTTACAATTAATACATAACAATCCCTTCCTGTCACACGGGGCAAAGCACGTGTTTCCGCTTAAAACTGCGCTAGTTCAATTCCTAATTAATACCAACTTAAAAACCAATTTATTTAATTGAAAAAATTATTAACTATCTTGTGTATCGTTTACATATTTATTATAAACCATCATTTAATACGTTATTACATATTTTCGTTTTAAAAACTAAAGTTTGATTAATAATTATAATGGTTGTTGTGTCTGCGCTTGTAAAGGCCAAAAATTAAAAAATAAAGATGCCTCCACCATAATGCTTTTCTAGTCACAATTAAAAATATAAATATGGTTTACTTTCTACTTGTTCATGTACATTGCTGTATTAAAAAATATTTTTTTAATAGTCAATTGTTTAAATGTTTATTTGCAAAATCCATAACTCCATTATTATTTAGTTAATAAATAAAATGAATAATGTAATAAACATTGGTTACCTCTAATTTAAGTAACAATAAAAACAAGTTTGGTAGGCATCATAAATTTTTTTTTCTTAAATAATGCTGAATAAACAATTTTGTAGTTTAAATTTAATTTTTTTGTTTGTAAAAATTGATACCTACAAGTTTTATTAGTTGCTGAGTACTAGTAACAGTAAAGTAAGATCAACTGAATGACGTTTTGGGAATAAAGAAGAAGAAAATTTTCGTAATCTGCCAAATATCTGACCCAATTGAATTAAATTTTCGGAATTAATTTATAATTTCTCGAAAATGTTGTCACGGATAAATGTGTTTTACAGTAAAATACCGAGAATACCAGTTCAACCTAACGCAAATATAGCTTTAATCAGAAACGCAGTAACAAACAAACACGGAGTAGTTTTACAAGAGCCTCACCGAACTTCCTTTGGAGTTCTTAAAATATTCGTCACCGTAATATCTGGATTACTCATAGGAGCTGCAATCAGTAAAAATATAGCTAATTTTCTTGAAGAAAACGAATTGTTCGTACCATCAGACGACGACGACGACGACGACTAGTGATTTACAATATTTAGTTAGCTATATTAAAATTTTTATTTATGTACAGTAATTTAGGAAAACCTGTTTTAATTTTTACTATATACTTTATGCCATTATTATTCTTTATATCCTTGTTTGCCAGTGAGTAAAAGCTTAATTATTGTTAAACATTTTGTGCCGTTACTTACCCTGGTTTTTAGCAACTCATATTGAAATAACTATTACATATTTGAATAATGAGTTTAAATTGGTTAAAATGTGTAAGACTATAGTAAAAAACTTGGCCATAAAGAGTTAAAATACTATATTTAAAAAAGTAAGTACAGTTAAACATCAGTCATTTTAACTTGATCGTTTTTCATAATCACTATAAAATGATGCTAAAAAACAGAAAGGAAAATCTGCAATATATTGCACAATTAAAGATAAAAAATATGACTATAGTTATTACATCTGAAAATACTATAAAATATATCTAATACCAATCGATTTTCCTTTCATTTTATATAAATAAAATAAAAATATTTGTATATAAATAAATACTATGAATAAAATTATTCTGGGGCTTTCTTATGGAGACCCCAACCATGGAAGCATTTGGTAAATCTTTTCGATTCCTTGTTTTTTAATGTTAAAAACAGCTTTCTAGGTCTTTCTGGTTGTTTGGCACGAGTGTGTTGAATGTACACCTAAAAAAAAAACGTTGGTAACAAGTTTCGACAGGGCAATATTTTAAGCAAATAGTTACCTGTGCAGATTTTAAAGCCAATTTTATTTCCACCTCACTACAGTTGGCTCCCAACCATAAAAATACCTGCTCGCCATTATCGAGGATCATAATGTCATCATCTGCTAAGTCGTCCTGAAAAAAAAAACAAGGTACTAGAAATGTTGTACTTACAAAAAATGTGTGCAGACAAAATATCCTAAGTTTGGAAATTTTGTCCCAAAAATAGCACTTGTCATGTAAAAAGTTCATGTTCCTAATGGTCAAAACTAGAAAAGAAAACACTACAAGAACAAAAATCAAACTTAAAGGTAATGTACCTGACAAAAATCCGAACATTTCTCAGAAACAATAAAGTATCCTTTTTCGTTGGAACACCTAAACAACCTAGTGTATTCCATAAACTCGGCGTTTTGATCGTAGACCTTTTTACCGCCCAATCCCAACCAGAAAAAGTTATCAGGTTCCTCTCCTTCGGATAGCACTTGTAACGTCACCCAAGGACTGTTAAACATCTCTTCGGCAATTTCTTGAACAATCCTTGCTTCGTCTGGATCTGATTTGGAACCGATCCACACGTAAACGATTCCTGAATCTTCTTCCTGTTCAAACGGTACGTTCAATATGTAGCTGGAAATAATGAATATTTAAATTCTCTATGACCATCTCTTTTCAAATTTAATACCAACCAAAACGCGGAGTTGAGAAGCGAAGCGTCCGGTTTGATTTGCACCAATCGCGTGTAGAGGGCGCTGCCGTTTGATCGCAAATGATAAAACTCCACCTCCTTTTTGTTAATCTTCTTGTTCCTCTTGCCGCTTTTAATGATGAACTTTCGCTTGAAGTGCGCCATGAATTTCATATTCTCTTGTTGTTGGTAGGTCCGCAATACTTCCAATTTGTTTTGGAAGAGAGCTTTGAATTTTTTTTGTAACGTGAACGTAAACGTTAACCAACCCATATTAGAGGCGTCTCTACCTTGCCAGAAGTAACAGACCCATTGGAAGTCGTCCATGTCGCCTTCGGGAGCAGTTTCGTCAGCGTCTCCCCAGTAACGACACAGAAAAACGTAACAATCTTGGGAATAAAATGTACCTGAAATTTTTTAAATGAATTAAGCATTTCGTGCAAACAAAAAAAACCAACAACTCACCTAGTTCTTCTTCGGGAAGTCTTACGAACTTCTTTCCTTCCAAAACAAAGGCTTCCATCGCTTCCAGGTCCTCGTTCCACTCTTCCATGACTTGTTGAGCTTCGATCAGCGGCATTTGCGGTTGTCGCGGCGTAAAGAGTGCCGTCAAATCTGCTTTGGTTTCCTGTCGTTGTGCCCATTTTATCAGATCAGCGCCAGTTTTTTTCACTGATTCTGCAGTTCTAGTAAAATCGACTGCTATCACCTCGTCCCACCCTACAAACTTGCATTTGAATACCTTAAAACAGGAAAAGTAAAAATAAATTAGTCGGAAAAAAGTTTAAGGAACAACAATAGGGATATATGACATTTACTTTACTTTACACTTTATTTGCATTTGTCATTCAACGCCAACTATGTTAGGGACAACAATTCGTGAACTATCCTCGTAAGATACATAGCGGACACTTTAATCATCATTGGGAGTTCATGACGATTTAAGTTTATATTTAAGCAAGCTGACGATGAAAATATAGTTGAAAAGTGCAAGGTAGATCTGTGTTTGGAAAAGCTCACGTAAGCTGCCTAGAGTTAATTCAAATATTGATATTATAAACAATTGCCCCTTTCGACGAACCAGTTAATTAGCATCGTCTTTTACGACGGCGCGCAGAGATTTAACTGGCCCTCACAGAGACATCGAGGAATTTAGTTCAAGTTCAACTACTCTCAAGTCGTTTCAATTATTATTTTGGCCATTAGCCGCCATCTTATCCTCTAATCAGATATTTGTATATCATCTACATTCTTACAAACTTTTATGTGGAGTGCTGTTACCAGATCATAGACGTCGGGGTCCCCAAAACACCAAGGAAACTACGTGGATTTAGCATGGTAAGTCGTAGGAACCAATTTATTTCATTTTAACATAAAAAATAGTTCCAAGTTACAGTTTATTTTTCGAACCACAAGAGTTTTTGTTCGAAACAATCTGAATACCCAAAAAAATATGGTTTCTGGGCATTCAAAAAGAAAATTGTTAAGAAACATTTTTGGAAAGTAAGTATTTGGATTGTGAAGATTGTGGAAAAAAATCTCTTTGATCATGATGAATACAAAAAATGTTAAAACTGAAGACTTGGAAAAGAAATAATTATTTAAGAATATACTAGAGACTTGTCCATAATTTGCTTTGAAAGATCATGCTAAAATTTTTAGTAAATCATCATCGGAGCAGTTTTGGATTCTTAAGGTGTGTTCTGACAACAGTTAGAAACACAATTCAGACTATCACAGACGTAACCTTTAGATGTTGAATCTATTAAAATCTTAACCAACCTGTGTTTCCGTTCCTTCTCTAACTCTCGTTACTCGAGCGTATTCCGGCCTGTCAAGCATATTGAACAGCTCTTCTGACAGTTTAACCGCGGCCGCGTTTACGAGTCTTGTAGATTTTTTACCGATCCTAAAATAAACATTCACGTAATAATAATAAAGCAGAACTTGCGATAGTTTTGTCTATAAAGCAGGATTTAGTTTAATTTAGATACCAAGGTAAATTATTATACTTACCAAACAAACACATCCAAATAACAATCTAATATGTAGACATGTTTGCTTTTTAGAAAAGTATTAACTAGTTTTCCTTGTGATAATTCGACTTGGGGTAGCTCCAGATATCCCATGCCTAGTTGGACTTGATAGAGCCTCGGCGAAACGGGAACGAAGTCTTGATCTACATGTTCCTAATGATGGAAAAAAAAAGTTGGATTTAAGTTATTAAAATGTTAAAAACTATTTTAAATTTAATATTTAAACCATGTACCTGAAGTGGTTCTTCTGGCGCAACTCCATCCTCCAATCCCAAACATATCCAGAACTCTTTACTCTCGCTACCGGCCGTTTCTGTACAAATTTCCGCTTTGTTTTTTCTTTCGTTCTTGTTGATTTTCTCGCACATCAATCTTGATTTGGATTTGAGTGTATTCTTCGCTTTTTTGCCATTCCACACGAATATCGTCACACCCGCGTCCAAGATAAACACAAAACGAGGATCCAAGGAAGCGGCAGAAACAAAAACTGGTTCTAGATGAACCGAAGGCCCCCATGGGTGGACTCTATATAATCTGGTCTCGAAATTCTGGAAAAATACGAGAGTTAAGAATAAGTTTATTCACAGTTAGATAAACTTACCATGTCTTCGACGGTATAAAAGCCGCTGCACGTTCTTCCTCCCTCTATGTATGTAATCGGTGTATCAAAAAGATTCAAAAACTCTTCGGATTCGTCGCCTTGTTCTTCTCTGATCGTGCGACATTGCGCCCCCAAATAATTCCTTAAGTTAACTGCGTGGATGGCAGAACAGGCTTTTTTGTCCAGCTGCAAAATTCAACACAATTAAATATAAGGATATGATTCACTGGAACATGCAGTCTATAAATGGTGTTTAAAAATCCTTGAATTAATTACACGCAGTTTAAAAGTACCAAAACAAAGCTGAATTGTTTTTTTTAATTATATACCGAAGTTTTTCCTCCAATCCAAAAGTAAATCTCCCATGACAAGGATTGATTTTCGTCAGAAAAAGTCTTCAAAACAATATAGCAATCCCCTTCGTAAAATTTTCCATACGCCACTTCGTCTATTCTATTGGGAAGGAAATTTTCGATTTCCCAAATGGTTAGACCAGGTAATTGACCAGCGTCTTCTTCGAAAAATTCGGAATAATCTAACGGAGGTTTCTCCAACGCTTCGTCCCAACGTTTCGGCCTAAATAAAAAATAATTCAAAAGATTTATTTTTACTATTAATCAATTAACTCACTTTAACGATTCCGCTTTTGTGTCCTCTTGCACTATACTATTTTTATCATTGGCTATATCTTTCATTCCCTTGAAAACAACAAAAAATTACTTTTCTCCCAATCTTTTTAAAAACTTCCCAAAATACCCCTTCAATTACCTACAGTAGAAAAAATTGACCTTTACCCTGACGTCATACCTACAAACCTCGCGAAATAAATCAATGAGTCAAAAATGGCTACTGCTACTTTGTCGTGTGTCTAAATATTTCCACTGTTTGTTTATCTTGTCAGTATTTTTTTGCCTTATAAATAACTAAATATTGCTGTTGGTTGAAGTCAATTTAAATAATTCCATATTACTGTTTTAAAATAGTCGAACATATAAATAAGATTCATATAATATTCACTAATAATTATTTTGTCTGCTACTAATTACACAAAAAAACTATTCTGTAACCATTAACGAAGGTAGAAATTTCTTTCATTTGAATAAATTTATATAAATTTAAAACAGCACATAATTTAGGGCTAACAAAAACATTGGCTAGCATAATAAAAAATATCAAATAATTGGTAATGAAGGTATTTAATGTACACTATTCATACATTTATTATCATTCCAAAATTTACAATACAATATATATTAAGTATTTTAGAAATCATCGTCAAACTCTGAAGAGTGTTTACATGCACGTATCTTTTTTACTTCTTGGTTGTTAACGTAATTCTTACTTTAGATGACTTTATAAATCTACCACAAATAATGGTGCCATTTCACGAAAGTTTAGCCACTGTTTAAGAAGTAAGGTTATGTTAAAAATATTCATTAAATGCAAAACAGGGAATTTTGTACTCACCCTAAAGTCAAAATATTAAAATTAGAGGTTTTGAAAAAACCGATTTTATAGAATTTATCTAAATGCAAATGATAAACACTTTGAACAAAACTTGACATATCAAAATAATGACAGTTGTCAGAGGTCAAAATAAATTCTTATGAATGCAACCCATTAATCTTTATTGGCGCTATCTCTTTTCAACATTTAGAGGTCATAATTAGATATACAAAGAAACATATGTCATTGCTTGAAAGACAAGTGTACATATTGTATGATGTGTTTCTACTGTCAGTAGAAAAGGATGAGGTATATAAAGTTTGTGTTTGCTACTGTTTATTGTTAGTGACGTCAGGGTAAAGGTCAATTTATTCAACTGTATATATATATATATATATATACTACAACAGTACCTTCAGAATTTTCGCCTGATCTTGATCTGCCTCTTCGTGATCTCTGCGCCCCTTTCTCAACCTCATCTTTCTCGCAATGGGATCTTTACTTGCATCTAAAATAAGCAAAAACTTAATAAAAATATCAACAAGTATCGATATTCATTTACTTTGTACGGGCGTAGGAACAGGCACATGAGCTCCAGCGAGTCTAAGTTGATTTTGCAAAGAAAAATCTATGTTATAAAATTCTATACCAGCTCCTCTGGTCGCTTCTACCGGTTTTGGGGGCATTATTAAATCTGGATTGTTTCTCAAGTCTAAGTTAACTAAATCTGTTAAAAGATGAACAGCATCAGGTAAAGTTATAAGCCTATTTGAACTCAGGTTTAATTTTTTTAAAGACCCACATCTAAGAAAAAAAGTCACTAAAGTATCAGCTTTATTAACTACTAAATGTTCTTTACCTGCAAAGTCCTTCTGGAATCATCTCAATTCTATTATTTGCTGCAGAAAACAACTCTAAACTACCCAACTTTCCAATACCTGATGGGATACCTTCGAAATCTAATAGATTATCATTAATATAAAGCCTTCTTAAAGCTCCTAATTTACACAGAGAGGCTGGTAAACAACTTATTTGATTGTGGGACAAATTTAGAGTTTCCAGTTTTTGCCAGGTCTCCATGGCTAAAATTATTTAATTAAAAATAATGAAATAATATCTTTAGAAAACTTACCTGCTGACAGTTCATTGATTTCGTTCTCACTCAAATTTAGCCTTTTCACATTTGGCAAAGAATACAAAGCCTCCGGCACTTTGGGCAAATTATTTTCAGCCAAATCTATATCTGTTAAATTTAAAAGATTTTCTAAATTTGTGGGGAAATTGTTTAAATTTCTTTGAGTGTTTCTCATATGTAATGTTTCTAAATTTAACAGTGAAGGTAACTGTCTGAGCTGAAAGTGTCCTAAAGGATTGTTGTTTAGAATAAGTGTTTGTAAATTAGCAAGTCTCCTAGTTTGAGGTGGAAGTGTTTCCAGATTATTATTACTTAAATCCAAAAATAGTAGATCAGTTAAATTAATAAAAAGCGAGTTGGGAATGGTTTCAATACTGAAAAAAATGTAAATAATATAATTAAAAGAAAATAAACGAATTATTCTTTTATACTTACTGATTGTGACTTAAATTTAAAACTAACAATGATTTAGCTCTATCCAATCCTTCAGGGACCTCTTTTAAATTGTTGTGACTAAAATCTAAAGTACTTAATTCATCCAGATGGAATAGTTCTGCTGGTATTCCTGAAGATTTTATATTATTATGTCTTAAATTTAATGTACGTAGGCAATTTAATTCTGTTAACTCCCCATACAGCTTTTCAAGGTGATTTCTTGTTAATGATAGATGTTCTAGTTTTAGTAAGTTGCCCATTTCTTTGGGGATTTCTTTTAAATTTGTACGATCTAATTTCAGCCATTGTACTCCAGTCATTGAACTAACTGCATACGGAAATCTATCTCCCTAAAATTATTAATAATCCAATGATTTTAAATAAAAATATGGTCTTTTACTTACACTAAAATCGTTCCTTGTAAAATCTACCCCTCTTACGAAGGGTAGTACGCCTGTATTAGCCATTCTGGATGTTCACATTAAATTATCAATCTAATCTTAGGAGGGTTTGGTGTTTATTACACTATTTTCCTAATATAAAAATAAAGTTCATTAAAAATATCTTTAATCCATCATTGTGACTTTGACAAGATTCTTTTTTTTTTCAGAAGTTTCGGCCTTTCAAGTTTCTGAACACACAGTCAAGGTCTTTTTTCTTTGTCCGCAGCAAATAATGCACAATATTAAATATATAGATTTACAGGATTTTTATAATTAAAAGAATATTATTTAATAAATAAATAAAGATCTAAATTAGCAGCGGTTGACTCCTTATTAAAAGCAATATTTTAATAAACTTTCATCATTGTAATGAAAAGTTTAAGTTAAAAATAATCCTTAGATTGGTATATTTTTATCATTGACATATTTTTACAGGTGTTTTATAAAATTGTCTTGAAAATTATGGTTTTTTTTAAATAGTTGACAATGTAAATCATGGACGTGTATGTGAAAATAAAGTGTAAGAAACTTGTCAACGAGAAATACATTAGTATTTGCGTCAAATTTGGACGTTTTCGCCTGCCAAAATGTAAGATTTTTTAATTAATTATTTATTTATTAAGTTAGTAAAAATTTTATATCATTAAAAAAAGTAGATTTAATGATTTAAAACGCATGCGCGAAATTTTATTTCTGTGCATGTTCAGTAGGCTTCAGAATTCCTCGAGATATTCCAATGTTCCAAAGTGTGTTGAATTAGATTGAATTAAGAATCCATTAAAGAAATTTATATTCTTAATAGTTATTAATAAAATACATTTTTATGGCACCAGCTGAAGAAAACGATAGAGACAGCGGGATGGAATCTCAAGAAGGGTCACAGTCACAAGAACCTGAAGAAAATATTAGTCAAACAAGTCAGTCTCAATCAGCTTCTGCCTCTACAGAGAAGAAACGGCCTGCTGAAATTGAAGAAAGTGAGGAAGATGAGGTAAAAAAAAAACAGTAAAATAATTATTTATATTTTTACAATACATAACCTCACTTTTAACACCTTGTGTAAGCGATGTGAAGGGGGTCAATGAGCAAAAATGGTAGTTTTTATGGAAAAATCCACTAATCCTATAGGAATCTAGTCTTATGTTATATAATCTGGTTAATAACGATGGATTTGTTCATAGTAACTTATCAATCCAAATTTTGAAGATATTTATGCTATATTACTACAACCAACCAGAGTAATATCTCGAAATAAACAATATAGACCTCCTTTTTTTTGGCAGTTAAGATTTAGTTTGATTTAAAAATGAGGTTATTTATTAGGGAGATAAATAAAAATTAAGAACAACTAACAGTTATGTTAATTTTAGCCAGATGAGACATTATCTGAAAGATTGTGGGGCCTCACTGAAATGTTTCCCGAGTCATTAAGAAACCTCACATGGTCAGCAGTGGTAAACACCAAAGATGGTATAAAATTTGCATATAGTTTTTCTAGAAGTGCCACTTGGGTAATTTTCAGCACATCAATCATCCTATTTGCTCCAATAATATTTGAAGTGGAAAGAGCTCAAATGGAGGAAATGCAGAAAAATCAACAAAAACAATTATTACTGGGACCTAACTCGGCCATTTCTGGTGGGGTGCCTCCTCCCATCATGCCTCCCATACCACAGCAAAAGAGTTGAGGTTCTCACAATTACGTTAAAATTGACTGTATATTATGTTTAAATTAATATCAATCTGTTGTTTTATTGTATGCATTTAACAGGTTGTAAACATTTTCAAATAGAATTCTTATGGTAGAAATGCATGGTTTTTGTTTAAAAAGATCTTTTGTGATACAAAGATAGCTGCTAAAAATAGTATTTGATAGCAAGTTTTATGAATTTAATAAATATGTTTAAAAAATAATTAACGTTTTTAACCCTTTCA